>OZ038476.1:132512278-132537278 GCA_964036315.1 Acanthosepion esculentum
CGAGATCAGCTAGGAATGAAAGAGGAAAGGACGTGGAGAAGGATAGTGGATAGATCAAGGCAACTGGAGATGTATTGCTTGTGTTCCTAATTCTTCCGCAATCTTTAACCTCTTTTGTTTTAGGGGCATTACTGCTTTGCTTGGAGTGATTCCGATTAAAAAAAGAATGTATACTCATTTGTCGTTTTTCTCTGTATATTCATACACTCTTTTTTAAAATTGAAAAAGCCATTGCGTATGGCACCAAAAACTACATTCCAATGTCCAGTAGTGCCCTTGGTTCTTGCAGTCGCAGCTTAACTTCCGGTGACTGGTGTTGCCATAATGCAATAAAATACGTGGCATTAAATCTGCTCCATTGACCAGAGCAATGTTAACATAAATGCTAATTCATTTTTATGTTATATTCTTTCAAGCGGTGGCTAATCATACCTGAACTAAGCTTCCTCTCTTTTACTGCTATGTATTATTTGTTTTTATTCTTGTTTTACTATCTAGACACAGAGAATCTTTAGGTTATGATGTAATGGAATAACCCGGCACCCCCATGAATGATTACACTATATGTAGTAAGTACCTATAAAGTTGACTCTCTGCGAGAGACGGAGTAGACGTGAGAGCGAAACGATGCAAGCACGTCCGACCTTCCAATTAGTGGCACTCGCTACTAGATTGACCTGTGTGTATAACTCTACCGTATTTCATATTGTACTGGTTGTGTACAATAAACCTTTCTTCTATTATCCACCTGGTGTTAAGTATTTATTCCCTTAGCACGGAACATAACAGTGACGACGAGGATGTTTGAATGGAATATAACAGGTTACTTGCTTTTTCCTTGCTTCTCTTGGTTTTGACATGCCCCGTGTTTGTTAAATTTTCCAGGCCCTCTTTCCCCATTATGGTTTTTACAGAAATGTTATTTATAACTTTCTTATTTTACGTATAGGTTTACTTGAATTACTATTTTCTATAAAACTTCCTTCCTCATTGATTGTATGTTCAGTCTACGGTATTCCCTGCATCTGTCAACAAGACAGCATCTCAGTCATTTTAAGCACTTTGAATGTGAATAAATTTTGTATATATATATATATATATATATATATATATATATATATAGTGATTAGTGATTTAGGAAATCCATTATTAACAGGTGTTGTGTTTAATGTTATGTAATTCTTGATAGAATATGGTTTTGAAAGCAGATATCATTTGTGTGCGTTGGATTAAGTTTTTTTTTATAACGGCTTATATCGCTGAGGGCATTCAACAAAATTACATTTCAGACTAGGCACAACACATTACATTGCATCTAGTCATTTGGGTCTTTAGTTAATATTTTGGGTCCCTCGCGTAGTACGATGTACTAGAAACACATCATGAATTTACGGCCTGCATCTGCTATTCCGCGACCGTTTTCGTCGCAGAGCAATATTCTATGTCAACATAAGAGAATATCATCCCTGATGTTGAATATCTTTGTTTAAATATTCGCATAACCACTTGGAAATGACGTCTAGCCACACTGATGAGCTATGATACAGCGAAACAGTCTGTCTGTGGATGACAATATATATGCTCCTGAAAAATTTATTTCAGTTGAGCTCTCTAGGGAGGAAGTGTGGTTTTGTAAGCACTAACTATTACGGCTAATAATGCAAGACTCTTCGGTAAATCGAATCGAGTTCTATCAGTCACTCTGTGTTTATCTAAAAATAAATACGCTTAAATTCACCTTCATCCCTGTCGTGCACCAATTGCTTAGTGGCAGAATCTTCGACTGACGGCGATTCAATCAGGTTTCGATCCTAGCTAGAGGCAACCGGACGTCAAGCGAAACAGTCTGGCTGTGGATGACAATATATATATTATTTCGTTCGTTGTGTTAATGCCTGTAATGGTGCAACTGGAAATTTTCTCTCTTAATTAGCACCCCCATTACTGGGAATACCATGGACATAACATGGAAGTAACGAGAAAGTCTGATGGGGAATGGAATTAAAAGGAATATTTTGCGTAGGATCAGAAAAGGACAGTTGAAATGTCTTGGACATCTAATGTGGAAAGGTGGCTTGGAGAATCTGACACTCACAAGGTAAGAAGTTCAGAGGAAAATGGGAATATAAAGCGTTAGAATAATCAGAAATAGGAGGTATAGTAAGAGGGCAAACACTGATTTGAGTTATAAATGAAAGGATGTTGTGGAGAGCCATGATCGCCCACATGCTGACACATAAAAGTAGAACGCTGATGAGATTCAGTATAATACTTTTTTTTTTAATTTAGGAATATCTCGACCTTCAAATTTCTGCAGACATCAGGTTTTACACAAACTTCCGTCTTTTCGTCCATTGCTACCAGGAAGACGAATAACCAGAACGAGGCATTTGGGAATTATTCCTTTCCCGCCCGAAGGCAACAAGAAAATTCACGGCCGACCAATAAGCTGTCGTCTTTTAACAAACCCCGGAGGAGACATACGCCAGTGCTTACATTTATTGACATCATACAGCGGATGTCATTAGTAGCAAAAGTCGGCATGTAATTCTCGGCTTTAACTAACAGTCACTGTAAGACAGCAGCTTTTCACTATCTAAGACTTTGTCTTTCTCTTCTCTTCAGATTCTAAGTTAGTTGCCTTCATTTGTGAATTTCATTTTTGTTTAGAATATTTCAATTGCAACGAATTTTCTCCACCCAAATTTTCCGTTGTAAATTGGAATTCTAAATATATTGCTTGGTTTATAATCGGAGAAATGCCTGCAGCTAAACCTCTTGGAGAAACTTCAAATCGAACAGATTAAAAAAAAAAACGAACAAAAAACATGTCAAGCTAACATTTACTGAAATCCTTTGCAGGAAAAGCATTTTAAAAATCATTCTACATGGTGGTCGGAAAGTCTTGTCACCTCTATTTAACATAATTTTCTATTTTAGATTCCTGACATGAAAATGGTGTTCACACAGACGTTCACGAAGTGTGACAGCGTCAATGAAAGTGAATAAACTGAATCAGTACATGTGCTTTGTATTTACTGTATTACTTGATCTTCTATTGTACTCATTACTTTTTCGTAGGGGGTGACAAAGACTTTCGGACCACCGTGTACTATGGCCAAGAATTTGGGGATGTGTTTAATACTAAAGTACAAGACAAAATCGATCCCCCATTTTTATCATTCTTTCATTTGATTACCTATAAGTATATTTTGTAATTTCATCTATGAATTTACAGGATGGTCCAGAAGTCTTGTTACCCCGACATAATATAATTTTCTATTTCAGATGGCTGACACGAACATTTTGGTTTTCATAGAGACTTTTACGAAGTGTAAAAGTATCAATGAAATTGAATAAACTAAATCCAGTACATGTGCTTTGTATTACTGTATTGTTGTTCTATTGATCTCATTACATTTTGGTAGGGATAACAAGACATTCGGACCACTGTGTACTATTTCCAAGAAACGCGGGATTATTTTAGTTTCATAATCTAAGCTTAATAAATACCGACGCTTAGAAATATTTTGAATGTTGTCATTTTCACTAAGGTACACATACACATACGGGTACATACAGGGCAAGGACGTACACATCCGTCTCAGGGTCGAAAATGAGTGCAGCATTGGTTTTGTTTTTTATTGATTCAATATTTTTAGATTGTAAGAAATTTTGAGATAACAGTAGTTCAGTGATACTAATTAACCCTTAGTTGTGGGGAGAAGCGGTAGATTTCCGCGTAAGTGCATATAGCAAACCGAACGGGAATTTCAACTCGGCTCTCCGATTAACAATTCCGGGCCATTATCCATTACCCAAAGATGTTTTTTATCTTAGATATTAATGATACACTGATACAAGTCCTTCTAATTAACCCATAGCTGGAGGGAGAAGATGTGGACCCATAACATTCCCACGTGTATTTACGCGTAAATGAATATAACAAAACAATGGGAATTGGAACTCGGCCCTTATATTAAAAATTCCGAACGATTATCGATTACACCAACAGCACATTCCAATTTACAGCACGTAGTATTCCCAAGCGGTCACCCATCTAGGGACTGACCAGGCTCGACGTTCCTTAATTTTGGCTGTCAACCTGTAACTGTTGTCTTTCCGGGCTGTAAAAAGAGTTATGGAAGAGTGGTTTTGTACTCAAATACACTATTCAGTAATCACTGATCAGCTCCTTTTCCGCATAGCCATCGTGACATCCCAGTGACGAGACATTTTGGCAAAGAGACAGAATACTAAAAGTTATAGATTTATACATTTTTCAAGGGTTTTATAGTTTACTGAATATGAACAATTTCAGGCAAAATTCGAACTTGTTTCTCTGAACTCATTTTCCCAACTGAAGGTCATTACGCTATCATCTCTCGCAACATTTATTCATCCTCAATGGGTGTCAACCAATGAGTATCGAATTTGCTGTCAATGGTTTACGAGATTATCTTTCTAAGAAAAACAAGGAAAGAGGAGTGGTTAGCTTGCTTTTACACACACACACACACACACACACACACACACATATATATATATAATGATAATCTGTTTTTGTTTACATAGAAGATTTCCAAGCAAAGACAAAATCGTGCATACGAGACGCTGGAAGCGAAAATCGCACCGCAGCTCATGACGTCACACATGACCAACATTATCATTAAAAGAAGAAAGAATATCAAAATATTGATACATATTTTTTAATCCTATCTAAGCTTTCGGCTTATATAAGCCATGATCAAAGATGAAAATTACATTGGTGGGCAGTAATACGAATCTTTTTCGGAGTGTTTGCTGAAATTTTTGGGCCTTGAAAAATATTGTGTCATCCGTGATAGCATCAGATTTTTATCACGCCCAGATACTATTGTCTCGACTGTCGATTATATATATATATAAAAGGACGCTGAATGCTTAAAATGAATAAAACGGAGCCTTTTTGTACTGACTTGTTCTCAATAGCCGTTACACATGAGGTCACGTTAGACAATTTCAAACGTCCAGCAAGCTAATGAATAGCAAGATACGCACAAAGGAGTTAAAACTACCGCACAGACACCACATCGGTTCTTGATCATGACTGCGAAAGTTGAAAGAACTTGAATAAAAATAACAAAATATGAACTTCGGGCAGTTTTTCCTCTTATGAACATAATACTCAACATCTTACCCGAAAGTTGTTTAAGTATAATAAAAAATTAAACAGAGACCTTTCTCAGGTATGCTATATTTATTTTTGTTTAAAATTGCTTAATAACAACGATAGCGCGTCTGTAAATAGAGGAGTGGACAGTTAGGTTAGTGCCAACTGTCAGTTTCATGCTTGAACGCAGTCTTCAGGCCATGTGTATTGGCTGGTAACTCGACTATATATGATGGCTAATAAGACATTATGTTAAGCAAGATATTTCCGATTTAGTGTCTTTATTTTGATCTTTATATATATATATATATATATATATAATAAAAAGAAAGAACAGTAATATATATAATCCTGTGTTCTCAATAGATATTTTTATTTTTCGAACGTAACTCATAATTTATACAATAATAGTTAATAAAAATGAACGCGCTACCACCCCTGTCTGAATGATTGGATTTCTCTGTAATCTTGGAAACAAAAAAATCAGTAAATTTAAAAATAAATTATTCCAAAATTCGCTTGAAGATGAAAGAGAGCTAATGCTTTTTATTTAATTATATAATTAAATTTAAAGTTTTTAGCTTCGGTTTTTGAAACATGGTAATTCCTGTGTGGCGAAGTAGCCATATTTTAAGTCAGTTAATTTATAATATATATATATATATATATATATATATATATATATATATATATATATATAAGAACTGGCAACAACAATCTTATTTTTGGTTTGAACTCTGTTTTGTGAAGATAAAGTATGGCAGAAAGAGTTAGGTACGTTCGAGATCGGTACAAGGAAACGGCCGTTCTCCTAGTATCATTAGCGATGTCACCTGAATATGAGTTCCTCTTTTGGTCTAGTAGGATTAATTCTAACAGACGTTCAAAATATGGATCCTCAATGTGACTGGAGACGCATGGCCCTGGAATATTCAGCGTCAGCTCGTTGACAATGAAATGAGACTAAAATGTTGCAGTAGAAACGACAGTCAGCCGAGACTTCTTTGACTGAATCAGCTGAAAACAAATGACTATTTGTATGGACAGTGATATTGGATGATGTGTGACATTATTGGGGCACGGGTAGTGGGAAATTATGATGAAAAGGGTTCATATGAAAACCCCGTGTAGAATTGGAGAATTGGAAAGGTTGAAAATTGTTAAAAAGAAAAAGTTAAGGTGAAAACATGAATTCAAATATGAAGCAAAGGAAAAAAAACGGTTATTTTTGTTTCCTTTCTGATAAACAGAAATTCTGGATGGAATGTTAAGTCCGTCTTGAATTGGAATGTTGAAAGTATAAAATGAAAGAAGCAAATAAGAAGTGTTATGAATAAGAAAGCCGGAATATAAAACAGTCTAAAGATTTCTTGGCGTTTGAAATAAGTTTGATTATCGGGAAAGATCATTGCTTTTGAATAATTGCCTGTTTAGGTATCTGAAAGTCATTGACGGCTGGAAAGCGAATTTGGGTAAAGCTAAAAGAATTCGCAAAACTGAGTTTTGTAAACATGGGCAGGAAATTATTTGGGTCGTATTTAGAAATCGACAAAGAGAATTCATTAGAATTCGACATTAGAATTCGACATTAGAATTCGACATGCAAAAGAGCATTCTTTGTGGATTTGAAATACAATCTTTAAACACACGTGTTTGCTGACAGAAAATGATCGGTTTTGATATAAAAAAGCTGATTGTCAAGGAATGTAGGAAGAAAGTTTTTTTGTATTGGAACAGATGGCCGCTTTGTTTGAGATTCAGTATCGTTTCTCTAGGGTTGGAGAAAAAAATGAATTGATGAATGCGTAATGAGCTTTGAAGGGCGCTAGGAGTTAGGTGAGATGCATATAAACCAAACGTTTAGTTGAAGCCAGCAGTTGACGTTGGAGAGAGCTTGGACGAATCGACAACGATAGAGGGATTTGTTGAACCCCACATGTCCTGCCGCCGGAAATTCCTGACCTAACATCTCGTGTGAATGTTTAACCCATTCCAAGTTTTAGAAGCAAAAGGTATAGTGTCACGATAGAGAGTTTAACGAGAACGGTTAATTTTGCTATATCAACGATTATATAAACCCAGTAGCCTTCTTCGTTATTTGTTATGATATTTGTGTTTTCGCCGGCGAAAGCCTTCTTGTTCCGTCAACTCGATTCAGCGCTTATATACGGACGAAAATTCGATCTTCATTGCTCTATGATAAATGAACACAACGTGGGTAGGGCAGATGAGGAAGCGAAGCAGTCGGCAGATAACCAACAATTGACCGGCGGCAGTGCTCACCAGCATGGGAACAACCCAGGATTGAGCCGAGCCGACCGTGTTAAAGATGATTTACTGCTAGGCATTCCTTGTCACCAATCCGCAAATGTGTTACCAAAAATAATCATGTACATTGGATATATCATGTTTTTCAAAACTATAATCCCGAGATTCCAATTGCATCAAACTGAAGATACCAAAAAGCTCGAAGAAAACTTCATCGAATCTAAACTGGAAGTATTCTTTTATGACAGCATACGGTGTTTCTCACTAGAAAACCAGGAAAATTCATTGATACCTGCATAATAATGCCATAGATGTATATGGATTATTCTAATATCCTTCCCAAATATGTTATGGTTACCCGAGCGTTTAAAATAGCTGATTAGTTCTGGGTATGACGATAAACTACATCCGGAGGTATATGTTGAGGTAACTGGAGGTTTTGAGGAGAGTGGAGCCACCTGTTGTTCCCAGGTCCACTCTGACCCAGGTTGGTTGCACCTGTTAGGATCCCCCTATGGGAAAATAGTGACTCCATAAAAAAAAATCTATGAAAGTATAAAAAGACATTTTATAGTTAATGTACTAGCAACACATTTTATATAAAAAAATTAGGAACAATACATCAATTAATATGAAAGAACACTTTCATGACATTAATCCATATAATACCCTACTTTTTTTTAAACAAGTCAAACTGTATTCCAAAATATAACTTCAACAAAACTACAACGTACATACATATATCACTGCCTCTAGTAATTATGTTCACACAAATATATATATATATATGAACAAAAGTTAAGTTTTATCTACCACCTATTCAACTGTGAAAACAGAATAACATAAATAAAGATGTGTATCACGACCATGTATTCACTTGTGAAAGCCGAATAACATATCTTGTGCTTTTTATTCTTTCAAAACTCCCAATATAATTAAATTTTGGCATTAAATGACCCATAAGGAGTTGATATGTCGTTAAACAATGGTTTGTTTCCGTCAAGGAGTCTTTTATAATGCAAAACGTTCGTGAGTTTGAATCTTAACGAGAACTTAAATCTGACCTGTGCTGTCTATTTGTGTTAAGCTGCGATGATAATAGGTCAAGTCGAAATTTATAATACTGGTTTTCAATATTGTGCTCATATTGCTAGTCGATCTACTGACTGGATGAATTGAGCATAAGATATGCATAAGTTTGCGCAAACTTGAAGGAAGTGGGACTGTGGAAATAGACAAATACGGCCTTTTTTTAAATGCAAAGTGCGATACGAAGCTGCTGCAAAATGACGAACCTGCTATGGTGTATATAGAAGCTGCCGATATGCTGTAAATCGTACAATTTTCAAACCATATGATTTAATTTAAGGGGAGTCAATACGCAAAAAAGTACTACACTGTGTTGGTAGATATGGGAGCAAAAGGATACATGTCGATAAACACCACAAATAAAATGGGAATTAGTAAAAAACAAAAAGGCATTTTCTTGCATATAAGGAACAAACAGTTTGCAATTTGGGCTTGGGTAAGAAATTAAATATAGTTTCGTTCCATAATCGGAGCGAATTACTGAACAAAATTATCGAATGTAAGCACGAAAATAAAGATATTTACTGCTGTGCCATTTAACTATTGATTGACGAATGGTATGTGTATGTGTTTAGAGGGGAGAAATATATTTGTATTCATTACTGATTTGCCTAATGATAGATTCTCAGCTTTTAATTCCGAGTTGAATTTATCTGTGGGGTTTATTTTGTTTTCTTTATATAACTACCTCACAAACACATACGCACGCACACACACACACACACATATATATACAGGTTGCGATCGATAAACTGTCGTCTAAATTACGCAAAAATGAAAATAACATCTCATTTAAACAGATATATTTGCCAAAATTACATGCAAACATCTTGAAATACTCAAGAGTAAATTTATTCAAATAATCGCAGTTACCTTCAACCACGGCCTCCAGCCATTTCGGTATCTACTGCTTCTCTTCTGGAAGGTCTCCTTGCTTAAGTTGGAGAATGTTGCCTTCAGTTCATATTTGGTGTTACTAGAAGTTTTATTGGTTTCTCGCTCAAATGCGCACCCATATGATAATCAAGGGGTTGGAGTTAGGTGGCTAGATGTAGGTGGCGATGTGGTCGCAGAAATTGTCTGACAGCCATGACTGGATTCTCCTTATGACATGGTGCAGAGTCATGTTGCCAGACATAGGGTCTTCAGAAGCCATCCTTTTGATGTAGACCTCTGTGTTGAGTTTTGGCCCTGTAGGAAGATGAATGCCGGCATAACTTCGTCATCATCAGTGATCACTCCAACCACCTTCGTAATGGCCATTAGACTCATCCAACTCTTTCCGAATCTTCTGCACTTTCCTCAGACTGACACCCGTACACCCTGAAATGTTCGTATTGGAGTTTCTGGCACGAATGACACGCAATAAAGAATGTCGTTTCCAAATTTCTGGCGGAGTGAATTGCGTCATGCAGCTCTTTTTCTTACAGATAGTGTCCAACTGACCCTACTATACAGTGCAGACGACAAAATAAAAATAAACAACGCGCATGCGTGAAATAAAAAATAAAAATGGCGCTAATTTACACATCGCTCGCGATATATATATATATATATATATATATAAAGATACATTGATTTGTTTACTTCGTGCTAATGCTGTTGTAAAAAGTAAGGAATATATTTTGCTCAAGATATGGGTAGCTGGCCCCGTGAGTAGGAGAAAGAAAACCCCTAATTCAGATCTGAAGAGAGCCAGGCGGAAATTTCGTGGCACTCTTCCCCATTTCTATGTTATCATTCCTTACGAAATGTGTGGTTGATTCTACACAACTATAGTCAAATCAGGTGCTGATATTAGAATTTCGATTCTAAAACTACATTATTGGGCCCTCATCAGATAAAATCATCGGAAGATATATATAATGTGACTTAAACGTAACTGAGAGTGAAAGAGATTGTGAAGACTTTAGAAGGCACCGGAAACCCAATCCTAATAATGAAACATAGAATAAGCCTTTCGTTCTGTTTAAAATCCGGGGAAAATATTTATTTATTTACACCTACCGGCCTAAATATTAGAGAAATCTCGTTAGAAAAATATGCAGAATTCAAACCTGCGTCATTAGATCTGACGTGCCACATAGGACTTCCTGATCAAAGTCCGAATAGTGCTTTTGAACACATATCTTCCCGATTCTCGAAATATACATATTTCTGTTTTGTATCCTAACATAGACAAAGACAATTTTTTAGGAAATGGATAAAATCCGACATATTTATAATTTATTTGTTTAAACTTTATTTTAAATGCATACTAATATTTAAGTAGATGCTTTATATCTACTCAAATATGAATATATATATATATATATATATATATATATATATATATATATATATATATATATATATATGAGTGATTATTAAAGTCAAAACTCGGAGGCGACAGATTTTTCATGCTTGACGCAATCGCCAGGCCACGTATGTTGAGATTTTTTTCCCGTCTATTTATATATACGGGTCAGTCATGCATTCTGACGGTTATTTTGGACGAAAAATAACTATAAATGCTATATAAACGGTTAAAATTTTTACTACCTTACTTAAAAATCGAAAACCGAAAAGAATAAATAAAAATATACAAAATAAAAATAAATTAAAAATAAAACAAGTAAAATAAATTAATCCAAATAAATAAACAAATTAACAAAGTGCTCCCGTTAAAATAACCGTCAGAATAAATAAAATAAAAAATAAATAAGAAAAAAACAAGTAAAAATAATCATTCCAAATAAATAAATAAAATACTAAACAAATTAAAACTACTTCCGAAAAGTAACAATTATAATAGACTACAGCGATTAATACAAAAATTAGACGAAAAAGTAACTTTAATTACCGTCCCAGACAAAAAAAAACTATTAAAATAATGATCCGAACTAATCTCAGAAGTTTTTACTACGTTACTAAAACATCGGAAACCGAAAAGAATATATAAATATATAAAATAAAAATTAATAAAAAAACAAGTAAAATAAATTAACCCAAATAGATAAACAAAACACTCCCGCCAAAATAACCATGGTCTACCAACAATGCACCACTGACCAGTATATAAAATAGTCGAGAAAAAAAATCCAAAACACGTGGCCTGATGATTGCGTTTAGCATGAAACAGTCTGTTGCCTCTGGGTTTTGACTTCAATGTTCATTTTATATTTACATACGATCTATCTCTTATATTGGGCATTTTATCCTTTAGATATAGCACACGTTAAAACTATATTTCTTCATATATATATATATATATATATATATATATATATATATATATATATCCCACACCGTCTGAAATAATCGGAATTACATGACAAACACAAATACTCAGCACAAATACTCAGCACCTGAAGATTGCATTTTTCATGAAACTTCGAGTACTGCAAACGGTGTGGGATATGTATATTCGATAATATATATACTTTATAGCTCTGTTATAGAACTTCGAACACTATTTCAATAACATTAGCACTTTATGTGCAATACTGATATATATATATATATAATGTGCAATATATATATATATATATATATATATATATATATATATATATATAAAAGTGAACATAGAAGTCAACACTTAGAGGCGACAGTCTGTTTCATGCTATATGCAATCGTCAGGCCACGAGTGCTGTTATTTTTCTCGGCTATTTATATATACGGATCAGTGGTGCATTGTGGGTAGTATATTTTGGCGGTTATTTTACCGGAAATCATTTATTTCTTTATTTATTTGTGTCAAATTATTTTGCTTGTTTTTATTTATTTTTATTTTTATTTTTTATCTTGTATATTTATTTATTTTTTAAATTTTGTTCGGTGTTTTTATTAACATAGTAAAAATTTGTTTATATAGCTTATTGTGGGTAGTCTATTTTTGCGGTTATTTTATCGGAAGTCGTTTATTTGTTTATTTATTTATTTGGGTCAAATTATTTTGCTTGTTTTTAATTTTATTTTTTTCTCATATATTTATTTACTTTTATTTTTATTTTGATCGGTGTTTTTATTAACGTAATAAAAATTTATTTATATAGCTTATTTAATAGTTTTGTTTTTGTTTCGGAAGATAATTAAAGCTATTTGTTCAATTTTGGGGTTGATTGTTGTGGTTTGTTCTATCTCTGATATTGAGCAATTTATCCCATAAATATAGCACACTTGAAGACTATATTTCTTCATATATATATATATATATATATATATATATATATATATATATATATATATATATATATATATGAAGGTTCTGGCGATAAGCAAGATTATTTGGATAAAATGACCAATATTTTAAATTATTCTTCGAAGTTTAAGATGATCGGCCCTGCTGGTACGTGTGACAATACTAGCAGGGTTGAAGCGAGAACACAGAGATGGTTGCTGTCAGTATATAAGTACAACCTTATCTCTAAGGAGATCTATAAGAGAGTTAGACCTACAGTGTCTCAACGTCCTAGAATGTATGGATTGCATAAGTTATATAAGAACGGAGTACAACTTAGATCCATCCTTTCTATGGTGGAATCCGTGCAACACGAGTTGGCCAAATGGTTGGGTGAACTACGCCTGCCGGTGTCAGATATCTTTTCAACACACAAGATTTCAGACTCTTTCCTCTTTCAAATTTCAATAGAAATTTAGAAATTGAGTCTGAAAAAAAAATGAAGGTATCTTCTGACATCGTCAGTTTGTATACTAATGTTCCTCTTCATGAGGCCATTAACATATATGCTGTTGTTCTTTATAGAGGTAATGTGGATCCAGCTGGCATTCCTGAAACTGTTTTTAGAATGCATGCTTCTGGCTACTGAAGGAGTTGAATTCAGTTTTAATGATATTATGTATTGTTATGGTCCAAGTTCCTTGTATCACGGTGATGGTCCAAGGTAGAACCAATGAAGAATAACTCGAACACGGGTATGGAATAACACAGATATATTACAAACAGAATATGTACAAAAGAAGTAGAAGTGTTAGTAATAACAATCAGGTTAGGTTAGAGAGAACTATGTTGTCTCGAAGTATCACTATTCCAATGTCTTACAGTAATCGTCTGACGCGACTCTGTCTCTGACTGCCTCACTCACTGCATCTGACTCTCACTGCTGCTTCCTCTTGAGGCGCAGTATTTATGGTGTACGGGATAGTCCATTACTATTATGGGTAAGTTTCCATAACATGTATGTCCAGACTGACGGTGTTGCTATGGGTAGTCATTTGGGCCCTATTTTGGCCACTATTTTCGTAGGTTATTATGAGCTTTTGTTTGACAAGGTTCATAATCCCTACGTTCACAGGAGGTATGTTGACGACACCTTCTCAAATTTTGATTCCGCCAGTGATGCTACTTATTTCTTCATGGAACTCAATTCTCATGCCTTCAGTTTACCATGGAGGTAGAGACTGATGGGGTAGTGCCATTTTTGGACGTTCTCATTGAGCTTAAGTATGGGATATTCTAATTCTATACCAACGTTTTCCCACATTCACAATTGGAATTCTTTTGTCCCCAAGGCCCGAAAAATTGGTCTAATTTCAAGTCTGGTACATCGCGTTTTGATGATCTGTTCTCCTAGTTTGTTAGATGAAGAACTTGCCAGTATCCAGCAAATTCTTGAAGCTAATGGATCTCCCACCAATATCATCAAACGCGTTTTAGATAGTAAAATCAAACGTTTTAGGTAAGCAGCGGTTTGGGGACATAGTCGGTTACCGATTTATTTAAAGTTGCCTTGGCTTGGCAGGAAGTGACAGTTGTTGTCTGACATCATTTCAGTTTGTATTGTTTCATGCTACAATGCTGTTAAGTTGCGTACTGTGTTTCAAACAAAACCTGCGTTCCCTTCCTTGTATAAAAATTCAAATGCCAATGTGAAGCGGCATACATACGACGAAACAATCTGAGGTTGGAAACGCGGATTTCACAACATGTTCCCCTCTATTTGCGTTCAAGTAGTCGAAACCAAGTTTTAAGAACTACTCCACGATTCGTCAGCATTTGCTGGAGAGGTGCTCCATTGAATATGAGGACACATGGTTTTCTATTCTACATAGTGGTCGCTCGGTTTACCACCTCCGAGTTCTTGAGGCTGTGTATATAGAATTTTACCAGCCAAGCCTAAGTAGACAAAAGGAACATTTTATACACTCCTTACGATTGATCAAGGGACTGTGAGTTTCTTTTTCCATTTTCTACTCTTGTAGAAATTGTTAATCCTGCTATTAATTATTTACAATTAAAATTTATTTTATTTTAATCGCGTCCCAACTTTCCCTCCTCTTTCACTATTATTGTTGTGTTTTGATTGTTTTGTATTTCGCCAATGTTTGCCTTTGAAAAAGCGTTGGCCGAAAGGATCCTAAGGTAGAAAATGGCGTCAATTTTGTTCATACATATATATATATATATATATATATATATATATATATATATATATAATTACACATATACCTACGTTTGAAATACAATTCGAAGTTTCATGGTTTTAAACGTAGGTAATTATTAATATATATTATATAGCTCTGTTTAACTACACTGAGCACTGTTTTTTTAAACAAAAAAATAAATATTTATTTGCTCATTTCTATATGCACCTAATCGCACACATATATGGTTGTTCATATGTCTTGATTTAGTTCATATTTACACACACACACACACACGCACCATATATATATATATATATATATATATATATATATATATATATATATATATATATATCAGAAAAGAAATTTAGCTGTTATTTGCTTCGCCTTACATAAATATAAGTACATTAGGCTATGTAACAAAAAACGTGTTTGTTTTTCCGATGAATTTCATTTTAGTTGAAAGAGAAGGTTTTAAACAATTCGTCAGCTGCTGAGTTTCATACACTATACCTTGTTTTTCATGCTAAGAAACAAACTTGTTTGGCATATTTTCTATTATATCTTCGGTGTCTACTGAAGTTTGGAGGGGGTGTCTATCGATCTGGTTCGTTTAAAGTTGAATAAACACGTTTGTTGCTTTTATTTAAAATGCGATGAACGCTTTTGTCTCCACTACATAAATTTCCAGCGAATCATCTCATATATTATTTATTCGCGCGTAGAAAAACAATGTTCTGGCCTCGTTTTAAAACTGAAGCTATCAGGGTTCTCGTTCACTTGATTTAGTAGAGGCGTGATTATGTGACCCATCTGAGTTTATATGTAAGATTTCGACTATAGGAATAACGCGTGTCTCTATTCCTGGCCACTGATAACCATTTTCCCCTGATTTTCACTGCACTTCTATGGTGAAATCGTTTACAAAGCACTCATAAAATTATCATTAGCAATTCATGTGTGAAATGAAATTAGTAATGTTGTTCTCTTAAACATAATAACTCTATTTTATCAGAAGAAATTTGGTTTAATTCCTGACCACTGACAAAAATTCCTTTGTTATTTGCCAATGTATTATTTTGGTAAAATAATTTACAATGTATTTTTATCAAGTGACTTTCCAAAACTACAGGAAACTAACAGGAAATAAAACATTTCAAAATTCAGTATATAATAATTGTTTTCTATCTTCGGAAGTATTTTTGGTCGTATCATCATCCGTACTTCGACTATTTCAATCGTTGGTGGGAGTTGCTGAGAGCAGAAGAACCAAACTTTGACTCTTCCCCCTTTCAGATAGCTTGGCGAAGCTCATCTCCTCTCCAAGCTCTTAATCAACAGCCGAAAACCACGTAATATGGTGTGGGTCGCCCTCGGTCCTTACACTGCGGTTTTTAATTCAGAATTGTCCTTATTCTAGAACTGTTTCCTCCCAAGGATGTGCGACCCAGTCTGTCCAGCACTTCAACCCATAGCTAGGAGGAGAAGAGATGAACTCAAAAAATCTGTCTGTTTAATGTCTTTTGTTGAAGACGTCTTTTTAAAATATTTCGTCTTCATGTGTCAGAATGTGATGTCATGTTGTTTTTATTTTGTGAAATATATTTCGCATGCTGGTTCTTTAAGGCTCAGTTTTTTAAGTACGGAATATCACAAGCCAGTTTTCCTCCATTAAGCTGTTACAGAGAGAGCAGAAGAAAAATATTCTACTAGACTCTCGTCATCTAAATATCTAGGAAGTTTTCTAACAGAAGACGGTAATTGCGACACTGATATCCGTAGACGTATAGGGATGGCCAAAGACGCATTCCAAAAGCTGGGCAGAGTATTATGAGACAGGAAGATTTCGTTGGTAACAAAGAAAAGAGTATTGAACTGCTACATGATATCTGTCCTCTTTATCGCAGCGAATGTTGAACGGACTCAATGATGAACGTAAGACAGTAGGCAACGGGAGTATGCTTCTACAGAAGGATGATAAGGATACCATGGACCGAGCGTGAGCAGCGATGACATTTTGGAGAGGATGCAAACAAGGAGGAAGCTTATACTTAACATCGGGAAGAGGCAGCTGAAATTTCTGGGATACGTAATGAAAAAGGAGGTCTTGGAAAAACTTATACTTACAGGTCGAATAGAGGGAAAGAGAGACAAGGGAAAGCTACGCGTGACATACCTAGCGGTCTTAAGCAAGTGGATGACAGAACAGGGTCTAGGAGAAGTAGCAAAGGGAGAAAACATATTGGGAGCTACAGGGGAGAGCGGGAAGTGGAGAGCCATGATCGCCTACGTCTTGAAAGGGCACGGAACATAAAAGAAGATCCTTAAACCGTGGTATAAGCCGCATACATATTTGCTAATAAACTGCGGCCTTTTTTGTTAATCAGAATGCATAAAAGAATAGGACCTAGAAGTGTGTCTTTGGAGGCGCCTAAATTGATTGCATTAGGTTCAGAGAAGCGGACATTGGTAACGACATATATGATAGGAAGGACTTAATAATTGAGAAGCCTCTTTCAGTGAGGGCATACCCGGAGAGTTTGTCTAGCAACCGCCTATTTTACCGCTTCTCAAAAGCCTTTGGGATGTCTAAGGCAATTTCTATCGATGAATTTATCATAGACTTCTTCTATGTGCTGTATGCTGTCAGAACTTGAGCAATAATTGTCCTCGATAACTTTCTATCACTTGTAGCCCTTAAAAACGATTATCACTTTGCCAAACATCCAGCATTCCATTCCACCATTGTTTCACACAACCCCATTAAGTAAGTGACCCACTGTCTTTTCCTGTCTGTCTTGTTCTAAGTTTGCCTTGTGAGTGTAAACTTTCGAAGCCCTCCTTCTTTATTATACGTCCAAGAAATTTCGGCTGCCTCTATCTTATTCTGAGTATGTGTCCTTTTTGCTTTCATTTTCTTTAAGGTTTCACCGCTGCTTATGTGCTCCGGACATAGAATGCTCAGCATCCTTCTGTAGAACCACATTTCTGTTGTCTTCGGTTTTCTCTTCATGTCTCAGGAGATTGTCCAGCATTAATTGCTCTATAGGAAGATTGATATTAAATTAAAACTGCGATAAAAAAAATATAAAAATGGTAAATTTATCATCATCATCTCTATAGTTGGTCGGAACTCCATTGAAAATCCTTTTCCACAGTGTTCGGTCCTGCATTGCTGTCCTCGGACCCCCAATGTTCAACCCTGAGTCCCGAGTTATGGTGTCAGAGAAAGTCAATTAGTAAGTTTATATCACACCCAAGAATTTATCTGGAAAGATCGCTAAGTAAATTATATTTGGTTTCCTAATTATTTTATTGTTATTATCTATTTATAGATAATGAGTTAGATAAACTCTTATTTAGACGGACGAGATAGATTTAGTTTAAGTCATTTGTCTGTGATCTTTGTAATTATCGAACCAAAAATCCAATTAATACTTTTCCTTTTCCGAGGGGTGCAGGACTTAGGCGATGGTGGCCTTTCACATCTCCCTGATCTTTATAGCTCTTAATAAGTTTTGTGTTTTTGCTATTTATCTCAGACCCAGTTCTACCATCCATTTTACTCAAGCCCATCAAGTATGTTACGTGCTGTTTTCTGTTGTCTCTCTTACTCTTAATCTGTCCTGTGGGTATCATATTTCCCAAACCAGCTTTCCTCATCATCTGCCCGAGAAATTTTAACTGCCTTTCCCTGATGTTATATATAAGTCTCCTTTTTGTTTACATTTTCTCTAAAACCTCGTCGTTGCTCTCATGTTCGGTACATGGTACCCCACAGCTTTCTGTAGAACATTTCTGTTGCTTCAGTGTCTTCATCTTTGAGAGGTTTACCCAGTATTCACTATCATACAGGAGGACAGATATCCCGTAACAATTCAGTATAGATTACGTAAAGGCCTTCGATAAAGTACACCACAAATGTCTGTTGGAACTGCTCAGCAACCTTGACATATTTGGGGAGAACATTAAAATAATCAAGTACCTATACTGGCTGCAAACCGCCTGCATACGGATAGAAAATGAGTTCAGCAGATATACAAAAATAGGATGGGGTGTAAGACAAGGATGTTTCGTCTCACCGGATTTGTTCAATCTATACAGCGAGGTAATTCTGACATAACTAGGTGTCCTACTGGGATTTCTTGTTGGCGGTCAAAATCTTAGCAACATAAGATATGCAGATGACACTGTGTTGATAGGAGAAAGGAAATGCTCCTACACAATGTATCGAAGGGAATCGTACAGAAAAGACAATCTAAAAATTGCAAGAAGACAGAATGCATGGTTGTCATCAAAAGGATGAGTCCCCCCCAAATGCAAATTACAAATTGGAGATACTAAAATCAAAGAGGTACAAAAAAAATCAATATCTGTGAAGTGTCTAACAGAGGACGGGGTGTGCGATATTGAAATCCGAAGATTCAAAGCGACGGACAAAATGAATTGCAAAAGCTAAAGAGAGTATTAATAGACTGAAAAAAAATTTCGTTTGAAAGAAAGAAAGAAAAGACATCGACCAAGTAGGGAGACCAAAACAAGTTTTGATGTTTGATATCTTGAAAATGGATCAGTATTCTCTCGTATCTACTATTATCTGCAGTTCTTACTTTCATTCGATCATGTTTACAGGTCTTATTCAGGTCGCTTTTCCCTATTTTCTGACTTTTTCTTTCTTTTTCATTTCATTTTTTTTTGTTCTCTTTCTATCACATATCTGTTTTCTTTTATCTCACAAGGTTTCATTCTTTAGGTTTTCCTTCCTTAATTCTTTGATAACGATTTTTGTTTATTCTTCTTCTACTTCCAACATTTTACTTAAAAACTTTCTTTCAGTCTTTTTTTTTCATTTGTTTTGTTTCTGTTTTTCATTGTTGCTTTCCTTTCTTCATCTTCTGCATTATTTCCATTTTTCTTTCTGCCTTTTTTTCTTTGCTTCTTTCTGCTTCATTTTTTGTTCGTTTTCTGTTCTTTACTTTTTTGTCTCTGCTTCATTCCTGCTTTCTTTCTTTTTCCTTTTTCTTTTCTATGTCTTTGTTTCTTTCTGTCTACTTTTTTTCCCTTTTCTTTACTTTCTTTTTCCTCTATCTGCTTCTTTCTTTGTTTTATTTATTTCTGCCTAATTTTCTTTCTGTTTTGCTTTCTGTTTTCTCCTTCTCTGTTTTTGTTTTTATTTCTGCTTTCATTCTTTTTTCGTTGTGTCACGTTTCTTTTTCGTTTTGCTTTATTTCTTTTTTCTTCTTGATTTCTTTGTTCTTTCTTTTTCTGTCCATATTTCCCCCATTTTTATCATTCTCGAGAAAAAATACGCCACTATAATATTGTTATGGGTCCTTACCTATAACTACAGAATGAACTCTTCCTAACATTATGTATACGACGCTTCTCAAGAGAGAGAGAGAGAGAGAGAGAGAGAGAGAGAGAGAGGGACGAATCGAGTCGAGCCGATAGTAGTTCACTCCAAAGCTCACTGACAGTCATACTAACACCTTCCACATCTTGTATTATTATTCCGTGTAATATATCTTCGTTATTTCTACTCTTGTGTTCGTGTTGTTCTTCCTTGGTCCTAACCTGGACCATAACAAATATAATGGCAGTTCTTCATTTTCTCTAATTCTTTATAGAGTTTAGTCCTTGTCCATTTGAACATCACAATCCAAAAACGGTTCTAGGACAAAGGCGTCCTGGACATTTGTGCCCCGGACAATTGCGTACCAGATAATTGCGTCCCTGGACATTTGCATTCCTAGACAAATGCATCCCTGGAAAATTGCGTATCTCTGATAATTTTTTGAAGCTTTTAAAGGGGATTATGATAAATTTTGAAAAAGAAAAGTATAGGTAGTAATCCAATTTTTTTTAAAAAAAAAGGGATAAAAGGAATAAAATTTAAAAAAAATTAAAAATTAATTTTTATTTACAATGCAATGACAGATTAACAATGTTTTAAGATTCCTCTACACATCACCAGTATGTTTTTGTTTCATCAGCCTTTTTCTTATGATAGTGGTAGCTGTAATTTTCCTCGTTCCCAAATATTTTTCCGCCAGTGTTTGCTTTTCAGAACTTAGCCAGGAGTTCCAAATTAAAACATAATCTATAAAATTTAGAATCGATTAGATATTTGTGGTACGCACTGCTTGAGTGAACTGAAACTGCTAGCTTAATTTTCGCTTGCTTTAAAAAAGAAATCTTTCTTTTTTTTAATTTATTGTAACTACCTTTCTGTTTGCCTAGAGTACAGATGCACATCCAATCTTACAGCACCTGGTATTCCTAACCGGTCACTCATTTAGGTACTGACCCTGATCGACGTTGTTTAACTTCGATGATCGTATGGGAACTGGTATTCCAACGTGATGCGGACTTAAGCCCTATTTATTATTTTTTTTAAAAATACTGTATATATACTAATGTAAAAGTTGCTTCAGTTTAAAAATGAACTCCTAAAATTCTGTTAATTTAGAACGGTGTTTATTTTCTGTTCATGCACCTGATACGTTATCCCTGATCTTTCCAAATAAGACAGCAGTATATGTCAAAAATTTCATAATGTTAAAACTAAATTTACAAGTAGCATATATTTTGTCTCATTATTATTATTATTATTATTATTATTTTAATTAATATTATTATTTTTATTATTATTATTTTTATTAATTTTATTATTATTATTTTATTGATATTATTATTATTATTATTATTTTATTATTATTTTTATTAATATTATTTATTATTATTATTATTATTATTATCAAAATTTGATTCATTTGTTAGATAAAAAGATTGTTAACTATGATTTTGTTTTGACTAATATTTCTTTCTTTCTCATTTTTCCTTGCTTTTATATTTAGCCTGAGTCGTTGCTTTTATATTTAGTCTGCCATTCTACGGTTATTAGTAACAACAACATATTGAATTTCTTATCATATCAGACATTGTCAACAAATATTAATTGTTGGCTGTTATTACATCGTAATTTTTACTTGCTTTTTGTCGTATCGATTCAAACAGATACACTCTATGACTCATTATCTCTTTATACTAATTACCTTTGACTGATGGTGTGATTAATTGCAGCTAAAAATTAAGTCGAAAGAAATACGAGTCCGAAATCCGTAACATAAGGAATTTAAGTTTTATATATAGACGCTGATTTCGAAGTGAACGGACGTGTTTTTCATTGTACAAAGGAAGCGATGTCATATTTTAAAAAGTAAGCTTGATTATTTTAATTATCTAATCATTCTTGTGCTTTTTGTTGTTTATAATATTATAATTTTTGTTATATTATTACACATTTATAATATTTAATTATTAAAATACATATTATTTTTATTTTTTAAGATAATCGTGGTATACATCGATTGTTTTATGCTTTAAAATAAGTGTTATTTAGCAAGTTTTATTTATTAAGAATGTCTTTCAAAAAATTAGGATATTAAGAATATTCAGTTACCCCGTATTTGTTAAATTACTTATACATTGGCATAAATAATTCTGTTCTGTTTTATGTTTAAGAGAAACATTTCTCTCTTTTTCTTTTAATGAGGTCGTAACTTTCGAAATTGTACGAAAGGCATTACGAGTCGTAATGTTTGTTAAGTTAATTTCTAACTGTTCAATATCGTCGATTTCTTTCCCTGTTATTTATTATTCTAAAGTTTTTTTAACAACAATTGCTTATAATTTTATTATTTTATGCTTTTCTTATTTATTAACTGTAAGTCACATTTTTGTTTCGTGAGAACGTATTTCAAATTTGTCGTTTTCAAGTCATAACATTTATTTAATTGGTTCGGAATGATCAAATAATAACAAATAAATGTTATTTGATGATATTCTTTTCTTATTTATTTATTCATTTCTATTATTATCATTCAAAATATATATAATAATAATATTTTTTTAAGTGGTACAATTGTTAACCAACTATTATTTGAGGCTAACCACCAGTCGATCCATTTTTTGACATCTTCATAAGAATGAAAGTTCTTCTCAGCCAGGCCATGTGCCATCGAGCGGAACAAGTGATAATCGAACGGGAAAATGTCTGCTGAATACAGCGAGTGGGGTAGGACTTCTCATTTAAGCGTTTCCAAGTAATTTTTCACCCGTTTAGCAACATGTGGCCTAGCGTTGTCATGTTGCAAAATCACTTTGTTGTGTTTCTGCTCGAATAGCGGCCGTTTTTCTTCAATGCTCGGCTCAAACGCATCAATTGTAGTCGATTGCTATCTCCCGTGATGGTTTCGGTCGGTTTAAGCAGCTCATAATAAATTACACCCAGCTGATCCCACCTAATGCTGAGCAGAAGCTTCAAACCATGGATATTCGGCTTTGCTGCCGATGATAATTATACACTTAAGGTTATTGTAGTGTATCCAGTTTTCCTCGCCTGTCACAATACGGTGCAAAAACCTTTCCTTTTCTGCCGTTGAAGCAGTTGTTCACATGTGACAAGACGTCGTTTGACGTCTCTCGGTTTCAACTCGTATGACATGATTTGAATCATTCCTAATGGTTTCAAACGTTTCGAAACAGTTGTGTGATCAACTCCTAATGATTCTGTAAGTTCAGCTTGCACATGACTTGAGTCTTTATGAAGTAATGCCTCCAATTCTTCAAGCCTTTTCGGTGCGCCAGCGCATTCTTTATCTTCAACGTCAAATTCATTATTTTTAAGTGTCTAAACCAATCTCTGCATGTTGTTTCGGACAGAGCATGGTCGTCGTAAGTCTCAAAAAGAATTGCCGTAAAATTCGCTGCAAATACACTTTCTTTGCCAAGAAATCCGAGATGTTTAACACTATGATAAGCAAAGTTGTTTACACTTCGGCGAAATGATATACACTGAATTTCAAGTTTGCTTATAGTACTTCCTTATATATACGTTACCATCTGAAATTACACGCAGTTCTAAGAACACCATCTATTGAAAAACAGCGGGGACTTATTCAAAGTCCTAATAAAATATGTGGGCATAAGTGGCTCCAAGTTGCTATGCCTCGGTAAACCGTTTCATCTGGCGGGCTAAACTGACGTGAGGCGGTGGTGTTAACATGGGACCTCGATGCAGTGGTTACTATTCCTTTTGAATGAATTCCTGCTCTTCCAGTCAGTTATTGGGTACATATCGAGCTAGACTAGGCTTGTCAGCCTTAGATGAGAGCCATTCTAAGAGAAAATATTAGAATTCGAAACCCCACAGAATACAACAGGAAACCACTGTCTTTCCGAAGAATGCATAGCAATTTCCAAATAATAAAGCAAAGGAAGCTGTGGAGAGTCAGGATCACCTGAATGAAATAGTGTTCATTTTTTGATGCTACTTTGCCTTTTTATCTACAAGGAAGAAATATCTATTTTACTATTTTATCTACAAGGAAAAATATCTACACTTTCCAATTTTCATTTTGGAATCATCACTCAGTTATATGCCATACGTGATAAACGATCATATATCTTTCAATACATGGCTGACGAGGCAGATTTTTCCTGCAGTAGGTTGGCATTTCTTTCTGCGGTAGACCAGATGCCATCCAAGGCTATAGAACCCAGTCTATCCTGCTATTTGCTCATAGATGGAGGGATAAGAAGAGTATTTATACCTTCCCCAAGGGTATTAGCACGTAAGTGAATGTAATGGATTCCACTGGAATTCGAACTTGACTCTCCGATTCCTCCACCCGTGACACTTAAAACATTTACAAATATATATAACATACAGAAAATGCAATTAAAATATTTTTAAAAATTCTTTTATTTATATTCTAGCGATAAACAGCATCGTACAAATTTTAATTTGTGTGTTGCATAATACATTTTTAGATTCATCAAGTGTGGTCTTCAGTGATGCGCAGTCCTCATCGCCGATTTCGGGTTTTGCATCATATCGGCTTAAACAGCAAAATCATAAAAACGATATAACCAAGAGACCGACCGTTCTTATTGAAATACGTCAGTCAGCGTCAGCCAATGAAAAAAAGGCCCATTTTTCACGCCCCACTCCTCCCATATACTGGTGTTTTTTATTCTTCGGTTTGGATTCGAGTTAACTTACCCTGGATTGCTAAACTTGTTTCTTTCATGTATTATTCTCCTGTGCTTTCTAGCGAT
>OZ038476.1:132542278-132629778 GCA_964036315.1 Acanthosepion esculentum
GAATACGTTTTCACAACATCGCCCACGTGACGCCGACGTGATCGCATTTCAAAATAGAACGCTGAATTTAAAATTCAGTCATTTTGTTTTGATTATTCTTATGTCTATCGTCTTTTCATGTTGACATGAATATCGTCTAATTTTAATTATGTTTTAATAACTATGTCCTGAAGAAGGTCTACTAGACCGAAACGTCTGACGTCGACATTGAAACAACATTAAAAACAGTAAACTTGCATATTCGGATTTTTTGTTTTTCCATATTTTTCCTCATACTATCGGATTTATATCTATATATTTGCTTACACACACACACACACACACACACACACACACACACACACACACACACACATATATATATATATATATATATAAATATATATATATATATAATTATTTATTCGAAAACTGTAACATAAATATGTTATAAAATTACTACAAAAATAGCCATTTTGTTTCAACACTTCTGGTGTCTTATCAAATGATGGGGTTGAATGTAGAATAAAGGGTTTTAAAAGGTTCAAATCCAGCAAACAACCCTCGATAGGAAAAACGATGTTACATAGGCTGGAATGACCAATCAAAATACAAGTATTTGAGAATTCAAAAATCTTGAAAAACGGACTTAAGTTATAATAATTATTTAATGCTTTAATGTTAGGGTTAGACTAAAATAGAATTAATTCTAACTAATAAATATTAAATTATACTACAAAATTAAAAATTACCAGTTTTACATTTTAAATTTCATCTATATTAAGTTTAAAATTATAAAATTATTTAAAGAAGAAACTGAGGAAAAATACATATGTTAATATATATATATATATATATATATATATATATATATATATATATATATATATATATATATGAAATAAACAAAATTAAAACTGAGCAAACGTTTGCTCAGGCACATTTGTGTTTGCTCAACACCCACTGAACCAACCTGTCATTTATACTGCAACGATGCTGAGCAAAACCTAGTTACAGTTTCTGGGAGAGAGCATGTTATCTAGCGTGATCAACAATCTGAATAACCCCAGCACGCACAAGTACTCGGCCACGATAGCTTGTGACTTCGTGCTAGCAAAGCTATCGACGACTCACAAGAGTTCCATCTACCTAATTTCACTCAACCAGTGATAAAGTCTCTTGGACACTTCGACCACGATACAGTACGATAACACCAGGAAGACTTCTTTTTGACAAATCGAATATATATATATATATATATATATATATATATATATATATATATATATATATATATATATATATATAATGGAATATATGTATATATATATATATATATATATATTGTAACACCAAAAACAGCATAAAATTCCAATCCACAAATGTTTCATATCTTAAAAAACTAGACTAATTGAGTTTCTTTTTTTAAAAATTGTTTTGCGTTACTA
Source organism: Acanthosepion esculentum (assembly GCA_964036315.1). Lineage (NCBI taxonomy): Eukaryota > Metazoa > Mollusca > Cephalopoda > Sepiida > Sepiidae > Acanthosepion > Acanthosepion esculentum. Next base: position 132,543,706 of record OZ038476.1, read on the forward strand.
TATTCCCAACTGAGCAATGGTGAGAGGAAAAAGATCATTAAGGTCTTCGGTAATGGTACCAATATTAATACTCTGGTTTCTATCTTCAAAGTCCATTCAAGAACTATCTAGATAACGGTGAAAATTTTTAAAAGATGTAAAAATAGAAAGGGAAACTGGATCAGGAGGTCCCAACAGCAAGAGGGACGATTATTTCTTTTGTTAAATTAATGATGTAGACACTGAAATCCTTCTTTTCGTTCTTTCACATTTGGACATATATATATGTGTGTGCGTATATATGTATATGTATTATATATATATATATATTTATTTATTTTACATTTGAACATATATATATATATATATATTTCTATATATATGTATATATATTTCTATATATATATATATGTATATATATTTATATATATTTATATACATGTATGTATATATATTTCTATGTATGCATATATATATTTCTATGTATCTATATATATATATTTCTATATATGTATATATATATATTTCTATATATATATATTTATTATATATTTATATATATTTATATGTATGTTTATATACATATGTATTTATGCATATGTTAATATATATAAGTTTATTTATATATGTTTATATATATATATATATATATATATATATATATATATATATATATATATATATATATATATATATACATTTATAGATATAGCTGAAGGGTAAATTTTTACCAATTTCATGGAAGGTGACATCTGCATACCCTATTTTCCAGAATGCAGATAAGCGGTCATCCCTGTCACATTATCGCACAATCAGCCTCTTTAATATCATCAGTTCACTATTTGAGTTTACTATCAACAAGAAAGTTACTGATCACCTCAACGGCAGTAACCTCCTGAACGAGTATAGTTTTCACGCCTCTTAACTGCCATTTCACAAAGGCTCGGAGAAGTGATCGATAATAACTTCAGTGCCCTACCTTCAGTTCCTTTCTGCCTTTGAATTACTAGTATTAAAAATAACTGAAGAAAATCGGTCAGCAGAGCTGAGCAGTCCGAGTTCGTGTCAATTCGTTATGATTTCCAGTTTGATATTGTCTTCTAAGAGAGTTGCGATTTAGAACAAGAAAAAAAAAAAGACGCAATCCCAAGAGAATGAAAGAATTCTATATCTCTTCAAGATTCATCTGCAGCGTCATCCAGATGACTTTTCCTTTGCCGTCACCTCTTCATCCCTGGAAAGTCATTTATGCTATGCATCAGTACTTAACTGATTAGAGCCAGATGAATTTTACAGCGTAGACACGCTCTCCCTATCTTGCTGAAATATCTAAGCAACAAATACATTTATCCTAGATTTTAGTGGATCGTTGCCAACCTGGTACGTTTTATCAGCGTAAATGGTCAGTAGTCAGTTAAGATCTTTCCCTTCTGACCTAAATGTACTGATAAAGCTTCAATAACCGAAACGTTTCTCTTCTTGGTCGATGTTTACCGTGTTTTGTTATTGATTGATACTTTGAGATAAAACTCAGCAAATCATCTGTGTATCGAAAGAAAGTTGATTAAAAAAACATTTTTGTTAGATACAGATAAAGTTTCATTACCGATATATATATATATATATATATATATATATATATATATATATATATATTGCGATGTATCTGCGATTTCATTAAACATATAAGCGTAAAGCTAAAAAGCCCCCACAAAGAAAGATCCTAAGTTCTATTCGAAAAAAGAGTTAGATATAAAAAAAAAATAAATAAAATCCAATGCTTTCAACTTGCGAGCGAATAGTTCTATGATCATCAATACCTTCACATTCTCTCCAAATTTCTTCCTCTCTTTACCTTCTCTTCCACCCACAAGTCAAGGGCCCTTGAACTTTGAAGCGACACAAACCGAGAATAACCTGGTTCCAAAATCACCGCTACCATCAGGCGGTTGACCATAAGTGAATTCCCGGCACCATCAGGCTCTCCTGCTGCGATTACGTGATCAAACCCTACTGAGGGTTGATTAAATCTTTGGCCACCACGCAAGGACTTCGTCATTTGCACCCCATCCTTCTGCGTACCCGCTCAAGGACGAAGAAATCCACGTGACTATATTTGGGGGCAGCAAAAATCTTTTCAGTTTCCCGTCTGACCAGTGGCAGATGAACATCGCTGAGCGAATTTTCCCGATTCCAAATAGACTGCCCACCGAAATAATGAAAACAGCAAAGTCTGTCGACTAGAGAATTAAAGGACTACAACTGAACCGAATCGACCAATGAACGCTTGTAAGAGATGCTGTAGATCACTGACCATTTCCGAAAGAAAAGAACACAGGAAAATTGCCGGCCGACGAAATATTGTTTTAGCACAAGAACTCTCGCTTCGGCGAATTAGAAATCTGTGTGGAGATATCAACTCGACTGACCTTCAAGGCAGATAAGTTGATTTCTTGGCTTGATCTAGTTACTAGAGCAAAACTTATCTCTTCTACTAATAAAATATTTCATAAACAATTGACTAACATCAAGCAAACCCTTATTAATAACGGTTTTCCTAACTATCTAGTTGATAATGAATTTGATAGATACTTCTCAGACCTAACAAGAGATACACCCAGAAAATTATCCTCAATTAACCTCTTGTTTCAGAGGACAAATGCATAGACAATACAGCATGGATGAAAAGGCCCTTAAGTCTATAATACACCATAATGTGTTTCCTGTTGACTCCAACAAGGCATTAAAACTTAATATATATTATAGTAAATTTAAAACCTCTAACCTGATAATGAGCAATAACCCTTCTCCAGTTGCTGCGGTTGTTGATAGAACCAATGTTGTGTATGAGTTTAAATGTCCCATGGAAGAATACTCTTCTAATCCATATACATATATTGGATTTACAACCACCCGGCTCTCCAGAAGATTAACTCTGCATCTACATAATTCTAGCTCCATTAAACAACATATTAAGTCACATACCGTTTCCCTTATGCAATCTGATATACGTAAAATACTTATAGAAAATACTAAAATTATAGATAAACATACAGACATTAGACGCCTTAAAATCTTAGAGGCATTACATATTAAAAGCAAAAGACCTCTTATTAATCGTATAGATTACAATATTTCTGGTAACATATTAGAATGTTTATAATATATTTAAATTTATAACGTATTCTTCGATCTTTTGGCTTGTGTAGTGGAAATCTTTTTCACGCTGTCACATGATAAAAATCTTCGCCCTGCACGTGATAACATCATCGCGTCTTTTGAATTTAAAAGGATTTTAACGTTTATTTAGTTTGTAAAAAAATGTAGCAACATGATTACGCTACAAGATAATTGGCAAATGTTTGTTTAAAAAATTTGACTAAAAATATTGACCCTGAAGATGAACAATGATGTTCGAAAGCGCTAGGTCATCGTATGGACAATACATATTTTGAAATCATTTTCAAATAAAAAGTCTCATTAGAGAATATGAGAAAATTCAAAAGAAAATATGCAAGACTATATTGTCTTTAACATTCAATACTACATGTTTAAAAGAAAAGTTGCTGCCAAATTACACACACACACACACACACACACATATATATATATATATATATATATATATATATATATAGGTAACTATACTCGTGTCGAAAAACCTTCGAATTCTTGATTTAACAATAGCCAAATCAATCTCGAAGGAAAAAAAAAGGTTTTAAAAAAGAAAGAGCCAGGAACATGAAAGTCTGTCGAAAATAATCACACAGATACAGGTTCAAGGCCCAAAGAAAAAACCCCGATACGAGTAAACAACTAACTAAAGAGCTCGATACAAACGTACAGCAAACCTAGTCAAACCTAATGAGCCAGACAAACCGACCAAGGTTTCACTTAGGCAGATCTGCCTAAGTGAAACCTTGGTAGGTTAGTCTGGCTTATTAGTTTTGACTATATATATATATATATATATATATATATATATATATATATATATATTCGCTCGTACTTTCTGTTCTTTCATTATCCCTCCCCCTTTGTTAATCGAATTTTCTTTTTCTTTCTTTAACTGATTCTGTATTTATAAATAAATGTTTTATTTTGAAATCCATCGCCTTACATCTGTGGTTCACCTATATGCTACAAATTCGTAACATATATATATATATATATATATATATATATATATATATATATATATATATATATATATATAGCGTCCTGGGTATGATGATTAACTACATCCAACTGCAAGGCCACTGATCAGGAGGTTTTGAGGAGCGTGGAATCACATCTTAATAGCTGGCGTTCCCAGATCCACCCAGACCTGGGGTGGTAGAAGCCACTTAAGGTCCCAACTATGGGCAAATAGTTAACACCCAAAGTGGGGTCAAAGCAGCATGAATGTGTAAAAATAGGGTTTTGAGGAAAAATTATTACCAGCTATATACTATTGCCAGTAGTACATTTTTGAAGAAAAATATTATCAGCAATACAATTTTGAAGGAAAAAAATACTACCGTCAATACACTTCTGTAAATAATTATTACCAGCAGTATATTATTACCAGCAATACATTTTTGAAGAAAAAAAAATGATAGCAATACATTTTTGATGAAAAAATATTACCAGCAGTACATTTCTGAAAAAATATTACCAGCAATAAGATCATGTCGGCATTAAATAAGTTGATATAACGTATAACAAAACAAAACAAAGCATATATATATATATATATATATATATATATATATATATATATATATATTTATATATATATATATATATATATATATATATATATAATGGTTTTAATTTTCGTATATATTTTTATTTTTGTATTATATATTAATTATATATTATATATAATTATTTCTGTGCCAAATACTTTGGCGGAATTCACTTATTTCGAATGACGAAATCAAAAATGCGCTAACATTATGGATAAGATATGGGAAAAGTAAATCTGATAACTAAAATCTTCGAAAATTTAAATGGAGCGCCAATCGCCATTTTTCTTTTTGAAACCTGTTCTTTCATTGTTTCAATAATGTTTTCACTTTTTCTTTCTCACTCAGTGACCCCTTTTGTCTTAGTACCTTAATCGCCTTGTTTTGGGCAAATATTTATCGATTTAAACAATTAAAGAAAATGTCAATTAAAATTTAATATATTTACTCTTAAATTTCATAGAATTTCTGGCAACAAAATTTGTAATGATAGGAATAGAACTTCTCAAAAAAATAATGAAGACTCGATTCACTAACATACAGTACCTACAAATTAGTTTAAAACTAGATATGGTAGAAAAAACTCAGTACATTTTAAAGCAGTTCCCTCGACACGCTACGTTTTACAATTCACCAATTTATAGCAGTTTATTCAACTAGGCGATATTTGAATCTTGATTGGATCGGAGTGATATTGATTTGCATGTCTGCAGACCTCATTCAGTTGGGTGGCATTTTTTCACAAAAGAAGACAGCATGTGACACGAAAGGATCGTTGCCATTTTCTATTGTACACTTCTCCCTGACCTCATGATCACGATTGGAGACATATCAAATTTCTGGGGCTTTTTGTAAAACTCGGGTACTTCATCTTAGGCTTGTGCGATCCCTCGTTTTCCAGAGACTCACATTCCGAGGTGTCATCGTGCGCATCTGGCTTGTCTTCATCGGAAGAGCCGTTGAATGCGCTTAGTACAAACACCCTATCATTTTCATAGGATGTGCTCGATGTTTGCTCTTTGAATGTAATGGAACCCATAATGAAGCGGAGATCTTTCAGGTTATATCCTAAGATGAGATGTGTCTGGAACAAGGCCACAAATCCGGAGCATTTAATAAAGATCGAAATCACCTCAAAAGTAATTGATCGGTAAGAATAGTTTGCTAAATACGCCTCCACAGTCACAGTCAGGCTTTCTATTTGATATTTATTAAGGCTTAACATTTTCTTAAATACTATGACCACGCGAGACGTCGGGGGTCATGGTAATCAGATTTGGTTTCTTTGTTAGGTGTTCACTGTCATGATTTCTTGGAAAGGTGGTGCTGTGGTTTAACTTCTTCTCGGTTTGGAATTCAGATTTACCCTTATACTCTTAGGCTGATACCTGCGAGAAGAACAGATAGATTCATATCTTTCTCAAGGGCATTAATGAATGCAACAGACTAGCTCGATTCTGTTTCAACCGAGATCACTTGCATCACTCGCATATCCTTCTTAACTTATTCTTGCATAAAGCCATAAGTATGAAGTGCCAATTGGGAATGGTTCTATCTTAAGAAATAATGACTTGCAATAGGAACCTTTTAAATGCAGCTTAGCAGGGAGAGACCTGCTAAAGAAAATCCTTCCTTTTTGTCTTTATCATATACATACTCACAGACACACACATCTAATAAACGCGAATGTCACTGCGTGACACTTTTTCTATTTAAAGGGACACAACTCTAACTTTCAATAGCTCATTTGAAATGAAAAGAAAAAAACACTGTTCTCAAATTACAGGGTTTCAAAATATAATTGTCCGTGTTTTCAAATTTCCTAGTAGAGGCCGTAGCCCAACATATAATACCATTTTGGAATCAGACCAACTCCGTGAGCAAATTAAAAACATTCTGGGCCGGATCCGGACCAACAATCCTGACATTTTGGATTCCCAAGTTTTCATTTCTGCGATATTTTTACCTGAATTTTTTTTTCAAGTTAACAATTTTTATAACTTGGAAATAAATTTGAGAATAATGAAAATTAATTGCGAAATCCAGGGAAAGTCACCCATGAAATAGAAATAATTGTCTGTAGGGAAAGTAAGGACCTACATATATCAATTTGTCTTTAAATTCAGTGGCGGCGGAAGAAGTATCATTGAACTTTTAAAAAGTATGCTTAAATTTTAAAGCAATACTTTAATGCACCGATCAATTTTAAGTTTTGTAGTTTATTGTTGTCTGTCGTATCTACTCTTCCCTACCTATTGTGATGATGGCCCAATCATAAACCCTCCGCAGGAGCTAGCTTAAATATTAAGTCAACATGAAAACTTTAGATTCTAGTAAAATTCTTCTCTTTCATTAATAGTAATAAACTCTATTTTAGGAATACGTTTTCACAACATCGCCCACGTGACGCCGACGTGATCGCATTTCAAAACGGAACGCTGATCTTAAAATTCAGTCATTTTGTTTTGATTATTCTTATGTCTATCGTCTTTTCATGTTGACATGAATATCGTCTAATTTTAATTATGTTTTAATAACTATGTCCTGAAGAAGGTCTACTTGACCGAAACGTCTGACGTCGACATTGAAACAACATTAAAAACAGTAAACTTGCATATTCGGATTTCTGTTCTTCCATATTTATCCTCATATATGTATGTATATATATAGTCTCTGTGTGTGTGTGTGTGTGTGTGTGTGTGTGTGTGTGTGTGTGTGTGTGTGTGTGTGTGTGTGTGAGAGAGAGAGAGAGAGAGAGAGAAAGAAAGAGTAGAAAAGAAAGCGTACGTAAACTAGACCTATTTTTGCCTTTTTGACTCTAACGTAAAAACGACATATATCTACCATTTTGGAGGTACCAACAAGGCTTAACATCTCGTTTAATTAACCAATATATATATATATATATATATATATATATATATATATATATATATATATATATATATTACAGCAGAAAAAAAAATTACCTCTATATAGAAATAGTCTATTTCATGCCCTTCTGTACAAGGCTATCATCAGCCCCTAAGTGTCTGTCTCGGAGCATTGTTTTAAATGTATTTTCAATGTCAGTCCTCCTCTGGTAGATGCTTTATTAATGAGAATGGGTTCGTGTTAGCGATTGTTGGGGTTGTTTCAAGCCGTTCTGTCCGCGACTATCTCTATGTTGAGGTAATTTTTGTTTTTGCTGTGAAAAATATATATGCTCTGTTAAAATAAAAACATCGGACACTCTGTGGATCAGTTTTAATATTTAATATTACTAGGATCCACCCGCATTATATTCCAACGGATCGATTACATGTAGTATATATATATATTTTTTCTCCTACACTTGGAATTAAGATACCATTAGTTTACTAATTTTATCTTAATTCCAATTGTACGAAAGATTTTGCTCTATTTAATGAAAATACCGGCCTGAATGTACGAGAAATTTTCTTAGAAAATATTCGTCCTCCGAAAGGAATCGAACCTGTAACTTATACGGAACTGTCATATAGCCGGACGTATCTTAACCGATTGAGCCACAGGGGCCGGTAAATGTTATTAATACTGTTTATTATAAACAGAACATTTACTTAAATATTTGTATCTATAAAAAGAATGTATAAACATAAAAATGTCTTAAAATAATTGTCGGTCTTTGTCCATTTCCTACGTCATTTGTTTACATTTGATACGCCATGAGCAGATATGAATGTACGTGAGAGATTCATGGAAGATTGTAGTTTAAAAGCAGTAAAATCTACCCTGCTAACCGAACGATCCTCTGTGGCTCAATCAGTTAAGGCACGTCAGGCTATATGACGGTTCCGTATAGGATACAGGTTCGATTCCTGTCGGAGGACGAACATTTTCTATGAAAATTTCTCGGACATTCAAGCCGGTAAATGTTATTAATACTGTTTATTATAAACATAGCATTTACTTAAGTATTTGTATCTATAAAAAGAATGTATAAATATTAAAAATGTCTTAAAATAATTGTCGGACTTTGTCCATATCATAATATATATATATATATATATATATATATATATATATATATATATATATATGGATAAATTATTGCTATCTTCTTCTGAAAATTGAATGAAAGTATATGCTGCACCCATGTATATTTATTTTATCCTACATACACGGATATATTATTACGTTATTAGTTTTCGTATTATTACTATTATGAACTATTTTATATTCTCTAACCTTTGGAAACCCTTAATAAATTAGATTGAAAAACGTTTCACCTGTTTGGACTTTAAAATTGCTTGAAGTATGTTTTATTGCTTATTCGATATTTTTATTTGAACTTATCACATAAAAATACCTTTTACTGGTCGAAGCAGAAATTTTCAACTGCATTTCTATATGGAGGGGCTTCTGGCTATTCCATAAAGTTTAGAAGAGTTTTTTTTTTCTTGGTAACGGAGCAATGATCAGCTTTTCAAATTGTGAAGAAAGATCCTCATGAGTTTAACTCAGTTGTTTTGGGCCATGCCCCACTTTTGTATATCTAAAATTTTGGTGACCCCCACTCTGTAATATTTAATTCTTTCATATTCAAAATTTTGCTGCAATTCATATGAAGGAAGATTAAAAGGGCATTATCTTGGTCTCTAAACAAGCCTCCAAAGACCATGGCGTCCATGAGATAGAAAAATTTTAAAAACAAAATGACAGTTAAATATATATATAGTTCCAAAACATATAATAGAGAACTGAAAGGCAGAAGTATAAAATATTTGAATGAAAGCTTATTCCGTAATATACATTGATCATTTTAATCATGGAATAATAATGCAAAATGAAATTTGAGCTCACTAGAAAACAATTTACTGTTAATAACTCATTCTCGAATTACCCCCTTATTCTGTTGAAATAGTAAGCTAAAGGGTGCACATCTCACGCATGGCCCACCAAAATATTGCCATGCCGCACCGGTGAGGCATGCTCTCCACGTTGGGAATCATTGCTTGTTGGTGCTGACTGAAACCTATATATACAGAGTGCGGCATAAATACGTCCCACATAAATACCCCCCAGAAATATATCCCACATAATTGTAAGACACTAGTGACAATGGTGTCTTTATCTATTTCATCTTCTAACATTATGCGTGATATATTTCTGAAGTATACTGTATAAATACACACATATGTATATATAATTCTCTGCGTTTATATTGATAGTCATCAACTTTGAGTTGGGGGGGGGGGTATAATTTTACTGCCGCCTGCACTAGCGCCAAATCTCATACACATTCCCCTGTTGTCATCTTGTCCATTCAATCTATTTTTACAGTCATCATTGATGATTATTTTTGAGCAATCGATTTTCATGTATTTCCTCGCGTAATTGACGTATTTCTCTTTGTATTATCCATGTAAATGTGGCAGTTTGGGCCCTTTTGGGTTCCTAATATTCAGCTTTTATTTGCTTTTTCTACAATCCCAACAACAATTTAAAATATAGCTGTTTAATCACCCCTCCCTTTTTTTCCTTATTACTTTTTAAACATGTCTTTAAATCACTTTCTGTGACCTTCTTAAGGGCATATTTCACTTGGTTACAAATTCCCAATATTTATAATTTAATTTTTTCATTCCCAGGATTAATGATTTCGAAAGCTGTGTTCATATCCCTTAATAGCTTTACTTATCTTGTTTCTCTTTCGTGCTTAAATCTTCCTAATAAACAATGGCCATCTCTATGCAAATGTAATTTTAAGTATAAATAGAGTTTTTAGTCGGTAACACCCCATGCAAGGTAGTAAATCCACTAAGACACAAGGCGGTACAAGATATGGAAGAATTAGGAACAGAAACATTAAAAGTGAGCAAGAAGAAGAGAAAAGAGTAATCAGGAGGGCAGTAAATAGCGACTGACATTGCATTTAAATTTTTGCAGATTAATGTTGGCTGAAAAGCATGGAGCCAGAAATATCATTATATATTTTTTTTATTTTACAATAAAGCTCATAATATACAAGGCCCAAAAGCCACTCGAGGTAGATGGTTTCAGTTTATGATGGTATATGGGGAAAGAAAACGGTTAGCCCGAGAATTGAGCAGAAAGCATCCTCTTGTGTGTCGTTTCCAGGAAGCAGCTCTTCGAGAGAAGCTGTTCGAGTGGAACTTACTTCTAAACAATGGAATACGAAGGGAATGAGGCTGGTTCGCTACAGTGTGTGTGGCATGGCGGGTCTTAACCGTGAAGGTTAGAACTGGTGGAACTAAGGAACGAGTTCGTCTGAGTATCGAGAGGCTTGCAACGTTTTACCTGTGGGAAAGGGGTTGTAGGGTGGAAAATAACAACGACTCGGCTTTTGAACTCTATCAAGATTAGAAAGTGACTGGGCAGCTCCTGCACATATATAGCAGCAGTACTCCATTTGCTTTAAAATTTACATAATAAAATACCACACAACCAAAATACATTATGGGAAATATTTCTCATGAAAACAGATATTATAAGCTGAAATTCACATGATATTTTCATCATACAGATATAAATATCTCATAAAACTTTACCGATATCTTTTGGTTTCTAAACACACACACACACACACACACACACACACACACATATATATATATATATATATATATATATATATATATATATATTTTAAACATGTAGTATTGAATGTTAAAGACAATATAGTCTTGCATATTTTCTTTTGAATTTTCTCATATTCTCTAATGAGACTTTTTATTTGAAAATAATTTCGAAATATGTATTGTCCATACGATGACCTAGCGCTTTCGAACATCATTGTTCATCTTCAGGGTCAATATTTTTAGTCAAAAAACAAAAAGAAATTTGACTAAAAATATTGACCCTGAAGATGAACGATGATGTTCGAAAGCGCTAGGTCATCGTATGGACAATACATATTTACGAAATCATTTTGAAATAAAAAGTCTCATTAGAGAATATGAGAAAATTCAAAAGAAAATATGCAAGACGATTTTGTCCTTAACATTCAATACTACATGTTTAAAAGAAAAGTTGCTGCCAAATTACACACACACACACACACACACACACACACACACATATATATATATATATATATATATATATATATATATATATATATATATATATATATATATATATTTATATATATATATATATATAGGCAATAAATCCCCGTTGAGTTACTTACAAAAACAATAAAGACAAAGCAATTAATCAATAGTTAACAAATTTATTATTAAAATGGTTATGGTTAACTATGTTTAATAGCGATAAAATGCTATGGCAAACAATTGTAAATTAATTACCGATACTGTTCGAACCTCAAACCATCTGCTTCACGGCTTTACGTTTTTATTATAAGTAGCTGTATAGTGACTTTATTGCTTCCCCCCTCTCTCTCTGTAGGTATATATATATATATATATATATATATATATATATATATATATATATATATATATATATATTATACCCCACACATACAATCTTTCTATTATACAAGTTTCATTAAAACAGAGTAACAAGGTAGTACGGTTAGGTTTTTTATTTAATTTTTCTTGTGTTATAGTTTTTTTTCTTCTGGACATAAATTATATAGAAATTGTCCAAAAGTTTTGTATGCCCAAGCGCTTTCAGCCATACATTCAGCCTTTATCAAGGATGGATATATTTTTACCTGTAACTGAATGTATTGATTGTTTTAATTGTGCATCTAGAGCTATAGTTTCCAAACACGGTCAGAGTATTGTGGCCATGTTCATGGTTGATATTATTGATAATGTCTAAAAATATATCCGAAAGCGCTTGGACATACAAAACATTTGGACAATTTTTGAATAATTTATGTACAGAAAAGAAGAAAATTATAAGAACACAAGACAAATATGAAAGCATAAGCTGAAGATTGCGTTGTGCATGAAACTCTACGCTATTGGTGATAAATAATATGCATAGTTATTAATATATTCTTAATAGCTCTGTTGTATTTATAAAAGACCGAACACTCTTTTATTAATACTGCCACCATATATATATATATATATATATATATATATATAGTACAGGTAATAAAACTGTTAGTATATAATCCATGTGGATCTAATAATATATAATATTAAAACTGATTCACAAAAAGAGCTCAATTTATTCATTATAACAGATCATATAAATTACAAAACAGACAAATCCAAAATTTACCTCATGACCATAAACTATTTTAACTAATGTCAATGCGTTAGTCTTGTTCAATGTAATATATATATATATATATATATATATATATATATATATATATATATATATATATATATATATATATATATATATATATAAATGAATGTTTACGACAGATTTTAATTACTTAGACGTTATTTTGGGGGATTTTTTTTTTTAAGCGTATCACCCCAAGCAAGGATGGAGGCCACTGTCACGCAAGGGGTTAAAGAAGGGTTGGAGGAAGAGAAGATAGGAGTGGTAAAGGAGAGGATGTGGAGAAAGAGAAAGACAGTGGGTCGATCAAGGCAAGGGGGGTTACAGAAGATTTGGAGCGAGAGCAGATAGGAATGAAAAATGAAAGGATGTGGAGAAGGGAAGTGGATAGATCAGGGCAACCGGAGATGTCGATTGACGCTGCCCGTATTTATTAAATAATTAATTACTTCTGAATATTCGATAAATCTTATTACAATAATATGCACATAGTTTCCTATTAGGATTAACGTTAAATAATATATATATATATATATATATATATATATATATATATATATATATTATTTTGTCTTCCAAAGATTGACTGTTTCCCTGTATCACACCTCTTCAGTGTGGCTAGACGTCCGGTTGCCTCTAGCTAGGATCGAAACCCGACTGAATTGGCGTCAGTCGGGGATTCTACCACTAAGGGAATTTAAGCGTATTTATTTTTAGAAAAACACACAGTGACTGAGAGAACTCGATTCAATTTACCGAAGAGTCATGCTATATTAGCCGTAATAGTCACTGTTTACAAACCCACACTTCCTCCCCAGAGAGCTCAACTGAAATAATTTTTTCAGGAGCATATATATTGTCATCCGCAGACATATGTATATAGTTGGATTGATGTGAGTTTGTGACTCTGGGTTTCACGTCCTTTTCGATCGTCAGACAAACGCACATCAATCCAACTAAATATGTTAGCTCTATCATTGATAATGAGCGCTTTCCAAGAAGTACCGCGCATATATAATATACTAGCAGCATAACCCGTCTTCGAGCGGGTCTTTCATTACTGGGAATTTTTGCCGTTCAAGTTTAAGTTAAGTCAGCCCAACCAAAAATCAATATTAGTAAAAACAATTGGGTGCAACTGAGGCACATCCCCAAATGGGGGTTAACAATTTGAAGAGGGAGTGATCCCGAAAAGGGTCGTTTTCACCTTCTCAATTTTACAAGGAAGGAACCGCTTCAATGGACCGTAATAATAATAATATACGATAATTTTTATTTATGATATATTTTTTATATAATTCTAATAATCTTTTGCGTTAGATTTCAACACTCTAAATTGATTGTCCGCCTGTTTTTTACATTAAATTTTGCCTTTGATTTTTGCGCAAAGTGTAAAAAAATCAGTTTTTCCATTTTTCACCATCAAGGTTGTAATTTTTTCCAGACAATTTTGACTCAATACGGGCACTGAAGAATTATCCATCAAACAAAAATAAATTCATCTAAATCGGATGAAAACTATGGAAATGCATAAACAACATCCGATCATACACACACATACATACACATACATTTTGAGAATTATAGATATATATAAATATTATATATATATATATATATGTGTGTGTGTATTTATATACATACACATTATACATATATATATATATATATATATATATATATATATATATATATATATATATATATATAGTTAAACCTAGAGAGCCAAACAAACCTACCAAGGTTTCACCAAAGCGGATCGTCAGGGTAGGTTTGCTCTACTTACTGTATTGAGCATTTTATTTAGTTAGTTGCGTACTCGTATCGGGGTTTTATTCTTAGGGTTTTGGACCTGCATGCTGGACGATTGTTTTCGACAGACGTTCATGTTCTCGGCTCTTTCTTTTTTTTATACCTTTTTTACCTTCGATATTGATTTGATTTTTTGCAAATCAAGAAACCGAAGGTTTTCCCAAACGAGTGTAGTTACTTATACTTATAAGATTACTCGTACTAATAATATTTATACATATATATACATATATATATATATATACATATATATATAGATATATATATATATATATATATATATATATACTCTGTTAGTGTATGTGCGCGCGCTGTAAATTTTTAGTATTGGTGGAGTTTTAAGTATAAGGAATTTGATCGGGTCAAATGTAATTGAAAAATATATATCCATATGTTTTAATTATCATTTTTCAGTTGATAATTTTGATAACATTAAAAATGGCAATGGCTTAAATGAAACCAAAACATCGATGGGAAATAAAATTTAATAGGTTTTACTTTATTTGAAACCCAAGAGGAAACTTGTCAACTCTAAACCACAACCTCATAAAATTAAATAACAAAGAAACAATCTCTGATCCTGGTACTGTGCAAAATCACAAAGCTTCCTGTTTCTATTTTTCACTAGAAATGTGGTTTGTTGTTTTGTTTAACGATAGATTTCCAAAAAGGAATATCTATCACCCGGAGACGTTCTTGTTATTCCAGTCCTGGTATATTTGTAATTCATGCCCGACGTTGCCAATGCTAAGAAAATCCGATAAAACAGAGAACATATTCTGCTGGAATTATTTCTGTATATACGCGTGTGGAATAAAGAAAAGAAAAACTGATATAAAACAAAGGTTGGCGGCCATAGTCTTTACAACATAAAATATGCAGAAGACACAGACAGCAGACACGGATATTAAACTATAGGAACTCCTATAGAATTTACTACAACAGAGAAGAAAAGATTAATCAATATTAAGACTAGTATTACAAATTATGACTTGCATCTACTATCATCGCAAACTCAGACCGCTAATGTAATGACAATTGGTAGACAGCACAGAAGAGACCTAAGCTTTCGGTGGGATTCGAAAATTTTGCTTCAGGAAAGCCTGCTTGAACAAACCAGCTATTATAAACTACTAGGTAACCTTGATATATTTGGGATGGATATTAGAACAATCAAGAACATATGCCAGGAACAAACTGCCTACATACAAATATAAAATAAATTCGGTAAATATAGAAAAATAGAAAGAAGTGTAAGACAAGGATGTGTATTCTCGCCGGACTTATTCAACCTATACAGTGAAGCGATTCTAAGAGAATTGGAAGTTATACCAGTATTCATTGTTGTGTAGATAACACACTTTTGATAAGAGACACAGAAAGGAACTATCAGAAAGTTGGTGAACGGAAAACAGAAGAACGGATTAAATATCAATTGTAATACGTTAGAATGTGTGACTGTCAAGTAAAAGGAACAGCCCAGGATGCGAACGCGGAGTTGGAGTGAAAAGGTGGTGAACGGAAGCCAGAAGAACGGATTAAAGATCAATTGTAATACGCTAGAATGTGTGACTGTCAAGTAAAAGGAACAGCCCGGGATGCGAACGCGGAGTTGCAGTTAAAAGGTGGTGAACGGAAGCCAGAAGAACGGATTAAAGATCAATTGTAATACGCTAGAATGTGTGACTGTCAAGTAAAAGGAACAGCCCGGGATGCGAACGCGGAGTTGCAGTTAAAAGGTGGTGAACGGAAGCCAGAAGAACGGATTAAAGATCAATTGTAATACGCTAGAATGTGTGACTGTCAAGTAAAAGGAACAGCCCGGGATGCGAACGCGGAGTTGCAGTTAAAAGGTGGTGAACGGAAGCCAGAAGAACGGATTAAAGATCAATTGTAATACGCTAGAATGTGTGACTGTCAAGTAAAAGGAACAGCCCGGGATGCGAACGCGGAGTTGCAGTTAAAAGGTGTTGAACGGAAGCCAGAAGAACGGATTAAAGATCAATTGTAATACGCTAGAATGTGTGACTGTCAAGTAAAAGGAACAGCCCGGGATGCGAACGCGGAGTTGGAGTGAAAAGGTGGTGAACGGAAGCCAGAAGAACAGATTAAAGATCAATTGTAATACGCTAGAATGTGTGACTGTCAAGTAAAAGGAACAGCCCAGGATGCGAACGGGGAGTTGCAGTTAAAAGGTGGTGAACGGAAGCCAGAAGAACGGATTAAAGATCAATTGTAATACGCTAGAATGTGTGACTGTCAAGTAAAAGGAACAGTCCAGGATGCGAACGCGGATTTGGAGTGAAAAGGTGGTGAACGGAAGCCAGAAGAACGGATTAAAGATCAATTGTAATACGCTAGAATGTGTGACTGTCAAGTAAAAGGAACAGCCCGGGATGCGAACGCGGAGTTGGAGTGAAAAGGTGGTGAACGGAAGCCAGAAGAACGGATTAAAGATCAATTGTAATACGTTAGAATGTGTGACTGTCAAGTAAAAGGAACAGCCCGGGATGCGAACGCGGAGTTGCAGTTAAAAGGTGGTGAACGGAAGCCAGAAGAACGGATTAAAGATCAATTGTAATACGCTAGAATGTGTGACTGTCAAGTAAAAGGAACAGCCCGGGATGCGAACGCGGAGTTGGAGTGAAAAGGTGGTGAACGGAAGCCAGAAGAACGGATTAAAGATCAATTGTAATACGCTAGAATGTGTGACTGTCAAGTAAAAGGAACAGCCCGGGATGCGAACGCGGAGTTGGAGTGAAAAGGTGGTGAACGGAAGCCAGAAGAACGGATTAAAGATCAATTGTAATACGTTAGAATGTGTGACTGTCAAGTAAAAGGAACAGCCCGGGATGCGAACGCGGAGTTGCAGTTAAAAGGTGGTGAACGGAAGCCAGAAGAACGGATTAAACATCAATTGTAATACGCTAGAATGTGTGACTGTCAAGTAAAAGGAACAGTCCAGGATGCGAACGCGGAGTTGGAGTGAAAAGGTGGTGAACGGAAGCCAGAAGAACGGATTAAAGATCAATTGTAATACGCTAGAATGTGTGACTGTCAAGTAAAAGGAACAGTCCAGGATGCGAACGCGGAGTTGGAGTGAAAAGGTGGTGAACGGAAGCCAGAAGAACGGATTAAAGATCAATTGTAATACGCTAGAATGTGTGACTGTCAAGTAAAAGGAACAGCCCGGGATGCGAACGCGGAGTTGGAGTGAAAAGGTGGTGAACGGAAGCCAGAAGAACGGATTAAAGATCAATTGTAATACGTTAGAATGTGTGACTGTCAAGTAAAAGGAACAGCCCGGGATGCGAACGCGGAGTTGCAGTTAAAAGGTGGTGAACGGAAGCCAGAAGAACGGATTAAAGATCAATTGTAATACGCTAGAATGTGTGACTGTCAAGTAAAAGGAACAGCCCGGGATGCGAACGCGGAGTTGCAGTTAAAAGGTGGTGAACGGAAGCCAGAAGAACGGATTAAAGATCAATTGTAATACGCTAGAATGTGTGACTGTCAAGTAAAAGGAACAGCCCGGGATGCGAACGCGGAGTTGCAGTTAAAAGGTGGTGAACGGAAGCCAGAAGAACGGATTAAAGATCAATTGTAATACGCTAGAATGTGTGACTGTCAAGTAAAAGGAACAGCCCGGGATGCGAACGCGGAGTTGCAGTTAAAAGGTGGTGAACGGAAGCCAGAAGAACGGATTAAAGATCAATTGTAATACGCTAGAATGTGTGACTGTCAAGTAAAAGGAACAGCCCGGGATGCGAACGCGGAGTTGCAGTTAAAAGGTGGTGAACGGAAGCCAGAAGAACGGATTAAAGATCAATTGTAATACGCTAGAATGTGTGACTGTCAAGTAAAAGGAACAGCCCGGGATGCGAACGCGGAGTTGCAGTTAAAAGGTGGTGAACGGAAGCCAGAAGAACGGATTAAAGATCAATTGTAATACGCTAGAATGTGTGACTGTCAAGTAAAAGGAACAGCCCGGGATGCGAACGCGGAGTTGGAGTGAAAAGGTGGTGAACGGAAGCCAGAAGAACGGATTAAAGATCAATTGTAATACGCTAGAATGTGTGACTGTCAAGTAAAAGGAACAGCCCGGGATGCGAACGCGGAGTTGCAGTTAAAAGGTGGTGAACGGAAGCCAGAAGAACGGATTAAAGATCAATTGTAATACGCTAGAATGTGTGACTGTCAAGTAAAAGGAACAGCCCGGGATGCGAACGCGGAGTTGCAGTTAAAAGGTGGTGAACGGAAGCCAGAAGAACGGATTAAATATCAATTGTAATACGCTAGAATGTGTGACTGTCAAGTAAAAGGAACAGCCCGGGATGCGAACGCGGAGTTGGAGTGAAAAGGTGGTGAACGGAAGCCAGAAGAACAGATTAAAGATCAATTGTAATACGCTAGAATGTGTGACTGTCAAGTAAAAGGAACAGCCCAGGATGCGAACGAGGAGTTGCAGTTAAAAGGTGGAGAACGGAAGCCAGAAGAACGGATTAAAGATCAATTGTAATACGTTAGAATGTGTGACTGTCAAGTAAAAGGAACAGCCCGGGATGCGAACGCGGAGTTGCAGTTAAAAGGTGGTGAACGGAAGCCAGAAGAACGGATTAAACATCAATTGTAATACGCTAGAATGTGTGACTGTCAAGTAAAAGGAACAGTCCAGGATGCGAACGCGGAGTTGGAGTGAAAAGGTGGTGAACGGAAGCCAGAAGAACGGATTAAAGATCAATTGTAATACGCTAGAATGTGTGACTGTCAAGTAAAAGGAACAGTCCAGGATGCGAACGCGGAGTTGGAGTGAAAAGGTGGTGAACGGAAGCCAGAAGAACGGATTAAAGATCAATTGTAATACGCTAGAATGTGTGACTGTCAAGTAAAAGGAACAGCCCGGGATGCGAACGCGGAGTTGGAGTGAAAAGGTGGTGAACGGAAGCCAGAAGAACTGATTAAAGATCAATTGTAATACGTTAGAATGTGTGACTGTCAAGTAAAAGGAACAGCCCGGGATGCGAACGCGGAGTTGCAGTTAAAAGGTGGTGAACGGAAGCCAGAAGAACGGATTAAAGATCAATTGTAATACGCTAGAATGTGTGACTGTCAAGTAAAAGGAACAGCCCGGGATGCGAACGCGGAGTTGCAGTTAAAAGGTGGTGAACGGAAGCCAGAAGAACGGATTAAAGATCAATTGTAATACGCTAGAATGTGTGACTGTCAAGTAAAAGGAACAGCCCGGGATGCGAACGCGGAGTTGCAGTTAAAAGGTGGTGAACGGAAGCCAGAAGAACGGATTAAAGATCAATTGTAATACGCTAGAATGTGTGACTGTCAAGTAAAAGGAACAGCCCGGGATGCGAACGCGGAGTTGCAGTTAAAAGGTGGTGAACGGAAGCCAGAAGAACGGATTAAAGATCAATTGTAATACGCTAGAATGTGTGACTGTCAAGTAAAAGGAACAGCCCGGGATGCGAACGCGGAGTTGCAGTTAAAAGGTGGTGAACGGAAGCCAGAAGAACGGATTAAAGATCAATTGTAATACGCTAGAATGTGTGACTGTCAAGTAAAAGGAACAGCCCGGGATGCGAACGCGGAGTTGCAGTTAAAAGGTGGTGAACGGAAGCCAGAAGAACGGATTAAAGATCAATTGTAATACGCTAGAATGTGTGACTGTCAAGTAAAAGGAACAGCCCGGGATGCGAACGCGGAGTTGGAGTGAAAAGGTGGTGAACGGAAGCCAGAAGAACAGATTAAAGATCAATTGTAATACGCTAGAATGTGTGACTGTCAAGTAAAAGGAACAGCCCAGGATGCGAACGAGGAGTTGCAGTTAAAAGGTGGTGAACGGAAGCCAGAAGAACGGATTAAAGATCAATTGTAATACGTTAGAATGTGTGACTGTCAAGTAAAAGGAACAGCCCGGGATGCGAACGCGGAGTTGGAGTGAAAAGGTGGTGAACGGAAGCCAGAAGAACGGATTAAAGATCAATTGTAATACGCTAGAATGTGTGACTGTCAAGTAAAAGGAACAGCCCGGGATGCGAACGCGGAGTTGCAGTTAAAAGGTGGTGAACGGAAGCCAGAAGAACGGATTAAAGATCAATTGTAATACGCTAGAATGTGTGACTGTCAAGTAAAAGGAACAGCCCGGGATGCGAACGCGGAGTTGCAGTTAAAAGGTGGTGAACGGAAGCCAGAAGAACGGATTAAAGATCAATTGTAATACGCTAGAATGTGTGACTGTCAAGTAAAAGGAACAGCCCGGGATGCGAACGCGGAGTTGGAGTGAAAAGGTGGTGAACGGAAGCCAGAAGAACAGATTAAAGATCAATTGTAATACGCTAGAATGTGTGACTGTCAAGTAAAAGGAACAGCCCAGGATGCGAACGAGGAGTTGCAGTTAAAAGGTGGTGAACGGAAGCCAGAAGAACGGATTAAAGATCAATTGTAATACGTTAGAATGTGTGACTGTCAAGTAAAAGGAACAGCCCGGGATGCGAACGCGGAGTTGGAGTGAAAAGGTGGTGAACGGAAGCCAGAAGAACGGATTAAAGATCAATTGTAATACGCTAGAATGTGTGACTGTCAAGTAAAAGGAACAGCCCGGGATGCGAACGCGGAGTTGCAGTTAAAAGGTGGTGAACGGAAGCCAGAAGAACGGATTAAAGATCAATTGTAATACGCTAGAATGTGTGACTGTCAAGTAAAAGGAACAGCCCGGGATGCGAACGCGGAGTTGGAGTGAAAAGGTGGTGAACGGAAGCCAGAAGAACAGATTAAAGATCAATTGTAATACGCTAGAATGTGTGACTGTCAAGTAAAAGGAACAGCCCAGGATGCGAACGAGGAGTTGCAGTTAAAAGGTGGTGAACGGAAGCCAGAAGAACGGATTAAAGATCAATTGTAATACGTTAGAATGTGTGACTGTCAAGTAAAAGGAACAGCCTGGGATGCGAACGCGGAGTTGGAGTGAAAAGGTGGTGAACGGAAGCCAGAAGAACGGATTAAAGATCAATTGTAATACGCTAGAATGTGTGACTGTCAAGTAAAAGGAACAGCCCGGGATGCGAACGCGGAGTTGCAGTTAAAAGGTGGTGAACGGAAGCCAGAAGAACGGATTAAAGATCAATTGTAATACGCTAGAATGTGTGACTGTCAAGTAAAAATAACAGCCCGGGATGCGAACGCGGAGTTGGAGTGAAAAGGTGGTGAACGGAAGCCAGAAGAACAGATTAAAGATCAATTGTAATACGCTAGAATGTGTGACTGTCAAGTAAAAGGAACAGCCCAGGATGCGAACGAGGAGCTGCAGTTAAAAGGTGGTGAACGGAAGCCAGAAGAACGGATTAAAGATCAATTGTAATACGTTAGAATGTGTGACTGTCAAGTAAAAGGAACAGCCCGGGATGCGAACGCGGAGTTGGAGTGAAAAGGTGGTGAACGGAAGCCAGAAGAACGGATTAAAGATCAATTGTAATACGCTAGAATGTGTGACTGTCAAGTAAAAGGAACAGCCCGGGATGCGAACGCGGAGTTGCAGTTAAAAGGTGGTGAACGGAAGCCAGAAGAACGGATTAAAGATCAATTGTAATACGCTAGAATGTGTGACTGTCAAGTAAAAGGAACAGCCCGGGATGCGAACGCGGAGTTGCAGTTAAAAGGTGGTGAACGGAAGCCAGAAGAACGGATTAAAGATCAATTGTAATACGCTAGAATGTGTGACTGTCAAGTAAAAGGAACAGCCCGGGATGCGAACGCGGAGTTGCAGTTAAAAGGTGGTGAACGGAAGCCAGAAGAACGGATTAAAGATCAATTGTAATACGCTAGAATGTGTGACTGTCAAGTAAAAGGAACAGCCCGGGATGCGAACGCGGAGTTGGAGTGAAAAGGTGGTGAACGGAAGCCAGAAGAACAGATTAAAGATCAATTGTAATACGCTAGAATGTGTGACTGTCAAGTAAAAGGAACAGCCCAGGATGCGAACGAGGAGTTGCAGTTAAAAGGTGGTGAACGGAAGCCAGAAGAACGGATTAAAGATCAATTGTAATAAGCTAGAATGTGTGACTGTCAAGTAAAAGGAACAGTCCAGGATGCGAACGCGGATTTGGAGTGAAAAGGTGGTGAACGGAAGCCAGAAGAACGGATTAAAGATCAATTGTAATACGCTAGAATGTGTGACTGTCAAGTAAAAGGAACAGCCCGGGATGCGAACGCGGAGTTGGAGTGAAAAGGTGGTGAACGGAAGCCAGAAGAACGGATTAAAGATCAATTGTAATACGTTAGAATGTGTGACTGTCAAGTAAAAGGAACAGCCCGGGATGCGAACGCGGAGTTGCAGTTAAAAGGTGGTGAACGGAAGCCAGAAGAACGGATTAAAGATCAATTGTAATACGCTAGAATGTGTGACTGTCAAGTAAAAGGAACAGCCCGGGATGCGAACGCGGAGTTGGAGTGAAAAGGTGGTGAACGGAAGCCAGAAGAACGGATTAAAGATCAATTGTAATACGCTAGAATGTGTGACTGTCAAGTAAAAGGAACAGCCCGGGATGCGAACGCGGAGTTGGAGTGAAAAGGTGGTGAACGGAAGCCAGAAGAACGGATTAAAGATCAATTGTAATACGCTAGAATGTGTGACTGTCAAGTAAAAGGAACAGCCCGGGATGCGAACGCGGAGTTGGAGTGAAAAGGTGGTGAACGGAAGCCAGAAGAACGGAATAAAGATCAATTGTAATACGTTAGAATGTGTGACTGTCAAGTAAAAGGAACAGCCCGGGATGCGAACGCGGAGTTGCAGTTAAAAGGTGGTGAACGGAAGCCAGAAGAACGGATTAAAGATCAATTGTAATACGCTAGAATGTGTGACTGTCAAGTAAAAGGAACAGCCCGGGATGCGAACGCGGAGTTGCAGTTAAAAGGTGGTGAACGGAAGCCAGAAGAACGGATTAAAGATCAATTGTAATACGTTAGAATGTGTGACTGTCAAGTAAAAGGAACAGCCCGGGATGCGAACGCGGAGTTGGAGTGAAAAGGTGGTGAACGGAAGCCAGAAGAACGGATTAAAGATCAATTGTAATACGCTAGAATGTGTGACTGTCAAGTAAAAGGAACAGCCCGGGATGCGAACCCGGAGTTGGAGTGAAAAGGTGGTGAACGGAAGCCAGAAGAACAGATTAAAGATCAATTGTAATACGCTAGAATGTGTGACTGTCAAGTAAAAGGAACAGCCCAGGATGCGAACGAGGAGTTGCAGTTAAAAGGTGGTGAACGGAAGCCAGAAGAACGGATTAAAGATCAATTGTAATACGTTAGAATGTGTGACTGTCAAGTAAAAGGAACAGCCCGGGATGCGAACGCGGAGTTGGAGTGAAAAGGTGGTGAACGGAAGCCAGAAGAACGGATTAAAGATCAATTGTAATACGCTAGAATGTGTGACTGTCAAGTAAAAGGAACAGCCCGGGATGCGAACGCGGAGTTGCAGTTAAAAGGTGGTGAACGGAAGCCAGAAGAACGGATTAAAGATCAATTGTAATACGCTAGAATGTGTGACTGTCAAGTAAAAGGAACAGCCCGGGATGCGAACGCGGAGTTGGAGTGAAAAGGTGGTGAACGGAAGCCAGAAGAACAGGTTAAAGATCAATTGTAATACGCTAGAATGTGTGACTGTCAAGTAAAAGGAACAGCCCAGGATGCGAACGAGGAGTTGCAGTTAAAAGGTGGTGAACGGAAGCCAGAAGAACGGATTAAAGATCAATTGTAATACGTTAGAATGTGTGACTGTCAAGTAAAAGGAACAGCCCGGGATGCGAACGCGGAGTTGGAGTGAAAAGGTGGTGAACGGAAGCCAGAAGAACGGATTAAAGATCAATTGTAATACGCTAGAATGTGTGACTGTCCAGTAAAAGGAACAGCCCGGGATGCGAACGCGGAGTTGCAGTTAAAAGGTGGTGAACGGAAGCCAGAAGAACGGATTAAAGATCAATTGTAATACGCTAGAATGTGTGACTGTCAAGTAAAAGGAACAGCCCGGGATGCGAACGCGGAGTTGGAGTGAAAAGGTGGTGAACGGAAGCCAGAAGAACAGATTAAAGATCAATTGTAATACGCTAGAATGTGTGACTGTCAAGTAAAAGGAATAGCCCAGGATGCGAACGAGGAGTTGCAGTTAAAAGGTGGTGAACGGAAGCCAGAAGAACGGATTAAAGATCAATTGTAATACGTTAGAATGTGTGACTGTCAAGTAAAAGGAACAGCCCGGGATGCGAACGCGGAGTTGGAGTGAAAAGGTGGTGAACGGAAGCCAGAAGAACGGATTAAAGATCAATTGTAATACGCTAGAATGTGTGACTGTCAAGTAAAAGGAACAGCCCGGGATGCGAACGCGGAGTTGCAGTTAAAAGGTGGTGAACGGAAGCCAGAAGAACGGATTAAAGATCAATTGTAATACGCTAGAATGTGTGACTGTCAAGTAAAAGGAACAGCCCGGGATGCGAACGCGGAGTTGGAGTGAAAAGGTGGTGAACGGAAGCCAGAAGAACAGATTAAAGATCAATTGTAATACGCTAGAATGTGTGACTGTCAAGTAAAAGGAACAGCCCAGGATGCCAACGAGGAGTTGCAGTTAAAAGGTGGTGAACGGAAGCCAGAAGAACGGATTAAAGATCAATTGTAATACGTTAGAATGTGTGACTGTCAAGTAAAAGGAACAGCCCGGGATGCGAACGCGGAGTTGGAGTGAAAAGGTGGTGAACGGAAGCCAGAAGAACGGATTAAAGATCAATTGTAATACGCTAGAATGTGTGACTGTCAAGTAAAAGGAACAGCCCGGGATGCGAACGCGGAGTTGCAGTTAAAAGGTGGTGAACGGAAGCCAGAAGAACGGATTAAAGATCAATTGTAATACGCTAGAATGTGTGACTGTCAAGTAAAAGGAACAGCCCGGGATGCGAACGCGGAGTTGCAGTTAAAAGGTGGTGAACGGAAGCCAGAAGAACGGATTAAAGATCAATTGTAATACGCTAGAATGTGTGACTGTCAAGTAAAAGGAACAGCCCGGGATGCGAACGCGGAGTTGCAGTTAAAAGGTGGTGAACGGAAGCCAGAAGAACGGATTAAAGATCAATTGTAATACGCTAGAATGTGTGACTGTCAAGTAAAAGGAACAGCCCGGGATGCGAACGCGGAGTTGGAGTGAAAAGGTGGTGAACGGAAGCCAGAAGAACAGATTAAAGATCAATTGTAATACGCTAGAATGTGTGACTGTCAAGTAAAAGGAACAGCCCAGGATGCGAACGAGGAGTTGCAGTTAAAAGGTGGTGAACGGAAGCCAGAAGAACGGATTAAAGATCAATTGTAATAAGCTAGAATGTGTGACTGTCAAGTAAAAGGAACAGTCCAGGATGCGAACGCGGATTTGGAGTGAAAAGGTGGTGAACGGAAGCCAGAAGAACGGATTAAAGATCAATTGTAATACGCTAGAATGTGTGACTGTCAAGTAAAAGGAACAGCCCGGGATGCGAACGCGGAGTTGCAGTTAAAAGGTGGTGAACGGAAGCCAGAAGAACGGATTAAAGATCAATTGTAATACGCTAGAATGTGTGACTGTCAAGTAAAAGGAACAGCCCGGGATGCGAACGCGTAGTTGCAGTTAAAAGGTGGTGAACGGAAGCCAGAAGAACGGATTAAAGATCAATTGTAATACGCTAGAATGTGTGACTGTCAAGTAAAAGGAACAGCCCGGGATGCGAACGCGGAGTTGGAGTGAAAAGGTGGTGAACGGAAGCCAGAAGAACAGATTAAAGATCAATTGTAATACGCTAGAATGTGTGACTGTCAAGTAAAAGGAACAGCCCAGGATGCGAACGAGGAGTTGCAGTTAAAAGGTGGTGAACGGAAGCCAGAAGAACGGATTAAAGATCAATTGTAATACGCTAGAATGTGTGACTGTCAAGTAAAAGGAACAGCCCGGGATGCGAACGCGGAGTTGGAGTGAAAAGGTGGTGAACGGAAGCCAGAAGAACGGATTAAAGATCAATTGTAATACGCTAGAATGTGTGACTGTCAAGTAAAAGGAACAGCCCGGGATGCGAACGCGGAGTTGGAGTGAAAAGGTGGTGAACGGAAGCCAGAAGAACAGATTAAAGATCAATTGTAATACGCTAGAATGTGTGACTGTCAAGTAAAAGGAACAGCCCAGGATGCGAACGAGGAGTTGCAGTTAAAAGGTGGTGAACGGAAGCCAGAAGAACGGATTAAAGATCAATTGTAATACGTTAGAATGTGTGACTGTCAAGTAAAAGGAACAGCCCGGGATGCGAACGCGGAGTTGGAGTGAAAAGGTGGTGAACGGAAGCCAGAAGAACGGATTAAAGATCAATTGTAATACGCTAGAATGTGTGACTGTCAAGTAAAAGGAACAGCCCGGGATGCGAACGCGGAGTTGCAGTTAAAAGGTGGTGAACGGAAGCCAGAAGAACGGATTAAAGATCAATTGTAATACGCTAGAATGTGTGACTGTCAAGTAAAAGGAACAGCCCGGGATGCGAACGCGGAGTTGGAGTGAAAAGGTGGGGAACGGAAGCCAGAAGAACAGATTAAAGATCAATTGTAATACGCTAGAATGTGTGACTGTCAAGTAAAAGGAACAGCCCAGGATGCGAACGAGGAGTTGCAGTTAAAAGGTGGTGAACGGAAGCCAGAAGAACGGATTAAAGATCAATTGTAATACGTTAGAATGTGTGACTGTCAAGTAAAAGGAACAGCCCGGGATGCGAACGCGGAGTTGGAGTGAAAAGGTGGTGAACGGAAGCCAGAAGAACGGATTAAAGATCAATTGTAATACGCTAGAATGTGTGACTGTCAAGTAAAAGGAACAGCCCGGGATGCGAACGCGGAGTTGCAGTTAAAAGGTGGTGAACGGAAGCCAGAAGAACGGATTAAAGATCAATTGTAATACGCTAGAATGTGTGACTGTCAAGTAAAAGGAACAGCCCGGGATGCGAACGCGGAGTTGCAGTTAAAAGTTGGTGAACGGAAGCCAGAAGAACGGATTAAAGATCAATTGTAATACGCTAGAATGTGTGACTGTCAAGTAAAAGGAACAGCCCGGGATGCGAACGCGGAGTTGCAGTTAAAAGGTGGTGAACGGAAGCCAGAAGAACGGATTAAAGATCAATTGTAATAAGCTAGAATGTGTGACTGTCAAGTAAAAGGAACAGTCCAGGATGCGAACGCGGATTTGGAGTGAAAAGGTGGTGAACGGAAGCCAGAAGAACGGATTAAAGATCAATTGTAATACGCTAGAATGTGTGACTGTCAAGTAAAAGGAACAGCCCGGGATGCGAACGCGGAGTTGCAGTTAAAAGGTGGTGAACGGAAGCCAGAAGAACGGATTAAAGATCAATTGTAATACGCTAGAATGTGTGACTGTCAAGTAAAAGGAACAGCCCGGGATGCGAACGCGTAGTTGCAGTTAAAAGGTGGTGAACGGAAGCCAGAAGAACGGATTAAAGATCAATTGTAATACGCTAGAATGTGTGACTGTCAAGTAAAAGGAACAGCCCGGGATGCGAACGCGGAGTTGGAGTGAAAAGGTGGTGAACGGAAGCCAGAAGAACAGATTAAAGATCAATTGTAATACGCTAGAATGTGTGACTGTCAAGTAAAAGGAACAGCCCAGGATGCGAACGAGGAGTTGCAGTTAAAAGGTGGTGAACGGAAGCCAGAAGAACGGATTAAAGATCAATTGTAATACGCTAGAATGTGTGACTGTCAAGTAAAAGGAACAGCCCGGGATGCGAACGCGGAGTTGGAGTGAAAAGGTGGTGAACGGAAGCCAGAAGAACGGATTAAAGATCAATTGTAATACGCTAGAATGTGTGACTGTCAAGTAAAAGGAACAGCCCGGGATGCGAACGCGGAGTTGGAGTGAAAAGGTGGTGAACGGAAGCCAGAAGAACAGATTAAAGATCAATTGTAATACGCTAGAATGTGTGACTGTCAAGTAAAAGGAACAGCCCAGGATGCGAACGAGGAGTTGCAGTTAAAAGGTGGTGAACGGAAGCCAGAAGAACGGATTAAAGATCAATTGTAATACGTTAGAATGTGTGACTGTCAAGTAAAAGGAACAGCCCGGGATGCGAACGCGGAGTTGGAGTGAAAAGGTGGTGAACGGAAGCCAGAAGAACGGATTAAAGATCAATTGTAATACGCTAGAATGTGTGACTGTCAAGTAAAAGGAACAGCCCGGGATGCGAACGCGGAGTTGCAGTTAAAAGGTGGTGAACGGAAGCCAGAAGAACGGATTAAAGATCAATTGTAATACGCTAGAATGTGTGACTGTCAAGTAAAAGGAACAGCCCGGGATGCGAACGCGGAGTTGGAGTGAAAAGGTGGGGAACGGAAGCCAGAAGAACAGATTAAAGATCAATTGTAATACGCTAGAATGTGTGACTGTCAAGTAAAAGGAACAGCCCAGGATGCGAACGAGGAGTTGCAGTTAAAAGGTGGTGAACGGAAGTCAGAAGAACGGATTAAAGATCAATTGTAATACGTTAGAATGTGTGACTGTCAAGTAAAAGGAACAGCCCGGGATGCGAACGCGGAGTTGGAGTGAAAAGGTGGTGAACGGAAGCCAGAAGAACGGATTAAAGATCAATTGTAATACGCTAGAATGTGTGACTGTCAAGTAAAAGGAACAGCCCGGGATGCGAACGCGGAGTTGCAGTTAAAAGGTGGTGAACGGAAGCCAGAAGAACGGATTAAAGATCAATTGTAATACGCTAGAATGTGTGACTGTCAAGTAAAAGGAACAGCCCGGGATGCGAACGCGGAGTTGCAGTTAAAAGTTGGTGAACGGAAGCCAGAAGAACGGATTAAAGATCAATTGTAATACGCTAGAATGTGTGACTGTCAAGTAAAAGGAACAGCCCGGGATGCGAACGCGGAGTTGCAGTTAAAAGGTGGTGAACGGAAGCCAGAAGAACGGATTAAAGATCAATTGTAATACGCTAGAATGTGTGACTGTCAAGTAAAAGGAACAGCCCGGGATGCGAACGCGGAGTTGGAGTGAAAAGGTGGTGAACGGAAGCCAGAAGAACAGATTAAAGATCAATTGTAATACGCTAGAATGTGTGACTGTCAAGTAAAAGGAACAGCCCAGGATGCGAACGAGGAGTTGCAGTTAAAAGGTGGTGAACGGAAGCCAGAAGAACGGATTAAAGATCAATTGTAATACGCTAGAATGTGTGACTGTCAAGTAAAAGGAACAGTCCAGGATGCGAACGCGGATTTGGAGTGAAAAGGTGGTGAACGGAAGCCAGAAGAACGGATTAAAGATCAATTGTAATACGCTAGAATGTGTGACTGTCAAGTAAAAGGAACAGCCCGGGATGCGAACGCGGAGTTGGAGTGAAAAGGTGGTGAACGGAAGCCAGAAGAACGGATTAAAGATCAATTGTAATACGCTAGAATGTGTGACTGTCAAGTAAAAGGAACAGCCCGGGATGCGAACGCGGAGTTGGAGTGAAAAGGTGGTGAACGGAAGCCAGAAGAACGGATTAAAGATCAATTGTAATACGCTAGAATGTGTGACTGTCAAGTAAAAGGAACAGCCCGGGATGCGAACGCGGAGTTGCAGTTAAAAGGTGGTGAACGGAAGCCAGAAGAACGGATTAAACATCAATTGTAATACGCTAGAATGTGTGACTGTCAAGTAAAAGGAACAGTCCAGGATGCGAACGCGGAGTTGGAGTGAAAAGGTGGTGAACGGAAGCCAGAAGAACAGATTAAAGATCAATTGTAATACGCTAGAATGTGTGACTGTCAAGTAAAAGGAACAGCCCAGGATGCGAACGAGGAGTTGCAGTTAAAAGGTGGTGAACGGAAGCCAGAAGAACGGATTAAAGATCAATTGTAATACGCTAGAATGTGTGACTGTCAAGTAAAAGGAACAGTCCAGGATGCGAACGCGGATTTGGAGTGAAAAGGTGGTGAACGGAAGCCAGAAGAACGGATTAAAGATCAATTGTAATACGCTAGAATGTGTGACTGTCAAGTAAAAGGAACAGCCCGGGATGCGAACGCGGAGTTGGAGTGAAAAGGTGGTGAACGGAAGCCAGAAGAACGGATTAAAGATCAATTGTAATACGCTAGAATGTGTGACTGTCAAGTAAAAGGAACAGCCCGGGATGCGAACGCGGAGTTGGAGTGAAAAGGTGGTGAACGGAAGCCAGAAGAACGGATTAAAGATCAATTGTAATACGCTAGAATGTGTGACTGTCAAGTAAAAGGAACAGCCCGGGATGCGAACGCGGAGTTGCAGTTAAAAGGTGGTGAACGGAAGCCAGAAGAACGGATTAAACATCAATTGTAATACGCTAGAATGTGTGACTGTCAAGTAAAAGGAACAGTCCAGGATGCGAACGCGGAGTTGGAGTGAAAAGGTGGTGAACGGAAGCCAGAAGAACAGATTAAAGATCAATTGTAATACGCTAGAATGTGTGACTGTCAAGTAAAAGGAACAGCCCAGGATGCGAACGAGGAGTTGCAGTTAAAAGGTGGTGAACGGAAGCCAGAAGAACGGATTAAAGATCAATTGTAATACGTTAGAATGTGTGACTCTCAAGTAAAAGGAACAGCCCGGGATGCGAACGCGGAGTTGGAGTGAAAAGGTGGTGAACGGAAGCCAGAAGAACGGATTCAAGATCAATTGTAATACGCTAGAATGTGTGACTGTCAAGTAAAAGGAACAGCCCGGGATGCGAACGCGGAGTTGCAGTTAAAAGGTGGTGAACGGAAGCCAGAAGAACGGATTAAAGATCAATTGTAATACGCTAGAATGTGTGACTGTCAAGTAAAAGGAACAGCCCGGGATGCGAACGCGGAGTTGCAGTTAAAAGGTGGTGAACGGAAGCCAGAAGAACGGATTAAAGATCAATTGTAATACGCTAGAATGTGTGACTGTCAAGTAAAAGGAACAGCCCGGGATGCGAACGCGGAGTTGGAGTGAAAAGGTGGTGAACGGAAGCCAGAAGAACAGATTAAAGATCAATTGTAATACGCTAGAATGTGTGACTGTCAAGTAAAAGGAACAGCCCAGGATGCGAACGAGGAGTTGCAGTTAAAAGGTGGTGAACGGAAGCCAGAAGAACGGATTAAAGATCAATTGTAATACGTTAGAATGTGTGACT
This sequence comes from Acanthosepion esculentum, assembly GCA_964036315.1. Lineage (NCBI taxonomy): Eukaryota > Metazoa > Mollusca > Cephalopoda > Sepiida > Sepiidae > Acanthosepion > Acanthosepion esculentum. The sequence goes on from OZ038476.1 coordinate 132,575,615, forward strand.
GTCAAGTAAAAGGAACAGCCCGGGATGCGAACGCGGAGTTGGAGTGAAAAGGTGGTGAACGGAAGCCAGAAGAACGGATTAAAGATCAATTGTAATACGCTAGAATGTGTGACTGTCAAGTAAAAGGAACAGCCCGGGATGCGAAAGCGGAGTTGCAGTTAAAAGGTGGTGAACGGAAGCCAGAAGAACGGATTAAAGATCAATTGTAATACGCTAGAATGTGTGACTGTCAAGTAAAAGGAACAGCCCGGGATGCGAACGCGGAGTTGGAGTGAAAAGGTGGTGAACGGAAGCCAGAAGAACAGATTAAAGATCAATTGTAATACGCTAGAATGTGTGACTGTCAAGTAAAAGGAACAGCCCAGGATGCGAACGAGGAGTTGCAGTTAAAAGGTGGTGAACGGAAGCCAGAAGAACGGATTAAAGATCAATTGTAATACGTTAGAATGTGTGACTGTCAAGTAAAAGGAACAGCCCGGGATGCGAACGCGGAGTTGGAGTGAAAAGGTGGTGAACGGAAGCCAGAAGAACGGATTAAAGATCAATTGTAATACGCTAGAATGTGTGACTGTCAAGTAAAAGGAACAGCCCGGGATGCGAACGCGGAGTTGCAGTTAAAAGGTGGTGAACGGAAGCCAGAAGAACGGATTAAAGATCAATTGTAATACGCTAGAATGTGTGACTGTCAAGTAAAAGGAACAGCCCGGGATGCGAACGCGGAGTTGGAGTGAAAAGGTGGTGAACGGAAGCCAGAAGAACAGATTAAAGATCAATTGTAATACGCTAGAATGTGTGACTGTCAAGTAAAAGGAACAGCCCAGGATGCGAACGAGGAGTTGCAGTTAAAAGGTGGTGAACGGAAGCCAGAAGAACGGATTAAAGATCAATTGTAATACGTTAGAATGTGTGACTGTCAAGTAAAAGGAACATCCCGGGATGCGAACGCGGAGTTGGAGTGAAAAGGTGGTGAACGGAAGCCAGAAGAACGGATTAAAGATCAATTGTAATACGCTAGAATGTGTGACTGTCATGTAAAAGGAACAGCCCGGGATGCGAACGCGGAGTTGCAGTTAAAAGGTGGTGAACGGAAGCCAGAAGAACAGATTAAAGATCAATTGTAATACGCTAGAATGTGTGACTGTCAAGTAAAAGGAACAGCCCAGGATGCGAACGAGGAGTTGCAGTTAAAAGGTGGTGAACGGAAGCCAGAAGAACGGATTAAAGATCAATTGTAATACGTTAGAATGTGTGACTGTCAAGTAAAAGGAACAGCCCGGGATGCGAACGCGGAGTTGGAGTGAAAAGGTGGTGAACGGAAGCCAGAAGAACGGATAAAAGATCAATTGTAATACGCTAGAATGTGTGACTGTCAAGTAAAAGGAACAGCCCGGGATGCGAACGCGGAGTTGCAGTTAAAAGGTGGTGAACGGAAGCCAGAAGAACGGATTAAAGATCAATTGTAATACGCTAGAATGTGTGACTGTCAAGTAAAAGGAACAGCCCGGGATGCGAACGCGTAGTTGGAGTGAAAAGGTGGTGAACGGAAGCCAGAAGAACAGATTAAAGATCAATTGTAATACGCTAGAATGTGTGACTGTCAAGTAAAAGGAACAGCCCAGGATGCGAACGAGGAGTTGCAGTTAAAAGGTGGTGAACGGAAGCCAGAAGAACGGATTAAAGATCAATTGTAATACGTTAGAATGTGTGACTGTCAAGTAAAAGGAACAGCCCGGGATGCGAACGCGGAGTTGGAGTGAAAAGGTGGTGAACGGAAGCCAGAAGAACGGATTAAAGATCAATTGTAATACGCTAGAATGTGTGACTGTCAAGTAAAAGGAACAGCCCGGGATGCGAACGCGGAGTTGCAGTTAAAAGGTGGTGAACGGAAGCCAGAAGAACGGATTAAAGATCAATTGTAATACGCTAGAATGTGTGACTGTCAAGTAAAAGGAACAGCCCGGGATGCGAACGCGGAGTTGCAGTTAAAAGGTGGTGAACGGAAGCCAGAAGAACGGATTAAAGATCAATTGTAATACGCTAGAATGTGTGACTGTCAAGTAAAAGGAACAGCCCGGGATGCGAACGCGGAGTTGCAGTTAAAAGGTGGTGAACGGAAGCCAGAAGAACGGATTAAAGATCAATTGTAATACGCTAGAATGTGTGACTGTCAAGTAAAAGGAACAGCCCGGGATGCGAACGCGGAGTTGGAGTGAAAAGGTGGTGAACGGAAGCCAGAAGAACAGATCAAAGATCAATTGTAATACGCTAGAATGTGTGACTGTCAAGTAAAAGGAACAGCCCAGGATGCGAACGAGGAGTTGGAGTGAAAAGGTGGTGAACGGAAGCCAGAAGAACGGATTAAAGATCAATTGTAATACGCTAGAATGTGTGACTGTCAAGTAAAATGAACAGTCCAGGATGCGAACGCGGATTTGGAGTGAAAAGGTGGTGAACGGAAGCCAGAAGAACGGATTAAAGATCAATTGTAATACGCTAGAATGTGTGACTGTCAAGTAAAAGGAACAGCCCGGGATGCGAACGCGGAGTTGGAGTGAAAAGGTGGTGAACGGAAGCCAGAAGAACGGATTAAAGATCAATTGTAATACGTTAGAATGTGTGACTGTCAAGTAAAAGGAACAGCCCGGGATGCGAACGCGGAGTTGCAGTTAAAAGGTGGTGAACGGAAGCCAGAAGAACGGATTAAACATCAATTGTAATACGCTAGAATGTGTGACTGTCAAGTAAAAGGAACAGTCCAGGATGCGAACGCGGAGTTGGAGTGAAAAGGTGGTGAACGGAAGCCAGAAGAACGGATTAAAGATCAATTGTAATACGCTAGAATGTGTGACTGTCAAGTAAAAGGAACAGTCCAGGATGCGAACGCGGAGTTGGAGTGAAAAGGTGGTGAACGGAAGCCAGAAGAACGGATTAAAGATCAATTGTAATACGCTAGAATGTGTGACTGTCAAGTAAAAGGAACAGCCCGGGATGCGAACGCGGAGTTGGAGTGAAAAGGTGGTGAACGGAAGCCAGAAGAACGGATTAAAGATCAATTGTAATACGTTAGAATGTGTGACTGTCAAGTAAAAGGAACAGCCCGGGATGCGAACGCGGAGTTGCAGTTAAAAGGTGGTGAACGGAAGCCAGAAGAACGGATTAAAGATCAATTGTAATACGCTAGAATGTGTGACTGTCAAGTAAAAGGAACAGCCCGGGATGCGAACGCGGAGTTGGAGTGAAAAGGTGGTGAACGGAAGCCAGAAGAACGGATTAAAGATCAATTGTAATACGCTAGAATGTGTGACTGTCAAGTAAAAGGAACAGCCCGGGATGCGAACGCGGAGTTGGAGTGAAAAGGTGGTGAACGGAAGCCAGAAGAACGGATTAAAGATCAATTGTAATACGTTAGAATGTGTGACTGTCAAGTAAAAGGTACAGCCCGGGATGCGAACGCGGAGTTGCAGTTAAAAGGTGGTGAACGGAAGCCAGAAGAACGGATTAAAGATCAATTGTAATACGTTAGAATGTGTGACTGTCAAGTAAATGGAACAGTCCAGGATGCGAACGCGGAGTTGGAGTGAAAAGGTGGTGAACGGAAGCCAGAAGAACGGATTAAAGATCAATTGTAATACGTTAGAATGTGTGACTGTCAAGTAAAAGGAACAGCCCGGGATGCGAACGCGGAGTTGCACTTAAAAGGTGGTGAACGGAAGCCAGAAGAACGGATTAAAGATCAATTGTAATACGCTAGAATGTGTGACTGTCAAGTAAAAGGAACAGTCCAGGATGCGAACGCGGAGTTGGAGTGAAAAGGTGGTGAACGGAAGCCAGAAGAACGGATTAAAGATCAATTGTAATACGCTAGAATGTGTGACTGTCAAGTAAAAGGAACCGTCCAGGATGCGAACGCGGAGTTGGAGTGAAAAGGTGGTGAACGGAAGCCAGAAGAACGGATTAAAGATCAATTGTAATACGCTAGAATGTGTGACTGTCAAGTAAAAGGAACAGCCCGGGATGCGAACGTGGAGTTGGAGTGAAAAGGTGGTGAACGGAAGCCAGAAGAACGGATTAAAGATCAATTGTAATACGCTAGAATGTGTGACTGTCAAGTAAAAGGAACAGTCCAGGATGCGAACGCGGAGTTGGAGTGAAAAGGTGGTGAACGGAAGCCAGAAGAACGGATTAAAGATCAATTGTAATACGCTAGAATGTGTGACTGTCAAGTAAAAGGAACAGCCCGGGATGCGAACGCGGAGTTGGAGTGAAAAGGTGGTGAACGGAAGCCAGAAGAACGGATTAAAGATCAATTGTAATACGCTAGAATGTGTGACTGTCAAGTAAAAGGAACAGTCCAGGATGCGAACGCGGAGTTGGAGTGAAAAGGTGGTGAACGGAAGCCAGAAGAACGGATTAAAGATCAATTGTAATACGTTAGAATGTGTGACTGTCAAGTAAAAGGAACAGCCCGGGATGCGAACGCGGAGTTGCAGTTAAAAGGTGGTGAACGGAAGCCAGAAGAACGGATTAAAGATCAATTGTAATACGCTAAAATGTGTGACTGTCAAGTAAAAGGAACAGCCCAGGATGCGAACGAGGAGTTGGAGTGAAAAGGTGGTGAACGGAAGCCAGAAGAACAGATTAAAGATCAATTGTAATACGCTAGAATGTGTCTGTCAAGTAAAAGGAACAGCCCAGGATGCGAACGAGGAGTTGCAGTTAAAAGGTGGTGAACGGAAGCCAGAAGAACGGATTAAAGATCAATTGTAATACGCTAGAATGTGTGACTGTCAAGTAAAAGGAACAGCCCGGGATGCGAACGCGGAGTTGGAGTGAAAAGGTGGTGAACGGAAGCCAGAAGAACAGATTAAAGATCAATTGTAATACGCTAGAATGTGTGACTGTCAAGTAAAAGGAACAGCCGAGGATGCGAACGCGGAGTTGGAGTGAAAAGTGGTGAACGGAAGCCAGAAGAACGGATTAAAGATCAATTGTAATACGTTAGAATGTGTGACTGTCAAGTAAAAGGAACAGCCCGGGATGCGAACGCGGAGTTGCAGTTAAAAGGTGGTGAACGGAAGCCAGAAGACGGATTAAAGATCAATTGTAATACGCTAGAATGTGTGACTGTCAAGTAAAAGGAACAGCCCAGGATGCGAACGAGGAGTTGGAGTGAAAAGGTGGTGAACGGAAGCCAGAAGAACAGATTAAAGATCAATTGTAATACGCTAGAATGTGTGACTGTCAAGTAAAAGGAACAGCCCTGGATGCGAACGAGGAGTTGCAGTTAAAAGGTGGTGAACGGAAGCCAGAAGAACGGATTAAAGATCAATTGTAATACGCTAGAATGTGTGACTGTCAAGTAAAAGGAACAGCCCAGGATGCGAACGAGGAGTTGGAGTGAAAAGGTGGTGAACGGAAGCCAGAAGAACGGATTAAAGATCAATTGTAATACGCTAGAATGTGTGACTGTCCAGTAAAAGGAACAGCCCGGGATGCGAACGAGGAGTTGCAGTGAAAAGGTGGTGAACGGAAGCCAGAAGAACGGATTAAAGATCAATTGTAATACGCTAGAATGTGTGACTGTCAAGTAAAAGGAACAGCCCGGGATGCGAACGCGGAGTTGGAGTGAAAAGGTGGTGAACGGAAGCCAGAAGAACAGATTAAAGATCAATTGTAATACGCTAGAATGTGTGACTGTCAAGTAAAAGGAACAGCCCAGGATGCGAACGAGGAGTTGCAGTTAAAAGGTGGTGAACGGAAGCCAGAAGAACGGATTAAAGATCAATTGTAATACGCTAGAATGTGTGACTGTCAAGTAAAAGGAACAGCCCAGGATGCGAACGAGGAGTTGCAGTTAAAAGGTGGTGAACGGAAGCCAGAAGAACGGATTAAAGATCAATTGTAATACGCTAGAATGTGTGACTGTCAAGGAAAAGGAACAGCCCAGGATGCGAACGAGGAGTTGCAGTTAAAAGGTGGTGAACGGAAGCCAGAAGAACGGATTAAAGATCAATTGTAATACGCTAGAATGTGTGACTGTCAAGTAAAAGGAACAGCCCAAGATGCGAATGAGGAGTTGCAGTGAAAAGGTAAATATCTATGAAGTTTTTGAATAGACGACATATGCGACACGAAAATGTGAATTTGCATTGGAATAACGGAAGAAGCATTTCAAAAGTATTAATAAACTGGATGATTTCTTTAGAAACAAAGAAAAGGCTATTAAATTAATGTTAGACAATCTCCTCATATTCCCTCAATCTAACTGAAGAAGTCATAGTTTTACAGAAACATGTAAAGTATACCATGGGTTAAAAATATAAGTACTCAGAAAGTCTTAAAAGAAACTGGAAACAAAATAAACGGTTATACTTAGAATCGAAATTACCAGGACTAATAGCTTACTGCCACATGAATTTGAAACACCAGTTCCCTTACCTTCACCGAAGTTAAGCAACGTCGACCCTGGTCAGTACCTAGATGGTTGACCGTTTGTGATTATCAGGTGCTGTAGGCTTCGATGTGCGGGTAATGTAACAGATAATGGCTCGGAATTGTTAATCGGAGAGCCGAGTTCCAATTTCTGTAGAGTTCTTTTTTATTCACTTAAGCGCAAAACTACCTTTTCAATAACAATAACAATACTAACAATAAACTAGATAAAAATATGAATATAATATTACCTATTAATTCCTTAACATCTATTATTCAAAACTATATACCTAATTTTAACAATATCGAAATAATTACATGCACTTCCAAAACAATTATAGATATGACCAGGACCAAAAATGTCCATAATAACAATAATTCAGTAACAAGCATATGAAAAATAAACTGCCACAACTGTTCCTTACAGTATATTGGTGAAACGTGTAAAAATATCAAAAAAACATATTTATTAAGATAAGAAAGGTTTTCTACATGAGTTAACATTTTCATAAGTATTTGATATATTCACTTTCTCTTTTAATAACTATAGATTTTTGAGATAGTTAGTTAAACACAGAAATGATTTAAAAAACACTTCGATCTCAAGAAGTCTATACTTATTAAAAGAGAAAATAGCTAGAGCGTGAAATTATCAATTCTTACAAAAATCTTAACTTACGCTCAGGATTTTTCAAATATTTCTTTCCTTGCTCTTTTCCAATGACCACAAAAAATTAAAAATGATTAAAACAAGACATTGAAATATTTCAAGGTAAAAATCAGATAACATTTTTCGACATTTATTAAAGTTAATTATACGTAAAATGATAAATAATATCCATGCCTGATGATGACAGGGTGATCTATCAAAAGTACTAACATATTTATGGAACATACAGGACATCTAAAAACAAGGATCACGTCATTCAACGAGTGTTTGTGGGTTAATACTTTTAAATTTATTAGTGAAGTGAATTCACCATTTATTACATTAACCTTACTAATTTATTCTTTATATGACTGCTTCATTGTAATATATATTATACACACACACACACGCATATATATATATATATATATATATATATATATATATGCTATTGCCCGCAACTTTCTACCGAATAACCCTCTGACCGAACACATCTCCAACAATCTAAACGCGCTAAAATTAAAACTACTACATTACCCACTAAAACTATCCGCAGTATATTAAATAATACCAGCAGACAGCATATTACATCCGATGCTTGCGTCTATCAGGTACTGTGCAGAGACTGCAACTTGAGTTATGTAGGCGAGACAGGGAGGTCCTTGAAATCTCGCATTTCCGAACATAAACGAGATATTCGCCTCGGTAATTTAAGTAGTGCTTTATTTGTACACATAGCCAAATCTGATCACAATTTTGATTTCGACTCTGTGAAGATTTTAAAATATATCCACAATAAAATCCTTAGGCAGATTTACGAGGCTGGCATGATATCCACCACACGTACAATAAACACCAGACAGGGTTTCTTTGATATATCAACATTCCTAGCAATATTAATGCTTGACAAACGTACCGATAAGCTATAGTTTTAAATAGGTTCCCCCTTTTTCCACTTAGGATAAAATCTCTTCCCTGGGAGCGGGTTTTCGCAGCGCTGCCCACGTGGCGCCAGCGTATCCGACTCCAAGAAAGAATACTCTGACTTTAGAATTTCAGTTTTTCTGTTTCTGACTAGTCCTGTATATATCGTCTCTTCATCTAACTTAAATATAATATAAATATGTCTCCATTAACCATGTCCTGAAGAAGGTCTATTTGACCGAAACGTCTGACGTCGACAGAATAACAAAAACAAAAACAAAATAAAAAACAGTAAACTCACATATTCGGATTTTGCTTTGTCTTTTCCACATTTTCATCATACCGTCGGATCTACATCCACACATTTGCTTACACACACACACACACACACACACACACACACACACACACACACACACACATATATATATATATATATATATATATATATATATATATATATGAGACCAAGTATTGGTAAAACCAATAGTCTGATAAGCGAGCAAAGAAAATAAATAAGAAAACAAAGTCAATAAATAAAAAACAAAGAAGGGAAATTAAACATGAAGAAAAAAATGAAAATCAGATATCTACCTAGAAGAGAGGGTAGAAGTGAGTGCTCTCTGTTTAAATGATGAAGAGAGAGTAAATACGCTACCCAGCCACACTATTAAAATTGCTACAAAGTTCAGACCGCTATATATATATATATATATATATATATATATATATATGTATATGTATGCATATATATATATATATATATATATATATATATATATATATATATGTGTGTGTGTGTGTGTGTGTGTGTGTGTGTGAAAGGGGTCAAGATTAATAAGATATATGTCATAATGAAAGGTGTGCTGGCTGACGACCGTTTGTAACTGAGAAAATAATTGAATCGGTAGGCGATTTTGAATTCTGGCTGAGAGAGTTTGCTTTCCCTTCGAACAAATTCCATTGGCCAAGACAAAGATCTATATTTTCTAAACCTAGCTATGGCTTCAATGTCAAAGATTCCATTTAGCCATAGGTGGCTACCAATCAAGTAAAAAGTCGATTCTAAATTGAAAATAGTGGAGAAGGCAACAGGAAAACAATTCCCCACAAACAATCATGGCGATGCAAAATTGACAGATTTTAAAGAAAAAGGAAGCTATGGAGAACTCATGTAATAATGAAAGATGGCTCTTAAGGAGTTTGAGGATCATCGTGAAACTATTTCATGGCAGATTCTTAAGCCAACGAAAGTGTTGTTTGATCTGATTCATAACTGACATAGATATTTACAAAATATGTCCAACTGTAGGTGAATAGGTCGGATTTGAGTGCTGATTTTCAAAACAGATATGTGTGCAATTCTTGGCCTAACACGATCTTCTAACCTTCATCTTCCCTTGTGTCAAGTTAATTTTATTAATATCAAAAAACCGTTTAGAATCCTCGGCTGTTTTTATTCTCATAGGCAGCATCTGTTTTCATATTTCAATCTTGAGGATTAAGTTTTTTTTTTTGTTTTAGTTCTGGACTAAGATCAATAGTTTAAAAGAAATCTTGGAAAATTTGATTTGATCTTTTGCCAGAAGAGAATACAATTTTGTTCGATTTTATCTGTTCTGTCTCAATTTGATCAAACGACAATTTTTACTGAAGTCTGTCAGTTTCAAATAAAATTGATTTTCTAATAAAAAAACATGGCACGTAAATGTTTCTTGTTCTCTTACTTCACACAAGTTTTAATTTTTTCTCAGCTAACAAAGTCACCTTACGAATAAGGAAAGTTTTGTGGGATCAACACGTTTACAAAAACTGAGTAAGACATTCTAGAAGTTTTAACTTCAAACATTCTTCTGTATTTCCTATTGCATACTTGTTATATATATATATATATATATATATATATATATATGTGTGTGTGTGTGTGTGTGTGTGTGTGTGTGTGTGAGAGAGAGAGAGTTGGAAACCATTCGACACCGTGTTCGAGTATTTGAAAGGGTCCGCCAGTCAATGATCCGACGGATGCATGCGTTTGTAGAATCAAGCAGTGGACATTTTTAACATTTCTTATGAGTTGCTATGTTGAAGTATAACGATTGCCTTTTAAACATTCGCTTATATGGACATTTTACATTGTTTCAGTGTCAGGATGCCACCCCAAAAATTTTTTAAATATTTTGGATTGTATGTGGAATGTACACTTAAAAGCGTCTACCGTAAAATTTAAAAATAACTCAAAAAAGGGATTTGCGGACATGTGTTTATAAGGACTTTTATCCTTATTTTGATGTGTGGAACCGGCTCTCGAAGTTTGCAAGAGTATTTTGATACAACCTGTATATAAGTAGCTTTTTTTCTTGTCTCAGTCTTCGAGTTGGAACTAAAAACACAGCTAACTCTCAATCGTGTATCACTTATAAGTCTTTGAGAGAAGGCTTAGTCCTGTGGATTCAGACCCTGCGGCTTGTCCTTCCTTATTGCACTAAAGTGGAGAGGGTCGGTAAAATACCGATATCAACACGAAATTGTTGCGGAGACCCGGCTATTTCTATGAAATATTTCTGTGAAAGATGGGTAGGTAGGAGAGAACTAGTTCCATTACCAACACGTGCCTTCGACCTCAAACCTTTGGATATTTATCTGTGGGTCCATCTAAAACAATTGGTTTATGCAGCAGACATTAATAATGCAGAGACGCTTCATCAACATGTAATGGGGGTCCTGCGAAATCATTCGGCACCGTGCTCGAGTATTTGAAAGGGTCCCCCAGTCAATGATCCGACGGATTCATGCGTTTGTATAAGCAAGCGGAGGACATTTTAAACATTTCTTATGAGTTGCTATGTTGAAGTATAACGATGGCCTTTTAAACATTCGCTTATATGGACATTTTACATTGTTTCGGTGTCCGGATTACGCCCCTAAGTTTGTACAAGTACTTTTGGAATGTATCTTGGATTGTACATTTGATAGGGTCTACCGTAAACTTTAAACATAATGACTCGAAAACATGTTTATATAGACTTTTGTCCTTGTTTTGGCGTGAAGAACCCGCTCCTAAAGTTTGTAAATGTATTTTGGGTAACCTATATATATTATATGATCTTTAAAATGGGAAGTAGTCGTTAATTCTATGCTTAACAAGAAAGATCTTCCCTCCTCTTGGTAATTTATATTCTTTGTCTTAACATCAATTGTTGATAATAATTTTTCTTGTCAACTGCTTGTTGTTATTTTGTCGACGATTATAATTATTCTGAAGTAGTGTCAGCCGAAACGTACCTAAAATTTTAATCGCTGTGATACTTTTGTATCCTGTTTTATTAATAAAGTATTATCTCCTTCCTAAAGATCAGTTTACGCTGGTGTGGCAACAACAATCTGTTTGTATATATATATATATATATATGTATATATATATATATATATATATATATATATATATATATATATATATATATTATATATATATATATATGATGAAAATGTGGAAAAGACAAAGCAAAATCCGAATATGTGTGTTTACTGTTTTTTATTTTGTTTTTTGTTTTTCTGTCGACGTCAGACGTTTCGGTCAAATAGACCTTCTTCAGGACACGGTTAATGGAGACATATTTATATTAAATTTAAGTTAAATGAAGAGACGATATATACAGGACTAGTCAGAAACAGAAAAACTGATATTCTAAAGTCAGAGTGTTCTTTCTTGGTTTCGGATACGCTGGCGCCACGTGGGCGGCGCTGCGAAAACCTGCTCCTAGGGAAGAGATTTTATCCTAAGTGGAAAGGGGGGGAACCTATTTAAAACTATAGCTTATCGGTACGTTTGTCAAGCATTAATCTTGCTAGGAATGTTGATATATCAAAGAAACCCTGTCTGGTGTTTATTGTACGTGTGGTGGATATCATGCCAGCCTCGTAAATCTGCCTAAGGTCTTTATTGTGGATATATTTTAAAATCTTCACAGAGTCGAAATCAAAATTGTGATCAGATTTGGCTATGTGTACAAATAAAGCACTACTTAAATTACCGAGGCGAATATCTCGTTTATGTTCGGAAATGCGAGATTTTAAGGACCTCCCTGTCTCGCCTACATAACTGAAGTTGCAGTCTCTGCACGGTACCTGATAGACGCAAGCATCGGATGTAATATGCTGTCTGCTGGTATTATTTAATATACTGCGGATAGTTTTAGTGGGTAATGTAGTAGTTTTAATTTTTAGCGCGTTTAGATTGTTGGAGAAGTGTTCGGTCAGAGGGTTATTCGGTAGAAAGATGCGGCCAATAGGATTATCAGGGGCAGCTGAAAGTGTGCCTCTCCCTACCTTAGATGTAGTAGTAGTAGTCGGGGTATCATTTTGCACTGGTGAACGAACTTTGTGAATTTTCAAGGCTTTATGCTTAGCGTCGAGTATTAATTGTCTCGGATACGAAAGGCTTGAGAAGACGGGAAGACACGACCGAGTTATATGCAACACTCCCACTCTGTCAACCCCAAACTCTTAGAGGAAAACCAGGCATTGACACCCCAAATCTGTTAACGGAAGTTGTGGGAGCGGGATAGGTAAAAAAGGCAGAGAGAGAAAGAAATGACAATTGGTAAAATCTTAGATTTTACCGACGCGTTTCGTCTTCCGACTTTTTCAAGGCAAAAATGAAATCGAAATATCTCTGTTGTTATAGTTACATTAAAAATACAAATTTAAAAAGATAGACGCTTCTGTCCAAGCCTTTTTCTGGTTAATGTAAATTACCTTTATAGTAAGAGATTTTTTTTTCCATGTCGACAATACAGTTAAATTCCCAGATCAATTCTGTGGACAAGACTTTTGACTTAATATTTTTCCAGTTGTCATTTTATACCAATCTGTCTTGTCCACAAAATTGATCTGGGAATTTAACTATATATATATATATATATATATATATATATATATATTGTGTATTTAGGCAGCAATCGTTCATTTATGCATGTTTCATTAAAAACGACGAACAAGGTCCTACGGTTAAGCTTTTTATTTAATTCTTTCTTGTGTTCGAACAAGAGATTTCTTTTTGGGACACAGTGTGTAGAAACTGTTCAAATGTTCTATAATTCTGAGCGCTTTCGGCTATACCTTTAGCCATTACCAAGAAGGATATTATTTTTTCAGTTTAATTGAGTGTGTGCGTTACATGTATGCTTTTAGTGTGTTATAGTGATGTTTTATTTTTCGAACACGGCTAGCAAATTGTGACTTAATTCGTAGTTAATATTGTTAAGAGATTTTTTTAGAGGTGGATGAGGTTATTATGTTTGTGTTTTCTACTAGTATGTTTCCGATTGAGTCTGGTAGGTTTGTGTGTTTGTTTAAATGGGTTCTAACAGAGCTGTGGTCAGATAGGTGTAACATAAGGCGTCTGGATAGGCATGTAGTTGTGTGACCGATGTAATTATTTATGAGTTTGGTTTGATCAGGAACACAGCATTTGAACTCATAGATAATGTTCGTTCTTTGTAATTTTGCCTTTGCTGGTGTGTTGTTATTTTTGAGGATAAGGTTAGCTGTCTTAAATATATGTTATAGTAGATAATTAATTTGATTTTTTTATTCGGGTAGTGTATTTCTTTATAATATTTCTAAGATTCATCTCGTTTCTAGTTAATGTGCATTTTGTTTCTGTGGAAAATATTTTTACTATATGTTCACTATCGTTGTTATTTAATTTTGGGAGAAAAGAGAAACGTAGAATATAGTAATAACACTTTTACACATCCTTATATAAGGAACCCACTAGCAGAAACTCTTGCTACCTTAACTTTGAAAGTGAATGCCCACTCAGATATAAAATAGCAGTAATAAAAGAAACTTCTTAAAAAGAGCACACCAGACTTCACCCTCTCGACTATCCTTCCTTAAAGAACTCAATAATGCAAAACAGTCACTAATTAAGAATGGCTTTCCTAACCAACTTATAGACACTAAATTAAACTATTTCTCTTTAAACGTTGAAGACATACTAGACAAAAATGTACACTAATAATAAATGTAACCTAGTATATATGTCAACACAGCGCTATCTACCGTAAACTTTCAAATTAATAACTTAAAAAAAACGACGGACTTGTGGACATATGCTTATACGGATTTTTGTCGTTACTTTGGTGTGAGGGACCCACCTCCAAAGTTTGTAAAAATATTTTTGGTACCCCTTATACATACATACATACATATATATATATATATATATATATATATATATATATATATATATATATATATATATATATATATTAAATAAAAACAGATTGCTTTAAGGTTCCATATAATAAATTATTTCACCACAGCCCTTTTAAAGGACAGTGGATCATCAGATTTATTTCCAAATGCTGAAATGAAAAAATGAAAATAAATTTACACATTTATGACGGGCAATAATAAGGAAACTCACGAAGTGGGGGCAGTGTAGTGGGTAGAGAGACAGCATTGAATAGAAATGTTACATCTAACTCAATGCTGTCTCTCTACCTCCCTACACTGCCCCCACTTCGTGAGTTTCCTTATTATTGCCCGTCATAAATGTGTAAATTTATTTTCATTTTTTCATTTCAACATTTGGAAATAAATCTGAGGATCCGCTGTCCTTTAAAAGGGCTGTGGTGAAATAATTTATTATATGGAACCTTAACGTCGTCTGTTTTTATTTAAATTATTAGCTCTGATTTACATTGAGCTATCTGGATTCTATCCTCATTGGGTCTTCCCATACGGATTACCTAGTTTTTCGTAAACTAAATATATAAATATATATATATATATATATGATATATATATATAATATATATATATAAATATATATATATATATGATATATATATAATATATATATATATAATATATATATATAAATATATATATATATATGATATATATATAATATATATATATATATAATATATATATATATAAATATATATATATATATATATATAAATATATATATATATATAATATATATAAATATATATATATATATAAATATATATAAATATATATATATATATATATTGATGCATGTTTCATTAAATAATATAGACAAGTTTTGTCTATTTATTTAAGTAAGTTCCTTTCATATTGTCTGATAAGCTTATTGAAAGACGAAAGGAAATCACCATATTGATACATGTTTAAATCCTATCTAATGCCTATAATTAATAACAGAAACCATTGGTTTGTACCAACTGCTTCCCATATTTAATACTTCTCGTTTTCACTCTCGCGTGGTTATGTATGACGTCACGAGCTGCGACGCGTTTTCGCATCCGTGTCTCGTATATACGAGTTGTTCGTTGCTTTGAAATTTTTCATTCAACAAAAACAGACTATCATTATTGTTTCGTCCGTGTATTGTTTGATATATTGAAATGTAATTGTAATCTTTGATAATGGCCTATGTAAGCCGAAAGCTTAGAAGAAAGAAGTAAATATCTTTTTTCTTTTAAGGTTTTATTGAAATTTTATTTAACTTTCCACATGTCCTCCATCATTAGCAATACAAAGGGTAATACGATTTTGCAGTTCACGGAAAACATTTTCTAACTGATTTACAGTAATACCTGAAATCACATTAGTTATTTTAGCTATACTTAAAACTAGGTACATTAAACTTTATAATATTTTTTACAGATTATTTCTATCGCAAATACAAATAAAGTTATACATATTTTAAAGTGCTCACGGACTTTATGGACACCCTGAATATATATATATATATATATATATATATATATATATATATATATATATAATGATTTGATACCACAGAATGCATAACCAGATTTAAGGAAACACAATTTAGCTTTTATTCTTTTTCTTTTGGCCAACATTTCTTCAGGGACCACTGAATGTAGATACTCAACACGTACCTACATTCATCAGATTAAATCGACATAATCACACTCGTATTTCGCAATTAGCGTATGATTTTGCGATTGGACAGCACCTATTAGGGAATGAACAGTGCTCATCGATGTTTTCTTCTGACTCATTCTCTATTTTGCATATGAATTGGTCCAAACACCATTTGCAAATGTTAGAAGCTGTCTGTATTAAATTACATCAGCTGTCCCTGTGTAAGGTAAAGGAGAATTTTCTTCGGTTACTCCAGTTATTTGTAAGAGCGTTTGTATGTATATTTTCAGCTCACGTTGGAGTATTTAGATCTCTTCTTAAATTTATGTATATTTTTATCGTGAATTTATTTTTTAGACGTGCTCCAAATTTTCATTCGGTCAATCTTTCTCGTACTAATTCAGTTACAATTCTGCCAACGTTGGTCCCGGACGAATTGTTGGCCGAAACGTACCTAAGCTAAAAAGAAAATGAATGAACGTTAAACTGAGTTTCTTTAAATCATACATACATACATATATGTATGTAATATATTATATATATTATTTATATATTATATGCGCGGTATATCAGAGATAGAGCTAACATATTTGGTTGGATTGATGTGATCCCCCCACTTCCATAATAACTCCAATACACGTAATCTACATGAATCCAAAATTTAAAAAATGAATCAGTTTGTCTGACGATCGCAAAAGCATGAAAACCAGGTGTCACAAACTCACATCAATCCAACCATATATATATATATATATATATATATATAAATAACCTTATCCCTAATAGTGAGAGCTAATATATATATTTATTAATATGTACATGTAATATGTATTAGCTGCGTTGTCTTGCATCAAGCACTGTTTTATTAACACCACCACTATATATACATATATATATATATATACATATATATAATTTGGGTAGCAACCATTCTTTCAGATATATTTTGCTGAATTTAACAGAAGATTGTATTAATAGTTGTTTAGATTTTCTAGTATTCTTAACATTTTTCAGTTAGTTTAAGTGAATGTAGAAATTGTGTCTATTTTACCGGGCGCTTCCGGCCACATTTTTAGGCTCTTTCTAGGGGTTTGTTGTGAAATTCTGTTCACGTTTGTCTTTTAAAATGAAATTGTGTAATGCATAGTGTATGATAGTCGCCTTTATTCCGAACCCAGCGAAAGGAACGTGGCCGGAATTCAAGTTCAATCCTTATATTTTTATAAACCTTTAGCACATCGTTTCTATTGTTAAATAACTCACTCACACACACACACACACACACACACACACACACACACACACACACACACACACAAACACACATATATATGTATATATATATATGTATGTAAGTTGTTGTAGATCTGAATCTCTGGTCATTATCAGGAACCTTAATCTAATATGGTTTTATTTACTTGTATCCTGACATTTTTATATACCTAACAAAAAAATAAAACATCGCGGTGTTAAGTCAAATATTACGTTTTTTTAAGATAGCTGATACTATATTGTTATGTGAAATTCTCATAAAATTATTTTTTAAATCCATTACCCTTTAATAAACTTTTTGTTTTGAATTTAAATAGCCATTTTTGCTGTTCGTTTATACATATTTTCTGTAGTGAGACACATAAACGTTATCCACAACGCTTATATAGAATTTTTAGCAGCTAATAAGTGAGGTTTTATGGTCTATTTTGAAAAAATAATGGCAGTAATGGTTTTAGTTAAATGACGCAGCACAGCTCAACAGCTTCGTCATAGTCTGCGACCAAGGGGATAAAGTTAGTCGTTTCTTTAGTATTAAGTTCCAGAGGAAAAAAAATCAGGGTGTCGAAAGCAAGCGCAGCCTTAATTTACATTTGTGGCCAATGGAATTGATGACTCGAAAAAATTGTTCTCAAACGTAACTCAAGTGTCTCGGAATGTTGTTACGCCGAGTGAAGCTCGTCTGATTGTTCATTAGCAGCGACTTCGAGCCTTACCGGGTTTTCCAAACGGGATTTCAAATTAAATAAGCCCGGCAAGAGCTGATATGTCACAACATAAACCAACTAGTCGAACTCAAGCCGCTGTACAGTTTCATTTATACATATCATTCTATTTAATCCATTCAATCAGGATGGGGTAATGGGGAGAGGTTTGGATTGAGAAATCGGGAACAGTTCGAATTCCAGTCGAGTTCATTGCATTGAAATACGTGCTAATAACTTTGGGAAAGGTATGAATCCATCTCTTCCCTTTAGCTATGAATAAATAGCAGGACAAATTAGGTTATATAGACTTGGTTGGTAACTAGCCTGGGAGAAGGAAAATATCTGGTTAGAATTCAGTTTTGCTTAGTCTTAACTTAATCTGCCGATTAACAATTGGGAGCCATTATCCATTACACCTCAGGCACATCTACAGCACCTGGTACTCTCAAGTAGCCACCCATCTGGGTACAGACCAGGTTCGCCGTTGCTTTACTTCAATGTTCGTACGGTAACCCGTCTTTCAATGTGTTAGGGATTTAATGAATAGCACCACACACACACATATATATATATATATAAATATATATATATATGTGTGTGTGTGTGTGTGTGGTGCTATTCATTATCGCACTTATGCATAAAATGTGTGTATATATATATATATATATATATATATATATATATATATATACATACAGTGTTGTTCGATAAAAGTGACTCACCTGATTTTTTTACTTAAAAATTCTTTCGCCTATTGTTTTTGGGGTCAAACTAATTTTGAATCCTACTATTAGTAGGATTCACAATTAAATAAAGACCCCTTCCCGCCCATCTAGTAAAAAAAGTTTACCCACCCTAAGGTATTCTATTGATAATTATAATGTTGGATATAAATGAGATTTATGGAAAAATTTTGTGCAAAAAAAGTGACTCACTTATTTCCTGCAACTAGTAATCAATAGAAACATAACCGAACAGCTTTAAATAAAGAATAATAGAGGTATAATTTATTTGTAATAGGTAATATAGTTCGAAATATTTAATAATCTATGAGTCCTCCTTTATTTTGAATAACCTTTTCAACCCATTTTGGCATTGACTTGATTAGGTTCTGGCAAATCTCATCTCCAAGCATTGAATTCCATTCGGATATGAAATTCACAATCAAATCTCTGTTGCTCAACTGCTTTCTCAAGAGCCTGTACTTTATAATGCTCCATAAGTTTTCTATGGGGTTGAGGTCAGGAGATTGGGGCTGCCATGTTATAACACTCACCTGCTTCTCGTCAAAGTATTCCTTCGTCAATTTTGATTTGTGACAGGGAGTATTATCGTGCATAAAAATGAGCTTGGTGGGGTCGATTTGCACCCTTTCAGCAGAAAGGAGCAGACAAGACTCTAAAATTCTCTTGTACTGCTCGCTCCTGAAGGTCTTTTCAATAGGTTTTAAGAAACCATTTCCATGAAAAGAAAAGCATCCCAGAACATTATACTGAACGGGTGCTTGACAGTACTTACTGCTAAATTCAAAGACCTTTCAAAGCTTCTTCGGATTTGACATCGCTTATCCTTTGAATTTAGCTCAACTTTCGTTTCATCGGAGAAGTAAAAAAAATCAGGCGAGTCACTTTTATCGAACAGCAGTATATATATATATATATATATATATATATATATATATATATATATATTAAATCGTAAAGAGCCAGGAACTACCTACCTAGCCAGATTACCCTGAAGATCGGTTCAGGTTTTAACCTATGTAGGTAGTTCCTGACTTTTTAGAATTTATTTTATTTATCTTTGCTCCTTTGCTCTCCTCGGCGTATTGAGCACTCTACGTTTTAGTTTTGTTACTCGCTTGGTTTTTTTTTCTCTTTGGACTGGAAACTCAAGGCACAGGACGATTTTTTTGCCCTGTTCGGATGTTTCTACTTTCCTTTTTTTGTTTTTTCCAATGTTTTTTTTCGGATTCCAATTTGTTTCGATATATTTGCAAGTTGTGCTATCGAATGATTTTTACCAAATGAGAATTGTTATTAGTTTATATATATATGTGTATATATATATATATATATACATACTGAACATATAGATGATAACAATAACATCTGCAAAGGGTTGGGTTCCGTCAGTCTGTCTTGCCCATGACCTACCACTGCTGTTGTGGCTGCAATTGGCATGGTACCTCTACAAGCCTAAGGAGTTTACGGAACTCGTGGTTGTGATCAGTTCAAATTAATGTGTTTCTGAAGCGCTGACATTTCAATTCAACTTGTATTCTTTTGTTGTTTATTGCTGGAGTATAAAAATTTAGCGTGACTCTAATAATGGTGCTAGAGTAATTTATAACGTTTGCGGTTCATAAGTTTTTTTTTTAAATTGGCCTCACAAGAACGAAATGCACTAAGTGTCGGCTAACTGAGACTGGGTATTGGCAAAAAACCCAGTTCTGTTTATCGATTTAAGAAAGAAGCCAAAGTTACCATTTTTAGACACCTACTCTTCGCATTTGTATGTTCAGTTGGTTGGATAAATCTGGGTAGTCATTCAGGCAAAGAAAATCTGGATTCAATTAAGGCAACAGAGAATCCGAATTAGTATGCAATACGCTTATTTGCATATTAGGGCCAATGCGGTTCACAAAATTGTACACGCGTTTAAACTATGAAGAGAAATTTATCTGACATTGCTGTGCTAATAAACAGATATTTATATTGAAAACAAATCAGGTGTGTTAAGTTCGATAAACAATGGGCACTCGACGTTTGTAGCCTTAAGCAAGAATCAGGTAAGGACAGAAAATATATAAATTGCTGCGAAAAATGTTTAGAATCTCGACTCTTAACTTTGCCAAACTTTAATTTCCGGGAAGATAAAACAGACTTTTGCCTCAAACACGTCAGAAATTCTGTATTTAAAAATGTTGGTACATTGATCACGAAAAAGTAGTTTCCACCGTCTCTTTCTATATAGTCATTTGTCTCTACTCCTAAAAGGTACTATTCATAATGGGGAGTGGCAAATCTTTTCCACTCAGTTTTGTTCATGATTGTTGGATTCGTTTTCTCCGGCTTATCAACCATTTGCAGGTTATTTAAAGCTAGAAAATAGCTTTTGATAGTAAGAATTTTAGGCGGATATAATAATCTTTTAGTGATAGAATTCTAACTAATTAACCCATAACTTGGGGAAGAAATGTTGAACTCATACCTTTCCCAGGGGTATTTGCTAGTAAGTGAATATAAAGAACCCAAAAGGAATTGAAACTCGACTTTCCGATTAACAATTCTGAACCATTACACCACCCGCACTTCCAAGGTTACAGCACCAGCTATTCCCATGCCGTCACCTTGGGAATCGCTTTTTGTTTGGGTATGCACTGTTTCAATTCTGTTGTCCATGGAAAAGGAGAGTAACTCGTAGTATCTATTTTTATTTAAATCTCATTCGACCCTGTAATACAGCGTCTAAGTTCTTAGAACTAGTGTACAAAAGGTACATTACTATTTATGTTGACTAATAATGAAGAAAAATTATTTGCTTTTACACAAAAATATTAATTTTTCAAAATAATCTCATTCCTTGTCAAAGCACTTCATTAAAACCTACTTCATTACTCAGCTTAGATTAAGCCATACTTAGGGAAAACATCAACTAATACGTCTCAATCTACGGGCTTATTGATGGACACTCTTATTTAGATTCCGTCGCCTAAATCCAGGATTGAACTCATATTGAACATGTAAGCGATCTGGGATTGCAAAGGAAATATTTATCGCAGATTACTTCCACAATGCAGAGAATTAATCACTGTAAGTTCAGACTCGAACATCGGGTCAGAAAGAAATGCCGAAAACTCGATTCGCAGGTCCTATCTCACAGATCACAATGCACGTAACCAGTCAGAAAAATAACTCGCTCTCCGACAAACGCGGTAGCCGAAATGCTCGAATCTTTCACCCCGATTCGAAAACACCAACTGCTTTTATCGGCCGGGCATTTTTTTCCATTCGTCGACAGGAGAGGACACCCAATTTTTGCATATCAAAATACTTTTATAGCGACTCCTGCGACGCACTTGTTTTTAATTTAAATATTCCATCTTTAGCATGTCATGCGGAATACGTGCCCTCGTTTTTGGTAAGTAATTTTCTTTTTCGCCACATTTTTCGTCGTAGGATACACGCGACGCGCTGTCGCTTGGTTTGACGTGGTAAGTCGCCGTTTTCTTCGCTATAGAACTGTACACAGATAAACAATGCTATTTCTTCCATTTACTGTTCTGAAAACAACCTGTTCAGTCTTTATTCACCACACCTGTCTTTGTTGGGCATTTCGATTTGGTCTAATGATTAGCAAATTTGAAATCGTTACATAGATCACGAATATTAGTGTAAAAAATCCCATCCCAGAAATTCAGACAGACAAAATTCACTCGAAAAAAAAGAATTCTTAGAATCCAAAATATGACTCTGTTTTAAATAACTCGCAAAGGTTTGATAAACTGCAAAAATCTATTAAAACGTACACAGATTCTTACTCAAAATAAGAGAGAAAAATACTATTGTCTGGCCACTCGTTTCCGAGTATGTTCGTCCGCTAGCTTGATGAGCATGCTCAGAAGCTTGGGTATATTTGTGTTTATTCATCAACCAAATAGTCAAACTATGAGCAGAACTTAGCCCCATTTTGCTAGGAGAAAGTGCACAATCTAGTATTAAACAAAACCAGTTTACTCAACATATCAGTCATGATGACTTGTGATTTTGTGCTCACAAAAACATCGACGGCTTCTGAACAATTTCGTCTGACTAATTTAACTCACAAGTCTTGCGTCCCTCTGGAATATAGTTTTTAGGCACTTGCAAACAGTATCACAGGCAGGGATCTGTATTAATTTTTAACTTCTTACATTTTTCTATAGTTCGATTTTTCTCAGCGAGAAGTGAAATTTGGAAGATATATTTGGCAGTGAAAGCTCAAATTCTGGTCGTCGCTGTTCCCTTCACTTGCTACTAATAGCCCTGAGAAAGGACTGGATCTTTCTTTTGTTTGCCCATCTATGGTAAAATAAGTTCAGACAGATTTCGTTAGACTTAGTGTATGAAATAGTGGGAAAGAATATAAAATCCCTAAAAACACTTCATAGACCAGTTTGGCAGAGTAAGGCTCTTTGACAAATCGACAATGGCGAGATTCAAATCCGTGATTCATTGTCCTTAGGATAGAAGCGAGTCACACTAACCCGTTGATTTCATTTGAAACTAGAATGACCAAAGAAAAACAATTTAAACAGGTTGGAGGATGCAAAAGTATTTTCCCAGTTTAAAAACTACCCCCTCCTTAATAAAATTCCAATTAATTTTTCATATATCTGGAACATATAAGCAAAACCATACTTTCGAGATCAGTTGATCATGAAAATCAAAATTTTGTTTGATTCCAGATTCTCGGAACAAAGGAAAAAAAAAACGAATTTTTTTTTTTTTTTTTTCTAGTAACAATAAAAATGTTGTTGAAAAATAAATTTAACTTTAGTCCGGTTCCAAAAATACGACTTTTCTTTCTGAAGAACAAATCTGTAAACCTGCGCCGAGTGATCACACTTTGACTGACTTCCCCTACGTTTTTGGGTTCTCCAAGAGGAAGATGTCTGTCGGCACTTGTCGAAATTGCAGGACGATTGAATAAGGGAAAGTAAAAGAGGATCGTCGCAAGCAGAAAAAATAATATCAGACGGCCCTCTTTTATGTATGAAATCTTTTTTTAATCGGTTTTAAGATTTTCAGTAGGTGTATTCATTTTTAACTTCTTACATTTTTTTCTATAGTTCAACTTATCTCAGCGGGAAGTGAAACTTGGAATCAACTACATTAGCCCACGATTAAACTTTATTCACACAGCACCCTGACGATTCTAAAAAAAAAAAAACGTAGCTGGAATTTTCCTGACTGTATATGTTAGGCAGGATCAAAGATTTTTCAGTAGCATATTTTTCATTCTCAGGCTGGGTTGCTAATTCTCTATCTTTCGGTCCAGTCAATGGCACACCGTCACATGCATGCTATCTAACTAAAAACAATAGGTCATCATCGTGGAAGGTGGGAGTTTATATTGAGCCGACATGACACCCTCTTGCGACTTTAACAATACTACTTTCACGGATGACAGCTCTACATTAGTTATCTCTGTGAACCTAGGATTAGCAGTATGGCGGAAAACAACGTACCGGACTTCGTAGCTTCATTGCCCCAACCCCGATGGGCATATCCGGGCTGCTGCTCTGAATGCAACTCCTGCGGCCAAAACGTCACGATGAATATGTGAAACCCAAGATCAGATATCCCGTTATATCAGTCTCCTGAAATACTTTTTCGTTTCCTTTCCGGGCCTCTCATACAGCTGTAAGCTTTAAAACATTGGCCCTGGATCAAAGTAACTAGTCTGGAAAAATATTTATCGAGCCTAATGCTATTAAAGTGTAATATCTGTATATTCATGAATGGGGTGTAATAAAGAAAGAAAGGGATCTTCACTTTCTCTTAACTGTATATAATAATTATTTATTTAGTGCATGTCATTTTCCCTGAAACTATGTAGTATATAGACATGCATAACCTCCTTTTGAAGTAAAGAATTCTGAGCCTTACTCTGCCAAACTGGTCTATGAAGAGTTTTTAGGGATTTTATATTCTTTCCCACTATTTCATGCACTAAGTCTAACGAACTAAATTTACCCATTAATTGACAAACAAAAGGAATATCCAGTCCTTTCTCAGGGCTATTTGTAGCAAGTGAAGTGAAGGGAAGAGCGTCGACCCGAATTTGGGCTTTGACTGCCAAATATATCTTCCGCGATGAGATGATTCTCTCTCTCTCTCTCTCTCAATATATAAATATAAATCGCCGAGGATGTGTGTTTATAAGCAGTAATTTGAACTAAACCCAAGTTCTCTGTGGCTGAATGGTTAAGTGCACGTCAGACCAAATGAAGTTTTTCCGTATAGTATACAGGTTCGATTCCTGTCAGAGAACGCATATTCTACGAAATTTCTCGAACATTCAGGTCGGTAAATGTAATTAATACTGTTTAATTAAAAACAAGGTCTTTACTCAAATGAGTTGTATCCATAAAAATAACGTATCAACAGAAAATATATTAAAATATTTGTCGGATTTAATCCATTTCATATAATGTTGTCATTGTTTGCCTTAGGTTATGTTTCGGGTCAGAAATTATAATTCGAGAAAAAATCGTCGACGATGTGTGCTTATAAGCAGTAATTTGAACTTTGCTAAAGGGAAGTTCTCTGTGGCTGAATGGTTAACAGCACGCCAGAGCAAATGACGGTTTCCGTTTAGGATATAGGTTCGATTCCTGTCGGAGAACGCATATTTTCCACGAAATTTCTCGAACAGTCATGCCGCTAAATGTAATTATTAGTGTTTAATTAAAGACAGAACATTTTTAAGCATTTCATCCTAAGCAAGGCAGGAGTGCCACTAGCACGCAAGTGGGTACGGAGAGTGAAAGTGAGAGGGAATAAAGTGGGTGTAGGGGGATTGAGGAAAAGATAAAAAGTACCGGGATCAAGGCAACAAAATATAGCGATTGAAGTTGTATTTAAATTTTTGAAGGTTGTAGTTATCAGGTAATCAAGTGAGAGGAAGGGGATTCCAATGTCTGGAAGTCCGAGGAAAGAAACTGTTGGAGTACAAGTGTTGGTTACATTTAACTACTGCAACAATAAATGGGTGGGACCTAGATGCCAATCTAGTGGCACGCTTAAATTCATATAGTCGGTGCATCAGGGGGGAAAGCTCATCAGAGCAGTAGACATAAAAATTATTTGTAGAAAAGACAGAAGCCACATCATGTCTGTGAGAAACTGACTGAAGTCGAAAAGACAATTCAGGACAGATTACATTACAGATCCTTCTTGGGATCTTGTCGAGAACCTCGAGATGAACGGCAGGGGTACCAGACCAGATATGGTAACAGTATTCAGTGCAAGGACGAATGGTAGATTTGTAGATGGACTGACGAGAAATACCTTCTGGCACAACTCAGTGAACCGATTTTACTTGCAGTAGATGAAGTTATTGATTTCAATATAGTTGTTCCCCGTCAAATCGGTTGAAAACGTAAGACCAAGAAAATGCAGTGAGACGCTCACGAAGACTAGCATCAGTCATGCTGATGGAGGGCAGGGACGTTTCTCTATGGTGGCTATATGAGAGCAGTTTAGTTTTGGGGGAATTGGAATTTACAAGCGATTTTCCTCCCCAATCAATCATTGATCGGGGTCCCTTTTCGAGAACAGCGGCCAGGTTGACTTTGTCAGCGTTGCCGGGATTACTACTGAGACAGGAGTAAATGGTAGTGTCGTCTGCATAGATGCCTAGTTGGAATCTGATGATATCAAGTAGACCATTGGTGATCAGAATTAGTGTAGGAACACCTGCGTTCGTAAAAAAGGAACTGGAAGAGAGCCCGTTCGGGACGACCTTCATTTCCCGATTACATAGGAATGATTGGATTAAATCAAGGAAACGTCCTGTAATGCTGTAGCACTGAGGCTTACATAGAAGACATGCCAAAACCTGTCAAACGCCTTCGAGATATTTGGAGCCACAGCTCGATCTTGGCTAATATTATCGACAGCTGTCATATATATGTATATATGTGTGTGTGTGTGTGTTTCATTGAATGTAACAGACAAAGGAAATCTTCTAATTGTTTAAAGTTTTCTAAAGTTCTTACATTCTTCGATGTAGGTGAGTGCTAAGAGAGGGTAGAAACTTACCGTAATAATTCTTTTCTTAAGCTTTTTCAGTAAATTCCTTGACAATTTTTAAGGGGATCGTTGTTTTCAATGTTTGTTTTCTATGTTGTGCGAGTGAAATGTGGTTGTGTTTCTTTATTGGGTTGTCTTTTAAAAGACGCCCAACGCCTTATTGCCGCTTTGAAATAATGTAAAGTTTAAGCAGAGCCTGAATTTTTTTTTATATAAAGAGCCTCTATAATCTTATGACGTCATCGACAATTAGTTCTATTTTGAATAATGGTGTTATCAACAATAATTTCTCTAATGGGACAGGGAGATTTTTTGTGTGTATGTAGATACATTTTAAGGTACTGACATCACTTAAGTGGTTTGTCATCCTTCTACTGATACTTGTCGTCGTGTAGCCAGTGTAGATAATCGGTTTATGTCAGTAGATGTCCTCTTGTCTCGGGCAAATTATTTGATACAAATACTACATTAGTTATTTCTACTTTAGGCGTATTGTTATTCGAAATTATGGGGTTGGCAGTTTTTTTTTATTTTCATATAGTTTGATTATAAGTTACACCCATTTATTGAGGTAAACAAGTGAAAGTTATTGTTGTATCGCATGCCGACTTCATCTTTATAATTTTTGAGCATCTGGTTGACAATACCCCTGGAATATAGGGGGTTACAGAGAATGAAAGAGAATAAGACTGAAAATAGGGAGGATTGAGGAAACGACAAAAATTGAACATTGTTCAAGAAGACGGAACATAGCGATTGACGTTGCATTTAAAATTTTGAAGATTGTTACTATCAGGGAAGCAATAAATCGGAATGGGGTTCCACAGGTGAGAAGTGTGATAAGAAATCTGTTAGAGTAGAATTGACGATTGCAGCAAGCTAGTTCAGCGGTAAAACCTAGTTGCCAATCTAGTAGCAGGCTTAAATTCATGTCATCGGGTTACCAAGAAAAACAAAGGCTCGTCCGAGAAGTTACGGTAAAAAATATTTGTAGTAGAGGCAGAGGGAAGCCAAGCCAAGTCACGTCGGTAAGAAAGTGACTGGAGACGAGATGCCAAGTCAGGATCGATTGTATTGCAGACACTTCTCTGGAATTTGTCAAGAATTTCTAGATGCGTAGTAGAAGCTATAGCAACAGTATTCAATACATGGACGAATTGTGGATTTATAAATGCGCAAGATGAATTCAGATGAGAAAATCTTTTTGGCACGATACAGTTAAACAACTTTTCTTGCAGGAGACGTAGCAATTGACTCAATAGTCATCCCCAAGGAAAACGAGAGGCCAAGAAGGCGTAATGTTGCTCTCCTAGAGTTCAGCATCAGCCATGGTGTTGGTAGTGATTAAATGAAAGCAGTTTTGTTTTGGAGGTCCCATTTAATCACTGATTGAAGGTCCTTTTCAAGACAAGTTTCCAGGTCTCTCGGGTGTGTTGGATGTGCTACTGAGACAAGAATAAATGGTTGTTTCATTTGCATAAATACTTAGTTGGGAACTGGGGACATCAGGGAGATCATTGAAAATCAGAAACATCGTAAGTCCATGGATATAGCGCTTGGTTACCCCTGTGTTAGTACGAAATAATGTGTAAATAATGTGTAAACGTGCACGTTACGAATAAATATGTAAGGAAAGCTTATCTTAGCCGAAATGTTTCGTCCTCTGATGGACTTTAAATAGGCAAATGTAAGCATTTTATTTTGCAACAGGTATTTAGTAACGAAAGTAAAAAATGTTCGAAAATTGTTAAATTTAAGAAACGCTAATAAATATTCATCAGGCTAATTGCGAAGTCTAGGTAAATTATGGAGGATGCTAGGTGACATAATTTAATGCCTAATGAACGAAAGTGAATTTAATGATGTTGTTGAATATAAATACTCTATTTTTACAATATGGCCCTTTGTGAAAATTAATTGAAACAACCACTTTAGTTTCCTTTCTTTCACCATGAGGTCAGTTTTAGACCCACTGGAGTGACAAGGTGTAATCGATTTCTATTTTTACCTCAGATTAGGTCATTTGCAGTGGTGTGCAGTAATATAAATCTATTTTCGGGGTGCATGATGAAATTTGTTTGGCTTTCAAAAATACTGCGTCATCCGTGATTGAATCAAATTTTTCTCACACCCAGACACTATTGTCTCCACTGTCGATTAGTTGTCCTACGACCATTGTTTGCGATGTGCCATACTCTAAGGAAGCGTACGGAAATTGTAACGCTGCACGAACACACTGGTAAGCCTTACCAGTGAGCAAATCAAAGTACTTGACTGGCCCGGAAATTATGTTGATTTAAATTCATTCGAGAATCTATGGTTAATCTGCAAGGGACAACTCCGTGTAATGGACATACGAAATACTAACATGTGCACTGGGTCATGTTTCATTGAAAAAATACGAAAAAATGTAAATAATAACGGAAATATTCGTTTTGCTTCGATTATTTTACACAAAGGTGTATATCATGCTTAATCCATCCACGTGTTTCGAGGTCCTGTTCTTGTTTTCAGCGTGCTGAAGATGCTTTTGTTAGTTCCAAAGAAACAAATCTACTACGATTCATACACAGATGTCAAAAAGGACACATGGCACAGTGACAGGACCCAAAGAGTGTGAGTTCAATACCCGGTTAAGGCAGTGGAGAACTTTCAGAGGGAAAAATTAACAGCAGATAGCTGATAACTGACCTCCATTAAAACATGGCACGTGGAACTAGAACAGTCTACGCCAGTGAACGACATTCCAAACACCTGAAGAATGTCGGAGCGTACAACGGCCGAAACGTTGTAATAAATATATGCGACAAAGACAAGGACAATAGTCCGAATAATGTAAATAATGAATCTACTACGAATAAGCCTAATTTCCTCTTATAAACTGTAATGATTTTCCTAACAGAATTTCCCACAAATATATCACAATCGTTTGTTTTCCGCCCTTGATAGATGTTTTTATATAACAAAGCAAAAACAAAATGTTATGAAATAATAACATTTGCACAATTATTTCTCTTGTTCTTGTATTGAAGCTCCTGTTGATAATAAGCGATCACTCTTTTTTTCCCGCCAGAAGCTTGAGCTTGTTAACACTGACTCTGAATTAATTTCCTGGGAATTGATCTATGATAAAATTGTGTACTTTTCTTGTCCGGATGAGTAAGTTTTCATTTGGAAATGAACATTTCCTCGATCCTCGCCTGATTAATAAAAAAAAAATTGATTTGACTGATTACTGTTGAGATATTGCCCGAGGTATATGATTTGTTAATAAAATGCAAGACCAAAATTTCATATCAGTTTATCAGGAGACGCAAAAAGACATTTGACTATTAATGAATAATTTTGCATTAGGTTATTTGAACGCATTTCTTACATCGGATTAACACTATTTATCAGTGGGCTTCTCTCCGCCCTCCGGGAAAAGTAAATACCCGAATCGGAAAACTTTGATATTTTGTCGATAGGCATTGGTTTCTTATTAGAATTTTATTCTGAAGTAACGAAGCTGAAATATTTAATTTGAAACGCCTAATATGCTCTCATTTTTAAAATGAATTTATTACCGAAATTGTGTTTTTGTGCTATATATCTTAAAGAAAATAGAAACAAAAAATCCACTTATTTATGAAGAATCGGAGACACATGGCACAGTGGATAAAGATGTTAGTTAGATCCAGTGACAGGACCCAAAGAGTGAGTTAAATACTTGGTTAAGGCGGTGGAGAACTTGGAGAGGGGAATTAACAGGAGATAACTGATAACTGACATCCATTAGACATGGCACGTGGAACTAGAAAAGTCTACACCAGTGAGCGAAATAAAGAGTTCAGTTCGACATTTCAAACACCTGCAGAAGGCCGGAGCATACAACGGCCGAAACGTTGCAATAAATATGGCAACAAAGATGAAGACAATAGTCCGAATAATGTAAATAGTGTACATAATACCTCATCTCAGAAATATAGACAGATACTGACGAATCAGAGATACTCTTGAAATTTCTAGGGCACATAATCAGGAAAGAGGGCTTAGAAAATTTGAAATTCTTGTGTCGTACGGTGGCCGTTAATAATTAAGTATAACTCAAGACTTCAATGTTAAGATAAAACAGTATTTAATTACAACTGAAAATAAATACTTAACAAGAACAAAGAAGTAAAAGTCAACCAAAAATAATTAACCATATCAGTGAATACCTTGTTAGTACCTCGGCTTAATGTCCGGTAAGTACCAAATCAAAACTCAAATAATCGACGTACAATAATTCGACTGGATAGTCCAACTCAATAATCACTTCAGTCAGTAGCCTGAAACCGCTATTTATACACCTGGCGGAAAACATATATTCGTAAGTCCCAAGTGTCACGCTCAAACCTCGGTGTTGGTAGTTACTCATTTTCTTCCTATATGTCATACTCACAGGACATATTGAAGACAAGATGGGCAGAGAAAAACAAATAATAACCTACCTTACGAAATGGTGTAAAACATAGAACAGGAATTAGGAGAAATAGCGAAAAAATAAAATTTATTAAGAGCTACAAAGGACAGAAAATATTGATGGAGCTATAATCGACCACGTCCTGAAGGAAAATAATTAAAACATAGACGGAGAAGACATCTGAAGCGATCAGCGAGATTTGTTTCTACCGGCAACTACCGAGAACACCATGGACAGGACATGGGAGCAATAGGGAAGTTTTAAGAAGAGGAACTACAAGGAAACTGATATTTGCAATCAGAACCTGAGAGTTGAAATATCCGACAAAAATAATGAGGAAAGTAGGCTTGGTGAATTTGTCACTAATAATGAAGGTACAAGAAGAAAGTGAAAACCGTGGGTAATTTATATAACGAGTCGGTGAACTGATGACAAAACGGAAAACAAAGGATGATCAAAGGGTAAAATTTACTAAAAGAAACAAGGTGAGACGCTGTGGAGAGCTGATCGCCCATGCTCTGAAAATACACGGAATATAAAAGATTAGAAGCAAACATGTCTTGTCTTATTTAGAAAAAGATTTGAAATAATGAGGAAAAGAACCTTGGAGAATTCAACACTCAAAAGACTCATTGAAGGTAACAGAATTAGTGGCAAACAGCAATTAATTGAAAAGTTTAAGAAAAATGGATGACAGAAAAAATAGTACAAAGAGGTATTTTAAAGGAGCAATAAAGTAAGGACGTTATGGAGTTCGTCCTGAGTATGATGATAAACTACATCCAGCAGCAAGGTCCGGAGATTGGAGGTTTTGGGGAGCGTAGAACCACCTCTTAATTGCTGTTGTTGCCAGGTCCACCATGATTCGGTGATAGCACGTGTTAGGGCCCCAGCTATGGGCAAAAAATGACCACCAAACAGAAATGAACGGTACATTTTTGTAATGAAATTAACAGCAATACATTTTATGATCTACAAGTTATAGATTTAAAATCAAATACCTTTTAGCATGAAAATATCAATAGCTGCCGATATCTCTGAGATGAGGAATTATGATTATTTACATTATTTACATTATTCGGACCGTTATCCTCATCTTCATTGCCATATTCACAACGTTTAAGGAAAAATAATTCAGACATCCGAATGAGGCGTGGCACGTGGAACTAGAGCAATATACCCCGGTGGACGAAATAAAGGGTTCGGTTACAATCACCTGAAGAACGGCGGAAACGTTGTGAATATGGCAATGAAGGTGAGGATAACAGCCCGAATAATGGAAATAATAAAGGTATCAAATTACTTTAAAAAAATATTCAGATTTCGGCATTAAATAACTTATAGAGACTGATATGCCGCTAAACAAAATCAACCAACCAACAAACATATATATGCGTAAAAGCTGAGTATCATCTACCATGTACTCAAATGTGAAATCAGATTAACGTTCTGCATTAGTTCAAAGCTCTCAAGTAAATTTAATTTCGACATTAAATGACCCATAAGGTGTTGATATGCCGTTAAACAAACAATTTAATCAACGTTATGGAGAGCCGTGATTGTCCACGTCCCGAAGAGACATGGCTCCAAGAAATAGATCGATAGGTAGGTAGAGATAGCAGTAATTCTTAAAAAATCTTTTCCAAGTGTTGACCCCTTAGCTGAAGCCACATCAGTACATACAATAAATGCATAGCTTGATATTACGTTTAGTGCAAATTTTTAATGATTACGAGTGCAAATAGAAAATAGGGTTTGGAGAATAGAGAGTAGGTATCTATTGAGTACTCATACATGAGCGTGTGGTCTGAGATTACGCGCGCAGTGATAGACGATTTGAAAAGGAAACTGCAGGCCATTTGAGAAAGGGTAGTCAAAGAAAGCGACAAAAAAGATTAACCATCAACTGCGAGAAGACAAAATATACGGTCATCAGCAAGAGAAAAAGCCCGAGTTAGATACGTGTTAGGAATTGGCGATATAAAAAAATCAAGAACAAAAAGTTCCAATATCTAAGAAATGTTTTAGCAGAGGACGGAAATGCGACACTGAGATCCGAACACGTATTGGACAAGCGAAAGAAACTAAAGAACCTTCTAGAGAGGGGAATAGAAGAAGGCGAGAAAAAAAAAGCACTAATGACCAACTGCAAGTAAACAGAAAGTATGGTCATTAGCAGGAGAAAAAAGTCCAAGATGCGAGTTACGAAATATAATTATCAAGCAGGTGCAGAAGTATCTTGGAAGCGTTTTAACAGAGGATGGAAAATGTGACACCGAGATTCGAACACACATTGCACGAGCAACAGAAATCCAAAAGCTAAGCAAGTTCTTGAGAAATGGAAAAAAATCGTTAGAAAAAAAAAAAAAGCGAAAAACAGTACTGGAATGATAGCCATCTTCTAATATGGCGATGAATGTTGGACAATTTCCTCACGGATGAGGAAAAACCTGGGAGCAGCAGAAATTTCCTTCTACAGAAGGATACATAGAATTCCATGAAGGAAAGGAGTAAGCAACAAGGAAGTCTTAAAGGAAATGGCAAAAGAAAGTACACTTGTAATCAAAATCAGGAAAAAACAGCTAAATTTCCTTGGACACTTAATAAAGAAGGAAGTCTTGGAAAACTTAACGTTCAGGGGGCGTATTGAAGGGTAGTCATAGAAGGCAACGAGCCACTTACCTAACGAGCTTGTGTGAATGGCTGGAGGAATAATGAGCAGGAGCCTTAGTAAAGGGAGAAAGGCTCCTAGGAGCCAGACGAGGTAGGAAGGTTTGAAGAGCCATGATCAAGGAACACGGCACATAGAAGTATTGGTTAGTGGGTTAAGAGATGGCAGAATACAGATAAGGAAGAAGTAAAATGGTAAAAAAATGCTTTAAATCATTAATTACCAAAATTGGCGGTTCTGCTACTCTTTGGGACCCCTGGAAAGTTTGAAAAGAAATCTGAAAAAAAGAGCAGTGAAGTGATAGTAGAACCAAGCAATTCTTTTTAACGCTTTGTACTCTAGAAAGTATAAATTTAACCGTGTTTATACACGAAAGCCTCGGTTTATTATATTTTGCACCCCAAAATCGGTGTCAAATGTGGGAAAAATTTCTTTGTATCTTGGTTTTTCGATTGATTCGTTTTCTGCGGCTTATCAACACCTTTTCTAGGGTATGTAAAGCAAGAAAACATTTCTAGCTTGTATGAATTTTGTTTCGATAATAATGATTTTGTGATACAAGTCTTACTAATTAACCCATCACTGAGGAAAAAGAGGTGGATTCATATAATTCTCAAGTAAATATAACGTTACCTGAATATAACGAACCCAACTGGAATTAAAACTTGACTCTCTGATTAAAAACTCCGAGCCATTATTCATTACACCACCCGCATATCGAAGCTTCCAACATCCGGTATTCTCAAGCGGTCACCTATCAAGGTACTGACCAGGCACGCCGCAGCTTAACTACGGTGATCGTACAGGAACCGATCTTTCAACGTGATATGGTCTAAGTATCTTGGTGACGTCGTCTAAATATACGCACCATCGTGTTCCTTCAGACGTCCACATTTTCCAATTATTTTTACACTATTTACATTGTTCGGACTCTTGTCTTCTTTATTGCCATTAGCCGTTGTACTCTCCGTCCTTCGTCAGGTGATAATTGTTGGAATTTCGAACCGAACTATCTATTTAGTTCACGGCGATAGATTGTTCTAATTCGATGTGCTATGCTATGGATATCTCAGTTCCAGTTAAATTCCCTTCGTATTTCACTTCTCCAAGTTTTTGTTCCCTCTGCTGTGGCCAGGTATTGAACTCACAACTCTTTGGGTCAAGTCACTTTTGATCACTCCACCAACACTTTTATCCACTGGACCATCCTTATACCTCTAAACAGATATTTGTCTCTTTACTACCCCTCCCCAGTCCACATTTTCTCATTTATTTGGCCCAGTTCGTTAGGTTTCGTTTGGTTTGTTTTACAGCATATCCACCACAATGGGTTATTTAATGCCGACAAAATAGTTATTGCTGGCAATAATTTTTTTCTTTAAAAAGTATCGCTGGTAATAATTTTTTTCTTCAAAACTTCATTGGTGGTAATCTTTTTTTTCTTCAAAACTTCATTGGTGGTAATATTTTTTTTCTTCCAAACTTCATTGGCGGTAATATTTTTTTCTTCCAAACTTCATTGGTGGTAATATTTTTTTTCTTCCAAACGCTTCTACGCTCTGGAATAATCATTTAAAAACGTTATTGTTGAATTGTTATTTTTGTTTTTTCATGATAAATATTGTTTAAAAAATGCCTGATAATTAATTATGCACCAACCCAATATTTGTCCATAGCTGGGGCCTTTACAGCTGCTGGATGTAGTTTATCGTCTTACCCAGGACAGCATGTTCGTTAGGTACATTAATCGACGTTTTCCTCATCACTTTTTGTCTTCAATATGACCTTTGAGTGTCAAATTCTCCAAGTAATCTTTCCTTAATGTGATGCAGAAAGTTCAATTGCCTCTTTCTCATTTTGAATATAAAGTGTACTTTTTTTATTCTGTTTTCCTTTAAACTTTCTCTTTCCTCGCATGACCCCTCAATGTTATAAATGACCTTAATCGAGAATAATGTTATAAATTAGAGAATGTATAGCTTCTGTTCTTCAGTTAGCAGGTTTCCAATGCCGAGATAATTTGACCAACTCAAAGTAACTCAAAGTTAATGCATGAGTTTTCCCTTGTTCCCCACTTCCCTGTGTTAGTTATTTGCATATGGAAAAAAAACCCGAAAATAACACCTGGTGGGCTTTTCAATTTTCTCACTTCATTAGACTGCAACGATGCTTGAACTTTATACAGGGTGTCCATAAAGTTTGTGTGCACTTTAAATAATTTATGACTTTATTTTTAATTGCAACAGAAATAAGTTGTTAAAAGGATTAGAAAGAAGTAAATCTCTTTTTTTTAAAGGTTTTATTGAAATTTTATTTAACTTTCCACATGTCCTCCATCATTAGCAATACAAAGGGTAATACGATTTTGCAGTTCACGGAAAACATTTGCCAACTGATTTACAGTAATGCCAGAAATCACAATAGTTATTTTAGCTATACTTAAAACTAGGTACATTAAACTTTATAACATTTTTTACACATTATTTCTATCGCAAATACAAATAAAGTTATAATTTTTTAAAAGTGCACAGGAACTTTATGGACACCCTGTATTACATTATATTATAGTTTAACCATGAAATATTTCAGTAAACTCGGTGGTCAAAATATATATGAGAGTTCAAAATCAAACAAAAGGACTCATTAGTAGAATCGAATATAATAATAAATTGAAAGATAAATATAGGGAAAATGGAAATTTATGCATGGAAGAAAAACTACAGATTATAGAATTTGGGCATGAGAAAAAATTGATGAACAAAAGAAATTAAATTATGTGAAAATTGTGGCACATTGAAGCATTTTTGTAACGAACACGAAAAAAAAAACAGAATAACTATCGAGAGGTTAAAATGGGCACCCATTTTGAAAATCATGAAACGTGAAACAGTGAGGGAAATAACTATGTTGTTTTTATGCGTATCACAAAGTTATTTTAAAAGTATTTGAAATGGACCACACACAAATATATTACATGAATCATTCATACAAAAAACAGATAATGAAGTTAATGATATAAATTGCGAAGATGTATTCTCGCCATTTATATCATTAACTTCAATATCTGTTTTTTGTATGAATGATTCATGTAATGTAAATTGAACTGCACCACATAATTGATATATATATATATATATATATATATATATATATATATATATATATATAAAGTATATGTATGTGTGTGTAAAAATTTAATGGATTTACTTTTAATCTGACATTTTTATTACTTCAAACGTTATTATAGTAGATATTTGTGTTCGTAATAGACGCTTCACTTTTATTTTCATTTTAAACGGTGTGTATTAAGTTCATCGGCCTTTCTTTGTCGAATGCGCAGGTCGATAGACGTAATTCACGCTGTTTAAAATAAACTATGGGTGATCTAATTCAAATGCGAGTACCGACTATAATAACATTTGAAGTAATATATACTTATGGAAAATTATATTATATGGCCTAGTTTGCAAATGCAGTTAAAATTGTTATATGATTTTTAAGTTTTTAAAAAAAATTTCCACCTTATGACTGGATCCCTGTTATTTTTTTCTTTTAAATTCCACATGTGGTTGACAAGATTAGAGTATCTAAGGTTTGGTAGCTTAAAAGACGATGTGTGATTGTACCATCTGCGTTTGAAAGGCCCTTCCGTGAAGCCTATATATGTTTTAATTTGACCATTAATATTTGTTACTTCTGATTTATAAATTATAGATTTCGTTTTACAAGCTCCATTTAATGGGCATCTAATTTTATTTCTACAGTTACATAAGTTACTATTGTTGTTTTACTGCACGTTGGTTTTGAGGTTTCTATTATTTTGTCTTTTTATTATTGTATCAAAAATACTCTTGCAATTGCAGCTTAATTTGATTGTATTTTTATTGAGTAACTTATGTAGTTCTGAAGTTTTTGGGAAGTGGTTAGAAAGCAACTTGAAAAATATTAAAATAGATAAATGTAATTTATTTCTATTAAATCAAATTTTTTAAGTTTTCTATGCATATTTAGTTGTTATGCATCTGTGTGCAGTTATTTATATGAAAAGTATGTTATTTATTAGTTGGAAATACAATCAATTAAAAATTTGTATGCGTACGAATATTTGTTTCCCCAATAATATATATATATATATAGACAGAGAGAGAGAGAGAGAGAGAGAGAGTGACAGATATATATATGTCTATATATATATATATAGAGAGAGAGAGTGACAGATATGTATATATATATAGAGAGAGAGAGA
The DNA here is from genome assembly GCA_964036315.1 of Acanthosepion esculentum. Taxonomy (NCBI): domain Eukaryota; kingdom Metazoa; phylum Mollusca; class Cephalopoda; order Sepiida; family Sepiidae; genus Acanthosepion; species Acanthosepion esculentum. The sequence continues at coordinate 132,613,654 of OZ038476.1, forward strand.
GTGAGAGATATATATATATGTATATATATATATATAGAGAGAGAGAGAGAGTGACAGATATATATATATATGTATATATATATATATATAGAGAGAGAGTGACAGATATATATATATATGTATATATATATAGAGAGAGAGAGAAAGTGACAGATATATATATGTATATATATAGAGAGAGAGTGACAGATATATATATGTATATATATATAGAGAGAGTGACATATATATATATGTATATATATATAGAGAGAGTGACATATATATATATGTATATATAGAGAGAGAGTGACAGATATATATATATGTATATATATAGAGAGAGAGAGACAGATATATATGTATATATATAGAGAGTGACAGATATATATATATGTATATATATAGAGAGTGACAGATATATATATATGTATATATATAGAGAGATAGTGACAGATATATATATGCATATATATATAGAGAGAGAGTGACAGATATATATATGTATATATATATAGAGAGAGAGTGACAGATATATATATGTATATATATATAGAGAGAGAGTGACAGATATATATATGTATATATATATATAGAGAGAGAGTGACAGATATATATATGTATATATATATATATAGAGAGAGAGTGACAGATATATATATATGTATATATATATATAGAGAGAGAGAGAGTGACAGATATATATATATGTATATATATATATAGAGAGAGAGAGAGTGACAGATATATATATGTATATATATATATAGAGAGAGAGAGTGACAGATATATATATGTATATATATATAGAGAGAGAGAGTGACAGATATATATATGTATATATAGAGAGAGAGAGAGTGAGTGACAGATATATATGTGTGTATATATATATAGAGAGAGAGAGTGAGTGACAGATATATATGTGTGTATATATATATAGAGAGAGAGAGTGAGTGACAGATATATATGTGTGTATATATATATATAGAGAGAGAGTGAGTGACAGATATATATGTGTGTATATATATATAGAGAGAGAGAGTGAGTGACAGATATATATGTGTGTATATATATATAGAGAGAGAGAGTGAGTGACAGATATATATGTGTGTATATATATATATAGAGAGAGAGAGTGAGTGACAGATATATATGTGTGTATATATATATAGAGAGAGAGAGTGAGTGACAGATATATATGTGTGTATATATATATAGAGAGAGAGAGTGAGTGACAGATATATATGTGTGTATATATATATAGAGAGAGAGAGTGAGTGACAGATATATATGTGTGTATATATATATAGAGAGAGAGAGTGAGTGACAGATATATATGTGTGTATATATATATAGAGAGAGAGAGTGAGTGACAGATATATATGTGTGTATATATATATAGAGAGAGAGAGTGAGTGACAGATATATATGTGTGTATATATATATAGAGAGAGAGAGTGAGTGACAGATATATATGTGTGTATATATATATAGAGAGAGAGAGTGAGTGACAGATATATATGTGTGTATATATATATAGAGAGAGAGTGACATATATATATATATGTATATATATATATAGAGAGAGAGAGTGACAGATATATATATATTTATAAATATATATATATATATGTATGTATGTATGTATGTATGTATGTATATATATAGAGAGAGAGATAGATAGAGAGTAATAAGATACAACACATGCGGCAAGCCTAGCGCTTGCTGTGTCATGAAAAATGCTAATATAATCAAAAGTACTCAGTTGGAATTGAAGTAAGTTCTGGAATGACTGTTGTTGGAGTTGCCCGCTGCCGTCCATTTGGGTTGCAAGCTGCGCATCGTGATGTAGATGTGGTACAAAAATATATATCTGGTTGAAATGAAGAACTCCTATTAAACTGACATGGAAGAAATTGTCTAAAGTGTCACCTTCATATCCCTACTCAGACTGCATGTGAATCATTGAAATAAATAGCATACAGAAAAAAAGTTTTTCATTTCTCACCATGACCTTTATTTTCTATTTTCGTTTCCTTGCTGAAATACTATGGACCTTTTCTGACTTTGTTCAAGCCGACTCGAATGAGAATAGATATGCAACGTAGATGTGTTCCATCGGTGAAATTCTGTGAGAGGGTTTCGTAGTATGCGTAAAATACAAAGGAATTATATATTACAAAAAAACTCAAACAATAAGTACAATTTTATATTTCTATACGATGCGGCATTGCAAGGTTTCATGAAAACTTTGAATAGATTTTTGCACAATATAAATATTATCAAACTTGCCCCTTTTTTCAATGAAATTCTGCAGATCCTGAAGTTTTTATTTTATTTTTTAATCATTTCACCCAAAGCACGGTAACAATGCCACTAAGACTCATGGGGTTAGCGAGTGAAAGAGAATGTGAGATGTAATATCAAATTATCTGACTACCCGAATCGGTGGTCTCGCTTTCCCAACCTAGCAATTTTTTTTTCATTTTCCTATTGAAAAACGATGTGTGTATCGAGTACGTTTACCGTGCTGCTGAAATGTTTATTTTCAAATAAATCTTCTTGAGAGCTGTAGAGGAAAAGCAATAGATAAACGTGTTCAAGTAGTTTTTACCTGTAATGATTCCGTCAGTGAATGAAGGTCCGTAAATTCTTTCCGAAGTTTCAGGATACGACTTATGAACGCTTTCTAGATTATTTAAGCCCGAAACACATTTAGGATTGTAAGAATTTCCTTTTTGCTTTGCTTTTTTTTATTTGTGAGAATATTGCATTAAAAATATTTTTGATTAGAATTTTTCCATTTAGCCTATACCTGAGGCGGGGTGAGATTGATCGATTTACTTTTTACGTCTTATCAACCTTTTTTAGGTTATTTAAAGCCATAAAATATTATTAGATTGTAAGACGTTTTGGAGATAATAATGATTTAGTGATACAAGTCCTATTAATTAAAACATGGCTGGAGGAGGAGGAGGAGTGAAACCATTCCTTTCCTAAGGCTATTCCCACACAAGTATATGCAACGGACTCTAGTGTAATTCGAACTCCGCACTCTGATTCCGAACTGATATACAGGGTGCGATGTATAAATCGTCGTCTAATTTACACAAAAATAAAAATAGCAATGCCATCTCATTTTAACATATATTTACAAAAATTGCACAAAAATATCTTGAAATACTAAAGAGTCCATTTACCTAATAAAGTCGCCATTGGCTTCAACGGCCTCCAAACAACTTCGGAATCGCCTGCAACTCTTCTGGACGGTCTCCTTGTTTAAGTTGGGGCAATGCTGCCATAATACTTGCCTCCACTTCATCTTTGGTGTTACAAGGTTTCTCGCTCAACTATGTCCCACACATATTCTGGGGTGTTAGGTGGCCAGATGTAAGTGGTTATGTGGTCGCAAAAGTTTTCTGAATCTCATGACTGGGTTCTCCTGCTTGTGTGGTATAGTGAAGAGTCCTGTTGCCTGACATAGGATCTTCGAGCAGCCACCCTCTTGATCCAGTGCAGCACTACCTCCTCAAGGTACTTGATGTAGGCCTCTGTGTTGAGGTCAGAGGTCCCTCCTCACCAACAGATTTTGGAGTTCTTTTCTTATCAGACCGATCAGGGTGAGCTTTCCGAGCTGCCGTACCTTCGTAATCACCATTACTCATCCAACTCTTTCCAAATCCTCTGCACTATCCACCCAAATTCTCTGAAATGAATGTTCTTATTGGCAGTACAGCATGCCGCTTAGAAATTTTTGGCGCTCTTTTTCTCACAGACGGTGCCTAACTTACCGTACTATATTGTGTAGTCAATAAAACTGAAACCAAACAAGGCGCATGCGCGAAATTAAAAAAAATAAATAAAATGGCGACAGCTTACCAATCGTACCCTGTACGTTATAACACCCGCACATCTTTTGCTTATATTAAATCCAAATATCTAACTTTGGAATTGAGTGACATTTACCGCTTGTTTCTGTGCTTGCTTGTTGTAAATAAAAACAAGTGTTTATCTTAATATTTCCATTTGATTTAAATAGGGTACTTACGTAATTTACACCCTTGTTTATTTTATTTTTTTCAGTTTATAAATCCCTTACTATAGGAAAACACGGTAGGTCCTACATAATTCAAGACCCAAGACGAACAATTGTTTCTTTCAGAACTCTGTACAACAATTGGTGCTACTACTGTATGCGATATACCTCATTTACTGCTATAGAAATGCGGTCTACCGCGCTATAAATTATACTGTGAACTAAACTCAATTCTCGTGCCATCCACCTACCGTCTACTACGATGAATTCTATCACACCTCACCTCTCGTGTGTCCTGTTCAGAAAGGAAATGGAGCTCGCACATCAGAGAACCCTACGTCTGAAACCGTTAATCTGGATAACCTCCTTTAGTTTAAAATGTTGCTGAAAGATTTTTTTTATAAACGTGTCATCTTGACTGAGGAATCGTCAGTCACATTTTTACGAGAGAACAATCTGATAGTTACTGTAGTGTTTGATACCGTGGGAGACCGCATAATGTAGTAATACACAATAATTTATGCCTGAATTTCTAGGATAATGAGTTATCATTATTTACATGGAGACTACTGCCTTCATCTTTGTTGTTGTTATCCCAAAGAGTAACACAGTCAATGTGAGTTCAAATCCTCGGTTGGGCAGTGGAAACGGAACGAACATTTACTGATCAGTACTAAAATAATAATTAGACGTGTTATCCTGAGACCTGGACAGTGAAACAAAAACAATTTACCCCCGTCTATTAAATGAGAGTTTCAACCCGAAAATCCCTGTAGGGGTCCCTGATCGACATACACTTGATGATGGCCGGTGGGTACAACAATAACAAAAAAGAAGTCAATGGTCCGCGTGTAAATAATGTAAATTATCCAAACAGCAAATTCCTCGAATTATTTGGCAGGTATATTCGTGTTTATCCTCTTTTTCCATTGTGCACAGACAAATCGACCCTCACCTAAGCTTCCCACCGACCGGTCAATGATTACCCCACATTGCATTCGGATTCCCGGTCTTGTGTGTGCCTGCCGATAGCTGGGAAAGAGGCTCGCTGCGTCCTCACAAGGCAATAAGATGAAAGACAAATGCCACACCGAGAAATAAGAACGCAAACCCTGTTTCTAATATTATGTGTAAAAGTTTTATTCAGGGCTTCGCATGCTCATCCCAGTGGGTAGGTAGGTGATACTTGGGACAAATTATGCTATGGAGGCTACCCCATCCCCAAATATCAACTCTTCATTCATCTTCTTATCCCAATATGGTGGCTGGCAATACGAAATGAAGTCGCTGAAACCACTCGACTTTCAGGTCCCTCTTCCGCCAAGCACGGACCAGAAGTGCCGCTAATCCCGAGGCCAACTGATGGATCGAGCCTATTCCCCGTTTAGCTGTTACTTGATCCCTGAAAATCATACACACCTTTATTTCCACGTTCCCCTTCGGTCAAAGCTGATGTCGCTTAGAAGGCACAACTTAAAAAGTACCCATCAACTGCTCTATCAAATAGAAAAAAAACTTTAGATAAGGATAAAACCACTGCTTCCCTCTCAATAGTATCACAAATATAACAACTTCTAGGTTAAAGACTACCGTAAGACACACATTTATCGAATCGTTACGATAAAAAGGAAATCACCAAAGTATAAAATATCCACCCAAGGGCTAAGTAGGAGATGACTTAATAAGGTTCTTATATGGACGTAAAAAGTGGAAGTAAGCGCATAATATGAGGATATGAGAATAAGTAACGGTTGACCCCAGACTTAAGAGGTTAAGATTGTAGTGATCGGGGAAGCATGCTCTTGAGGGTCGGTTCCACAAAGTAAGGGGTAAGAAGCACACTTTGAGGATATGTGGAGAAGCTAACGGTTGACCCTAGACTTAAAGAGGTTAAGATTGTAGTGTTCAGAATTTCATACTCTCGGAAGTTTCTTAGGACGAAACTCTCAGGATAGATGGAACCTTCTGAGCAAAGGAATGCGAAAGAAATATGAATGATTCGACGCTGTATACGTGGAATTAGGTGTATTAGCTATAAAGGTCTGAACAAGTTAAACTACGGAATGTACTCCCTTGTGCAAATTAATTGAAACAAAACGAATAATTCCGTTATTTACCTTTTTTTTCGTATTTTTTCAATGAAACCTGGCCCAGTGCACATGTTTCTACTTCGTATGTCCTTTACACGAAGGCTTTCCATACAGACTGACTACAGATTCTCGATTGGATTTAAATCAGAGTTTTCGGGCCAATCTTTTGTACTTTGATTTGCTCACTGGTAAGGCTTGCCAATGTGTCCGTGCAGCGTTACAATTTTCGTACGCTTTCATGGAGTAACGTGCAAACAATGGCCATTGGACAACTAATCGACCGTCGAGACAATAATGTCTGGGCGTGATGAAAATCTAATTCAATCACAGATGATGCAATATTTTTCAAGGCCAAACAAATTTCATCATACAACCCGAAAATAGATTCATATTACTGGACACCACTTCAAATGACCTAATCTGAGGAAAAATAGAAATCGATTACACTCTGTCAATTTAGTGGATCTAAAACTGACCCTATTGTGAAAGAAAGGAAACTAAAGTGGTTGTTTTCACTAATTTGCACACGGGTGCAGTTCGTTAGAACATTTCCTATGGAAATAGCGATAGATTAGCGACAGGCTTGTGTCATTTCTTTTGTGGGAAATCGCTAGTAGGGTGGGGGGAATAGCTGATCACCCACAAGGACGCGGCTGAACTCTTTTGAGCTCTGTCAAGGCTGGAAAGTGAGGGCAGAACAGATCCAGCCCAGATATGGAAGCAATTCTCTATTTTTGGTCACATTTGATTCTTGCAAAGATAGAAAATGGCAGAAGACGTCAGGCAATATCTAGAACTTTTCCCTACCCATCATATATAAAATGCATTGCTCCAATGTTCAATCTTCTATCATAATAGCCACCTCTTTGGGCAAACATAATGTTTTCCAGAGTAAGTTTATTTTCCATATTTTAATCATGGATTTCACACCTCTAGAAAACTGAAAAAACAAATCAACCAGAATCTGTTAACATCAAATACAAGAAGAAAAAATAGAGATGAGGATGTAGCTTGAAAAAATCGTTTATGATATTCGGTTTTATATGTAAGTCCGAGTATATTTTTTTAGGCGTTTACTTTTTAAAAACTTTCCATCGACTTAAATGCACCTGACATTTCATTTAAATACCTGTCCGTTTTGTTTTTGTCATCGTCATTCATTCTAATGCTTATCAAGGCACATCGACATGGTGCAATGGTTAGCAATATTGTCTCGCTAGAACTATTACAACTGAGTAGTGTGTTCGATCTTCATTGTGTGCCCCATACATTCAGCCTTATACCACATCTAAGCTACGCTTAGAAAATCACCTGGGCGCTTCGAAGTGGTGTAATGATTAGAAAACTTGGCTCGCTAGAACCATTACAACTGTATGGTGAGCTCCATCCTTACTGTGAGCCCCATTCATTCGGCCTTATGCCCCATCTAAGCTATGTGTAGAACAACACCATTCTAGTTCTTGTAAAACATTTTGAAATGATTTCCCAGGAATTATGGATCGAAAAAAAATTATAATACAAAGCTACCACCCTCCTAAATGAATTTTTGACGTCAATGAAAAATAAAATTCTAATTTCACATCCAAGAACGTAATTAATAGAATGCCAAGAACTATTTATTGAAAGATATACGGATACACTTACCGTCACTTGCAAGAAGGCGCGTGTAAACAAATAAGTAACAGCGAGGATTTTTGATTGTTTTATTTTCTTCGCTTCCTTGCTTCGACTATCAGTTCACTATATTCCTGTTCAATTCAATCGTCGGAAAAACCAATCTTTCAAAAGTATTTTTATCTTATTCCGATGACTATTATAGTAAATCACGTTATTAAATTCTACCAAGTGTCAAAACAGTTTAAAACCATTTAATACGAAATTCGATTGGCTACAATAAAGTCATACTTTAAAATTAACCTCCTATAAATTGCAGCCTCTTGTTTTCTTTTTCATGATAATATTTGCCATTAATTCAATTTGGAAGTTAAATTCAGTGCAACCGGAAGCGACAAAACACACGCGCGCGTATGAGGCAAAACCAAAAACATAAAAAAGACAACGAATGAGTGTTTTATCGTTTGAAGATGATTTATAATACGAACATCGAAAATTAATGTCAAGCCATCATTTTTCTCAGCTTTCTATCGCAAAAATAAAACGAGCTACACTTTTATGAACGATTTAATAGTGAGACCAATTTTGCAATATAATCATTTACAGATCATGTTGACGAAAGATAATTTAGGATAACAGGTTCTGTATTTTTTTTCGCCGAGCGAAATGTGACGAAAAATGCATCTACACGCGTATATTTTGTGCAAATTGGCGCGCGCAAATGGGCACGCACATACACACACATAATGTATGAAAAAAGTAAAAAACTGGCAACAATGAAAAGTGCGTATTTTCGCTGGTGTATTTCTTTTAGATTAACATTCAAACGCCAATTTGAGACATTTAACAATTGTTTCTGGCGGGAAATTTTGCCTCGTTAAATAATGCACAAACCAATAAAACCTTTACTGCCAACAAGTTGGCTGCATCCACATTTACTTGGATGTGATTTAATCGATCGCTCATTAAAATGTCTTTGAATATTTTGGCCATTGCGCAGACATTGGTGTCCGTGTGACTTCTGACATTGCCGATTTCTTAACTTATTGCGTTTGCAAAACTATTTATTCGGCATTTATAAAAGTTTCAAGCCTCAGTTTCTGGTCTTCCTTCATTTTCTTGTAAACTGTAGATTGAATAGAGGGTATAAAACTTGTTCATATTTTTTCAAGAACCAAACTTTTACATTTACTGATCGTCTAATTTAACCTTTATCTGTGTTTTGTTATACAAGTCGCCTTAATCATTGTATGTGTTTATTTTTAGAACGAATTTTCGTTTTTCTTATTTCGTTTTTCTTGTTATTTCGTTTTTCTTGTTGTTTCGTTTTTCTTGTTTCGGTTTTCTTGTTATTTCGTTTTTCTTATTTTGTTGTTTGTTGCTTCTATTTTGTCATTTGTTGCTTCTTTTTTCGTTTGTTGTTGTTTGTTTCGTTTGCTGTTGTTTTGTTCTTCAAAATGTTTAGTAGTTAGCAATTTTTTCTCTGCAACATAGAAGCGTCGAAAAACATTGAAAAATATTGTGAAAAATTGTGTAAAAATAAAAATCTTTGAAAATTGGGTAAGTCATTTTAAAAAATATTATGTAAAACATTGTGTAAAACAAAAAATCCTAAATGTTTAGTAAGAAGTACATAGTAATTTCATGTTATTTAATGGTAACTTTTTTTTATCGATTATCATTATCAAATTATGTATTATATATTCCTTAAATATATTATAACCGATAAATATGGAGTCAGCCTGGTCTACTTGCCTGAGACACGCTATGTGTTAATGAACAGCTTTCAATCCAGATATGTGCTCATTTGTGTAGTGCCCGATCATAAAACTGATGATGATGATCTAAAACAATAGATTCTTCTTTTATCAGTAAGAAAAAGAATCTATTAATAAACTTATTTGCTTTTAATTTCGTTAAAATAGTCCTAAATATTGAGCAAAGAAGTGTCCCTTATCTTTACAACTTGTCGAAAGTGAATTAATCTTTGTCGATATTTCATAAGAGAGGTGACGATGTAAACGTTTATTTTGAATCTATGTAAGAGCAGAATGGATGTCCTTGTTAATTCCTATGACCATTCATTTGTTTTTATACAGATGCTCTATACGAGTGAATTGGAATCAGATTTATGTATAAACGCTTAACACCTACAAAGATGGATGTCCAATCTACTTAAACCTGTTTAAGCGGGTGACTGTTAGGAATAGACAATCGGCTAATGGAAATACGCAGTTTATTATCCTTTTAGACAGCCCCCCCCCCCCCAAGAAATAAAAACTGTGCGGGAAGCCATAATAGACAGGGATTTCTGGGTGTAAGCATTTTAATCAAGCAGAACCACTTCAGGTTGCCTGCCTTCAATATCTTTACACACTGTTAAAAAAATACACGTTGTCTACTCAAACGCGTCGCACCAGAAGGTTTTTTCTCGTTTGAGTCCATCCTTCAAATCTATAAATCAACCATTCCCCCATGCATTGAATACTATTGCCATATATGGTCTGGTGCCCCCGCTGTTCATCTCCCGGTTCTCGACAAAATCCAAAGACGGATATGCAATATGATAGATCCTGACCTGGCATCTCGACTCCAGTCCTTAAGAAAGAATTACTATATATATATATATATATATATATATATATATATATATTAAACACTTGTTTCATTGGACAATTTAGATATATTCTGTCTACTCATTTTCGTTAAGCTCCTTTCATACTCTCGGATAATTTTTTTGATGTCATTAGTGAAAGACGTGCAAAAATCGCCGTGTTTATACATATTTGTTTTATTACCAAGTACTTTCGACATATCCATGTCATCAGGGTATTGTTCATAATAAAATGGATATTATAGTATATAACGAGAGAGAGAGAGAGAGAGAGAGAGAGAGAGAGAGAGAGAGAGAGAGAGAGGTGGAGTAATGGATAACGGCTTGGATTGGCGAACTCGGAGAGCCGAGTTCGAATTCCAGTCGAATCCATTACATTCACTTACGTGCTAATACCCTTGGGAAAGGTGTGAGTCTTCTTCTCCTCCAGCTATGGGTAAATAGCAGGACAGACCTGGGTTCTATAGCCTTGGATGGCAACTGGTCTAGAAGGACAACTATGAATTCAAAACCTGCGGAGGGTCGTTTGGGGACCCTTTGACACGTAGTGCACCAGGTCTCTGTATTCGGCCCTTCAAAAAGTTTGATTGGTCCTGCACGAAAACTTCACCACTATAATCAAATCTCATGTGATGTTGTCAGGCTGATCTGCTTGACCCTCATACGTCCAATTCGACGAGAGAGTCGAGTATATATATATATATATATATATATATATATATATATATATATCAGGTCATCCCATAAGTTCTGTCTGAATTTTGAATAAAGAAAACAAGTGACCAAATGTTAGATTTAATTACATATTCAATCAACAATGTATTTTCCCTGATTATCTATGACTTCCTTCCATCTATTAACAAGCTTACTAATTCCATTACTGTAAATTTCTTTTGGCTTTGATTCGAAGAACTCACAAATGTCAGTTTTAACCTCTTCCTGTGTTACAAAAGCTGTTCCTTCCAAATGATTCTGTAAGCTACGAAACAAATGGTAGTCTGAATGAGCAAGGTCGGGAGAATAAGGTGGATGAGGAATTTTCTCCCAACCAAGTTCTTCGATCTTTTGTGACGTGATTCTTGCTGTGTGTGGTCGCGCATTGTCCTGATGAAACATCACCCGTTTTCGATTCACTAGAACAGGTCTTTTTCTCCTCAAAGCTTGGTTCAAACGCTCTAATTGCTGACAGTATATTTGAGCATTAATTGTTGCATTAGGTGGTAAGAATTCAAAGTGGATTATTCCTTGGCAATCCCACCAGATTGAAAGAAGAACCTTTTTCCCATGAAGTTCCCTTCTCGGTTGTGGCTAGGTCCTTCCCCTTTACCAAGCCACTGTCTACGACGCTTAACATTTCGATAAAAGATCCATTTTTCGTTGCCAGTCACAAGTCTATCCAAAAAAGGTGAAACAAGTTGGCGAGAATGGAGAGAAGAGCAGATGTCAACTCGGGATTTGAGGTTGTTTTCAGACAATTCATGAGGCATCCATTTTCCAAGTTTAGGAACTTTTCCAAGTTGTTGAAGATGACGATGAACAGTTGTATGGTTTGAACTGAGAACCACTGCCAATTCCTCAACTGATAAAGCAGGATTTTCTTCAAGGGCTGCTTCAAGAAGCTTTTCATTAAACTCAACTGGACGTCCGGTTTGATCTTCATCTTCAAGGGTGAAATCTCCACCTCTGAATTTTGCAAATCATCTTCTGCAAGTTCTTTCATTCACACATTCCTATCCATAAACTGAGTGAATGTTTCTAGCCGCTTCGGCTGCTGAGTTTCCATTCTTGAACTGATAAAGAATCATAAAAATGCATCTAAACATAAAAATAATGTTCAGCTCTATTAGACATTATAAAATACTCTTTAAATTTCGTTCATTTTAACAAAATGTCAAAATTCGGACAGAACTTATGGGATGACCTCTTATATATATATATATATATATATATATATATATATATATATATATGGGTAGTAATTCTTTTGATATAATCCCGGCTAGTCCTATTAAAACAACATATAATTTAAAATAAGTTAAAACTGACTCACAAAAGAGCGCTTAACGTTATTTTCATTAAGCAGGGAAAATTTTCTTTACAACTGGAATTAAGATACCTTTAGTGAATGACCACTGTTTGAAAAATCCTGAGAATTTTAAAATTCAAAGGAGGGTGTGTGTGTATATATATATATATATATATATATATATATATATATACTAAAAAACTAAACAGTGCTCAATGACACCTATCCAAATCATAACTGAGTTTCACGCTATACGATCGTCAGTCCAGAAGAACCTGGTTGTTTGTCGTCTAATGTTCGCTTAGAATGAAATTCAGCGTTACGACTTTGATAGGAGCCCCTGGATGCCGTTTGGTTGTTACTGTTATTGGCTACCCGTCAATATAACGAACTGTCTGTTAGGTCGACATTCATTATTTAATACCAACTTAAAACGGTTGTCAGTTGTGTAATTTAAACTCAGAAACTGAAAAAAAAAAAGAGCTGATTCACATTTTTTTTATACATTCTTCTTCTGCTTTCATATACCAGACACGAGTGACTATGACTCTCCACAGTTTCTTCGCTTTGTTGCTCTTATAAAATTATTAAGACTCGAGGCGACGGAGATGTGGTTCTACAGAAGGATGCTAAGGATATCCTGGAGCGAGCGTGTAAGCAACGATGAGGTCTTAGAGAGGATGCAAACAAGGAGGAGGCTTATACTTAACCCCAGGAAGAGGCAGCTGAAGTTTCTGGGACACGTATAAGGAAGGAGGGCCTGGAGAATCTAATACTCACGGGTAGAATAGAGGGAAAGAAAAACAAGGGAAACAACGCGTGACAATACTGGTGGATGACAGAACGTGGTCTGGTGAGGAAGCAGAAGGGAGGAACTTGTTGAGAGGGAGGTGGAGAGCCATGATCGCCTACGTCCTGAAAGGATATGGCACATAAACTATAAGTATCTCGTAACCCATAACCAGTCTTCTTTGTTCTTTCGTCTCCTTCGGCTGACATCATTTACTCGCTGTTTTCTCCTCATGCTTTCATTATTTTGTTGTTGGCTTCCATTTTCCAATTTAAGATACAAAAATATTTTACCCCTATTGCAGGCTCGCTGAGAGATAATGAGGCTAATACATTCACGATTTTTGATCAAAAAGTGTGAGTACTGGCGCTATATAAATAAAAGAAAACTAAAGCACATATCAGTTCGGCATTTAATGACCTTCGAAATAGTCCCCTTCTGACACCACACAAATTATCTAGCGTCGTTTCATTTGATGGACGTATTACTGAAACATCTAGCTGTGTCATCGCATTCTCTTTGATTAAAACGACGTCTGGAAATTTTGTTTCGTTTAAGTGGGACTTGATTTTTGAAATGGAAAATGTCACAAGGACCTGGAGAATGTTGTCTGGCTAAAAAAATGCTGCAGAAGCCATGGTCCATGATATAACCTCTGTGTTTTGGTGACACGACCAAATTCTACACATATTCCTTTCAAGCACGGCTGTAGACACAGTGAGCGAGAATGCTATTAGTTTATATGTGCAAGAGAGTTCAAGGTCCAGTCTGTGACACGCGGCTTCACTCTCCGTACTCTCGCTCCATTACCATGGAAATAGTCCCGATACTTTTTGATCAGACCTCGTATATCACTTTTTTCGTATAAAAATTAATATAAGAGACGAGTTCAAATATAGGATGAGGGTGAATTTTTAGGGGACCTCAAGTTTAAAGCGTTTTTCCTCTCATTAATTCTGGTTTTACTCGACCAGAAAGATATACAAAACTGACTTTTCTCGAGAAAGATTGAAGCGTTTGTTTACCAAATTCATTGCAAATTTAACAGATTTTTCTTAAGAATTTATCACTTGAAATGGTGTAATCGTTACTGAAAAATAAGGTCCTTTTACACTATTTACATTATTCGGACTGTTGTCTTTGTCTTTATTGTCATATTCACAACGTTTCGGCCTTCTTCAGGTGATATACCTTGGAAATTCGAACTGAACTTTGTTATTTGTCCACCGAGGGTAGATGGGTTCGGTTTGAAATTCCAACCTATATCATTCAAAACATTTATGGTAAACATTCTCAATAAATATCTGTCAGTAAGTGCATGATCTTCGCTGGCATTTTTTTCCCCAAGATGCATCTCTGTTTAGTACACAAATGAAAATTTCAAATTGAAATGAATCACACATCGTATTAGCGAGACTGGTTTATCTTCATAACGTTCTGACGTAAGGAAATCTTTTCTGAAACATTATCACTGGGTAAATGGAGTGTATCGAATGCACCCGCAGAGGCTATACGTACGTTGTAGATATTTGTAAATACAGAACTGCTTCCTTTGTAGATATTGTAGATATAAGTATAGATAGATGTATTTGTAGATACAGGAAGAGAAACGGAATTGGATATACACACACACGGACACACACGTACATATATATATATATATATATATATATATATATATATATATATATATATATATATATTGTGTTGAATGTCAAAGACAACATAGTCCTGCATATTCTCTTTTGAATTTTCTCATATTTTCTATACATACACATATATATATAAGGTTTTTCAGTAATTACTTGCTTTTCCGTTTCATTTTTTTTTCCTTGTGAGAATCTATAAAATTGAGGATTTATTAGTTTCGTTATATGTTTCATGTTCTTTGCAAATCTGGATTCAAGCAGCATTTGGCGGTTTAGCAGAATAAAGATACCGAACGAATGTCGTAGGCTACAGAATTGTATTTGTTTCATTTAAACTGGTGCACTCTGTTTATCGTGTAGATTGGCAAGATATATAAATTTATCCTTCTAAAACATAAACGATTTATAGCGCTTGGTATTAGTCACATTAAAAAGATTCCCAACATGAAAAATAAAATATAATAAAACCGGAATGGGGTTCTGTTAGCCGACACCTAATGTTACAATTTCCGGTACAGGGTTTGGCTCCTTCTCTCTTGTATATTAATAAGGATATTCAGGTTAAAACGTGAACTCGGCACTTCCATAAAACCAGTACTGCCATTCGATGTGTGTATGTATTTACATTTTTGTATGAATGCAACAGCTAACATATTGATACGTAGGTAGATATTATAAACAAATTTTTCTATGTACACCTTTGTAAATCCATGTGAACACCTTTGTAATATATATATATATATATATATATATATATATATATATATTGAACGATAAAAATTATTAAAAAATCAATTAAAATCTTCAGACATACTGGGTTGTAGATTAATATTCTTATGCTTTTATTATTATTATTTCATTTAGATTCCTCGACTATTTTCGGCCAACATGGCCATCATCGGGAGAAAAAAATGTTTCTGCTTGCTGTAGCAGTAAACTACAGAAATGAATGTCTTGATGAAGAAAATGAACTTTTGTCTGTAGTTTTCATTTGTTTTTTTCTTATTTATTTATTTGTTTTTTTTATCTTTTTAACATGAGTTTATTAACACACACATATATATATATATATATATATATATATATATATATATATATGTGTGTCGGTGTGTGTGGATATGTCATGATATTTTTGTGTATACATTTGTATGTATTTGAAAGTACGTATTAGATATGTATATTTGTATTTAAATTATAGTTATATATTTGTATTTGGAAGTATATATATATATACACGTGTGTTTGTGTGTGCGTGTATATATTAAAAACAAACAGTTACATAACTACACACAGAGCAAACCTTGAAAAAGGAGTAACATTCAAAAGT
>OZ038476.1:132634778-132702278 GCA_964036315.1 Acanthosepion esculentum
TTATTTACAATTTCAAAGTGTCTTATGCAACATTGCTGGATCTCAAGACAGCAAATCTGATAAAGTCAATACATGAAAGAATAAAAACATTGAAATCTAATTTGCATAAAATTATGCATTGCTTAGCTTTTTTGTATATAAAATAAAAACCCTTTAAAAAGAGATATATTTAATTTTGCTACATCTATACAATTTTACTAATAATACAAATAACAGATTATTTACAATTTCAAAGTGTCTTATGCAACATTGCTGGATCTCAAGACAGCAAATCTGATAAAGTCAATACATGAAAGAATAAAAACATTGAAATCTAATTTGCATAAAATTATGCATTGCTTAGCTTTTTTGTATATAAAATAAAAACCCTTTAAAAAGAGATATATTTAATTTTGCTACATCTATACAATTTTACTAATAATACAAATAACAGATTATTTACAATTTCAAAGTGTCTTACGCAACATTGCTGGATCTCAAGACAGCAAATCTGATAAAGTCAATACATGAAAGAATAAAAACATTGAAATCTAATTTGCATAAAATTATGCATTGCTTAGCTTTTTTGTATATAAAATAAAAACCCTTTAAAAAGAGATATATTTAATTTTGCTACATCTATACAATTTTACTAATAATACAAATAACAGATTATTTACAATTTCAAAGTGTCTTATGCAACATTGCTGGATCTCAAGACAGCAAATCTGATAAAGTCAATACATGAAAGAATAAAAACATTGAAATCTAATTTGCATAAAATTATGCATTGCTTAGCTTTTTTGTATATAAAATAAAAACCCTTTAAAAAGAGAGATTTAATTTTGCTACATCTATACAATTTTACTAATAATACAAATAACAGATTATTTACAATTTCAAATTGTCTTACGCAACATTGCTGGATCTCAAGACAGCAAATCTGATAAAGTCAATACATGAAAGAATAAAAACATTGAAATCTAATTTGCATAAAATTATGCATTGCTTAGCTTTTTTGTATATAAAATAAAAACCCTTTAAAAAGAGATATTTAATTTTGCTACATCTATACAATTTTACTAATAATACAAATAACAGATTATTTACAATTTCAAAGTTTCTCACGCAACATTGCTGGATCTCAAGATAGCAAATCTGATAAAGTCAATACATGAAAGAATAAAAACATTGAAATCTAATTTGCATAAAATTATGCATTGCTTAGCTTTTTTGTATATAAAATAAAAACCCTTTAAAAAGATATATTTAATTTTGCTACATCTATACAATTTTACTAATAATGCAAATAACAGATTATTTACAATTTCAAAGTGTCTTACGCAACATTGCTGGATCTCAAGACAGCAAATCTGATAAAGTCAATACATGAAAGAATAAAAACATTGAAATCTAATTTGCATAAAATTATGCATTGCTTAGCTTTTTTGTATATAAAATAAAAACCCTTTAAAAAGAGATATATTTAATTTTGCTACATCTATACAATTTTACTAATAATGCAAATAACAGATTATTTACAATTTCAAAGTTTCTCACGCAACATTGCTGGATCTCAAGATAGCAAATCTGATAAAGTCAATACATGAAAGAATAAAAACATTGAAATCTAATTTGCATAAAATTATGCATTGCTTAGCTTTTTTGTATATAAATTAAAAACTCTTTAAAAAGAGATATTTAATTTTGCTACATCTCTCTCTCTCTCTCTCTCTCTCTCTATCTCTCTCTCTCTCTCACACACACACACCACACTATACATTCAGAGTGCAATGGACAAATTACCATCTAAATTATGCAAAAATGAAAATAATATTAACATCTCATTTTAACAGATATTTTTACCAAAATTACACAAAAGAGTAAATTTATTCAATAAAATCAAAATTGGCTTTAACCAGGGCCTCGAGACTACTTTGGAATCTCCAGCAACACATTTGGATGGTCTCCTTGTTTAAGTTGGTGAATGTTACTGTAATCCTTGCCTTCAGTTCATCGTAGATATCGCAAGGAGTTTGTTATCTCTTAACTGCAGTCCACACATAATAATTAAGGGTGTTGCAGTTTGGGGAGTTAGGTGGCCGATGTAAGGTGTGATATGGTTGTAGAAATCATCTGACAGCCATGACTGTGTTCACCTGCTAGTGTGTCATAATGCAGAGTCCTGACATAGGGTCTTCCAGTAGCCACCCTCTTGACCCATGGCAGCAGTACCTCCTCAAGGTACTTGAGGTAAGCCTCTGTATTGAGTCTGAGTTCCCCCGCCTCACCAACAAATTCGTTAAATTCTTACCAGTCTGCTGTACCTTTGTAATCACCATTAGACTCATCCAACTCTTTCTAAATCCTCTGTACTTTTCTCAGATTGGCACCCAAACATGCTGAAAATGGTTGTATTGGTGCTTCCAGCGTGAATAACAAGCAGTGCAGCATGCTGTTTCCAAATTTCTACAGGGAGTCAATTGCATCAATCTGCTCTTTTTCTCACAGACAGTGCCCAACTGACCTTACTGTATTGTGCAGTCAACAAAATAAAAAAAAAAAATGTATGGGCAAAATTCAAAATATAAAACTATGACAATTTACCCATCGTAGGCTATATATATATATGTAAATAATAATATTTTCTAAAGAAGTAAATGCACTATTTAGCCTTGCTTAATCAACGACACACTTTATGGTTGAGCTGGTCTAACAGTTTCCCTGCAAAGGGGACACAGTTTCAAATCCTGCTAGAGAGTGCATATATTTTTAATAAGATTTTTTCCAATATTAAGGCTGGTAGACAAAATAAATATTCAAATATTCTTAAAATAAAATGAGCATCTACTCAAATAGGGGTAATCATTAACAATAATGTAGGTACCTTCAGTAATTGAATATAGCTAAGGTTTAAATCAATTTTCATGAATAAAAAATGTTTCTTGAATTTCATTTTAGATTTAATTGAAAGCTAAAGAAGCAGATCTAACTGCTCCCCCAAAAAATACTGAGGTGTAATTTCAAATAGAAATTAGAATAATTTTAATTGAATCATTTTTTTTTCTCAGAAAAAATGATCAAAGACTCTTTTGACATATTTGTATATAAAAGTTAATTCTCAGTTTTGAAAATCGTGCAAAAATAAAATATATATTTCTGAAAACTTATTTGCTGAAAATTAGCAAATTTAAAGTTAAATTAATCTTTTGTGAATCAAATATTACTTATGTATAAAATGTTGTATACAAGCATTTCTTTATCACAGGGTCTTGTTATTCCCACATCTCCTTGACATATTGATGGCCAAATGTGTTGACATATTAAATATGGGGGCCCAGAATTGGCATAGATTTATTAGATAATATTTAAAAATGAACAAAATATTTTATGCAATTATCTAATATTTTATTGAAATTATTTAGATACATAACCTTACATTTGAAGAGGATTTCTGAAAATATAAAATTAATAACATATAAAATTTAAGATACTATAAAACTTTATTAAATTAATAACATTTCATAAATTATTGAGTGACTTCCGTAATGATATTTTATTAATTATCTCAGTTATTAAATTAAAAATTTAATAAGAGATATAATTTAATTTACTGACTGGAATAATATAATAAATAAATTTACTAATTATTATATCATCAAAGTTATTACGTTTTTAATTTAATAACTGAGATGATATTATATTAATTTATAATATTAGCATAATAATAATAAAATGCAATGATAGAGGTAACTCAATAATTTGAAGTTTTATGCTATTTATTATTAATTCATATTTTTTCAAGTTCTTATTTTTTCATTTTATTATTAATTTTTATATCCTGATGGTTATGAAATGTTAAAGTAATTTTATTTGCTGAGTACGGCTACAATGGTGGAGAAATAATCACTCCGGGAGGGGTCCCTGCATGGAACGAGAAGGATCTGGATCTCTTCTAATGAGCTTTTTGTTATGAGATCTTCTCCAAATGCTATCTAATTTTCCTACAAGCCATCATTAATAGTGAACAACAAAAGCTATGAAGAGTGGACGTGTGTTTCAAACATATAAAGATTAGCGGCCATTATAATATTTTCTTATATAAAATAGCACGTAAAAGTTGATATTTTTTTCTTATGTTTTTAATCTGAGTTCTAATGTCATGAAAGAGCCCTGTGTAATTAGAGGCTGTACTATGGAGAGACTCTGTTGCTTCAATTATAGCCATTACCAAAAATAACATATATATATATATATATTTTTTTTTTTCAAACTTTTTTTGGTGTGATGATGATATTCTAAATTTATTTTTCAAACTTCAGCTGACTGCCTATCCTAAGTAATTAATTTTATGGACCGAATTGATTTTTGTTTCTTAATAAAGTGTTGTGGACAACAAAACGAAGTAGTGACATAAGTTTTATTTTTTGGGCCATGGGTATTTACTAATCTTCTCTTATTTAACTTCTCCCCAATTGTAATTTCCCTTCAAGACGTAGGGTGTTATGGCTCTCTACAACTTCCTTTCCTTTAATATCTGTTAAAGTATCTATTGCTATAGCTCTTATCCATTTGCCTTCTCTATGACATTAAATTCAGCGTTGTTTTTCTTTTTGGCTGGTTAAAAATGAAACAACAGAGCTCAGATGGCAGTCCTATTTAACCCATAGTATGAGGGAGAGAAAATACACTGATGTTTCTCTAAAGTACTTTAGGGAGAAGTGATCCCCAATTAACCCTGATGGAATTTGAAACTGATTTGCCAATCGCTAATTCCTTGCTACTTAACATAGGACACATGCATCTTAATCTGGCACCAAGTCAAATAATGTCAATATATAACTGGACGGTTTTACAGTTTTCTAATTAGAGAGAGCCTGAATACCTGAACAACCAGTGGGGAAAACATTAGCTTTATACCAGGGATTGTGCACTGGAGCCGGCATGAAATCGGCAAATACTTTTCTTATTAAGCAACATAATGTACACTTCAACTGTTTTTTTTTATATTAGTTTGAATTAATGAGTAGTTATTCTTGGACATGAACTCAATCATGCAGTTCTATTGAGAAAGAGTGCTTACTGCCAGAATGTACAATTTAGACATGAAAAGTATCTTAGCCTTTAGGAAAGAAGAAATATTAGCAAAATTTAACTTAAGGCTTTCATTTTTATTTGTAACACATTTTAAACATTGAAAACTTGTTTGGCGAGATATATATATATATATATATATATATATATATATATATATATATAATTATTTATTTGAAAATTATAACATAAATATGTTATAAAATCACTACAAAAATAGCCATTTTGTTTCAACACTTCTGGTATTTATGTTATAATTTTCAAATAAATAATTATATTTATTCTACTCTGTATTGAGCACTCTTTTAAGAATTGTATTTGTTGCTTATTGGAATTTATTCCATATACATCAATCCTATACATAAAAATATATATCAATCCTATACATAAAAATGTCTTTATATATATATATATTAATATTAATGTATGTTTCATTAAATAATGTAAACAAGTTTTGTCTATTTATTTTAAGTAAATTCCTTTCATATTGTCGAATAAGCTTTTTAGCATTATCACTGAAACATGAAAGAAAATCACTGTTGATATATGTTTTTATTGTTATTTCTATCTAAGGTTTCGGCTTACATAAGCCATCATCAGAGATTACAAGTACATTACAATAAATTAAATAATTAAATAACAAAGATGGTAATTTTTTGTTTTAGTATGTTTATGCAGACATTGCAACAATGATAGTTTGTTTTGTTTGCATGGAAGATTGCTATGCAATGATTAATTCATGCATATGAAATGCAGGAAGCAAAATATCGTATTGCCATTCATGATGTCACACATGACCATGTGAGAGTGAAAATGAACTTGTATTCTTTGGTCTTAATAAACCAAGCTCTATTCTGTATTGAGCACTTTTTTAAAATATGTTTGGACATAGGTATTAATCTACCCTACACTTGTGTGTTTGTGTGTACACACACACACACACACACATATATATATATATATATATATATATATATATATATATATATATATATATATATATATATATATACGGGTTTAACAGCAAAATTGTCCAAGCAAATTTGTTGTGTAAAAGCAAATTTTCCATTTGTTAGATTAAGTTCTGAACCATTGTACCTTAGAAATGATTAATGATATCTTACTGGAATTCGCCATAGTTTTTATAGCACTATTGGACTCTACCTTGAACAATAAAAATGTATAATTACTCTAAGCTTAACAGAAGAATTGTGATGAAATCAGTCATAAACGAAAATGACATGTTCATCATTAATTAATTGTAGCTAAGGATTGGAAGCTCATGAAGAATTGAAATTAAGTTCAAATATATATATATATATGTATATTCCAGGTTCATTTTCCAAATTATTCAAAATGATCTTCACCCTCTCTAACCTAACTTTCTGTCCTAGAGTAACATGATGCCTCACAGTTTTCACATACAATTTCATTTTTAAGTCTTTTTTCATGGCTATTTGAACTGTCATAGATGAAACGCATTTCTCACATGTCAAACGTCTTATGGAATGAGTTCGATCTTTTCTAATTGATCTCTTTAACTTTAAGTTGAAATGACTTCTTGTTTTGACCTCCTGATTTAGTTTTCCTCTCTACTTTCCCTCTTTTTAATACTTATTCACTGTTCTCATGATGGTTCTTGAATGGACTTTGCAGATGAAAGACAGAGTAAAAATGAGTTGGCTGAATGATTTTTTCCTCTCAACATTGCTCATTTGTGTATACAATGGAACTGACACCCAATATATGTGTGTCTGTGTATGTTTATACGTGTATATTTGGATTTTTTAAATATGAAGCTAAATCAAATGCTGAATTTAAGATATCATTTTTGGTATGAGTTTTCACTTCTTGCTCTCATATTTGTATAATTGTGTGTATATATATATATATATATATATATATATATATATATATATATATATATATATATATAATAAATTTTTACAGCAAAACCAAAATTACCTCAACATGAGTATAGTCTATTTCAAGCTGGTCTGAACCCAGCTCTTTATGCTCTTAACCATAATTCTAAGCCCTAACATTGACCTTAACCCTAAGAGCTGAAGACAGATGGATTCAGACCAGCTTGAAATAGACTATACTCATCTTGAGGTAATTTTGTTTTTTGCTGTAAAAATTATATATATATATATATATATAATTTTTCCTGTTATTATTCTTTCTTTTTTCAAAAAGATTTTCTGGATAAATTTAAACCATTTTGTAAATATAAACCATTTATATTTTCGGTCTGATGAGACTTACTTGTCGAAATAATTCATGATTATTAACTGTGTTTTCGAGATATGTTAATTTTTTCCTTGATGTATATCATATTGCTCTGTATTCTATACATTGAGCTCCCTATGGATCTATCATTTTAATGATTTATATTACAAAGAACCAGTTGGATTATCCATTCCACTTATTATCTCTCTCTCTCTCTCTCTCTCTCTCTCTCTCTATATATATATATATATATATATATATATATATATATTGTAGGCATCCGTCGGTTAGGGTTGACCATGGGTATCTTAGTTGTCTACTTAGCTGGAGCATCAACGTCTATGACTAGAGGACGATGCAGAAGTGACAATCTTTGTTGCATAGGGCGCATGTGTGTTCTGTCTCTGGTCTGTTGAAGCTGTCACTTTGCTTTCTGCAGGCCTGACTTTCCGTGGCGACTTGTGTCAGATTCTCCTCCCTTGACTTGAGGTGTTTGATCAGGGTCCTCTCTATTTGGATTGTATGATTGCCAGGCTCTCCCAGGACTCTTTGTTGATGTCCACAGCTTTCATACCGCACCTCACGACATCGCAGTCTAGCAGCTGGGCCGCACGGCTGGTCTCCTCCCCGCGGCCAGCTCTCCATACAGAAGGTCTTTGCGGATGCGGCCGTCTGGCATGCGATGGACGTGGCTCAACCAACGGAATCTGCGCTGTCTGAGCACTGTGAACATGCTGGGCAAACTTGCTACAGTCAGGACCTCAGTGTTTGGCACCTTGTCTTTTCCCAGGATGCAACGGATGCTTCTCATGTGGAAGGTGTTCAGACGCCTTTCTTGCCTGGCATACGTGGCCCAAGCCTCGCTGCCATATAACGCAGGCGTTGTACACTGCCATCTTCACCGACAGCTTGGGATTGGTCCACACACGTTTTGTGTGGCACGTAAATGTTGTGGCTGCCTTCCTGATTATCTTGTCAATCTCTGCGTCCAAGGAAAGCTTGTGAGTGATGGTATAGCCAAGGTACGTGAACTGATGGACCGCATCGAGCTCATAGTCATCAATGGTGATGACTGGTGTTGTTTCGGTACCTTGTGCCAGGACGTTTGTCTTTTTCAGGCTGATGGTCAGCCTGAAGTCTCTGCAGGCCTGGGAGAAACGGTTCATCAGTGACTGAAGTTCACACTGGGTGCGAGTCGCTACCGCCGCATCGTCGGCAAAAAGCATGTTTCTGACAAGGGCTTCCCGTATTTTGGTCCTGGCTCTGAGGCGGGTGAGATTGAACAACCCGCCATCTGATCTCGTACGCAGGTAAATCCCTTCTCTTGATGCGACGAATGCATGCTTCAGATGCATCACGAAGAAAATACCGAGGAGAGTTTGACCCCACTGCAGATGTTGAAGGGCTCAGATGTGCTGCCGTTGAACTCACAGTTCCCCGCATATCACTGTGGAAGGACTCAATCAAGCTCTGCAGATTAGGTGGGCAGTCAATCTTGGGCAGGATTCTGAAGATGCCTTCTCTGCTGTCGAGATCGGACGCCTTGGTGAGATCGATAAAAGCAACGTACAGGGGAATTTGCTGTTCTCTGCACTTCTGGAGCTGGCCGAAGGAGAAGACCATGTCTACCGTTGATCCTTCAGCGCGGAAACCGCACCGTGACTCTGGATAGTCACGTTTGGCGAGCTTCTGTAGGCGAAACAAGATGACCTGAGCGAAGACTTTGCCCACAACGCTGAGTAGCGAGATAACTCTGTAGTTGTTGCAGTCGCTTCGCTCACCCTTGTTCTTGTAGAAGTTGACGATCTTGGCATCTCACATATTCTCATGTACGGCCCCTTCTTTCTAGCACTGGTAGAGGACCTCGTGCAGTGTGAGCAGTAGGACTGTCTTGCAGTGCCCGATCAGGTCAGAACGGATATGTCACTGCTAGGGTTCTTCCCTGAAGCCAAGCTGTCAATGGCCTTGCTAAGCTCCTCTATGGTCCATGACTGGCAGGCACTCAATGGCATCAAGGGCTGCGGTCGTCACAACATTCCGCCTAGAGTTGAGGTCGGAATAGCGTTCCAACCATCTCTCCCTATGTTGCCCCTTATCTATGATAACTTCCCAAGTGTGGGATTTGAGGTGAGCTGTTTTGTTCTGCACTGGTCCCATTGCCGTCTTGATGCCATCGTAGATCTCTCTGATATTCCCTGTAATTGCTACTGTCTGGATGGTTTCGCTAAGCTCTGTCTAGTACTCGTAGGCGCCGCGTCTGGCAGTTTGACGAGCTTTGCTCCTGGCAGCCCGGAGGATCTGCAGGTTTCTCTTGCTGGGTAACCGCTTGTATTCTGCAAGAGTGACGCGCTTGGCCACAAAGACAGGAATCATTTCGGTGGACTTTGCCTCAAAGCAGTCATATGAATTTGATGTCTTTATCCCAAACGTGTCCAAGGTAGTGCGGTGCATGTTGACCAGCAAGGACGCCCACTTCTCCCTGGCAGAGTCTCCGGTGGTCCGGGAGGTTACCTGCTCGTTTTCAAACCTCTTGGCAAACTGTTGCACAAGGTCTGGCTGGCTCATCTTGCTGGCATCAATGCGAAGATTCCGCTGCTTCTTGCCGCGATGGAACCTCTTGGGCTGGAGCTTGATCTTGCAGCACACCATTGAGTGGTCTGTATCTCAATCTGCACTCTGGTAAGAACATGTGTGGAGGACATTCTTAATTAGCAGTACGAGATACAGCTGGTACCAGCGCTTTGAGCGTGGATGTCTCCAGGAGATCTTGTACTGGGGCTTGGTCCTGAAGACGGAGTTGGCTATGCACAAGTTGTGGTAAGTGCACAGCTCGAGCAGTCTCTGGCCGTTGTCGTTCATCTTACCGACGCCAAACTGTCCAAGACACGAAGGCCAAGAGTCATGATTAGCATCCACTTTGGCGTTGAAGCCGCCCAGGAGAACAAGTTGTTCCTTGCTGGGGATACTGCTAATGGTGATGCCAGATTATCGTAAAACTCGTCCTTGGTGTCCGGTGTGGCAGAGAGTGTCGGAGCATACACGCTGATGAAGGTGACAGGGCCTGCGGTGGTGTTGAGGCGGAGAGTAAGGTGTCTCTTGGAGCCGTTGCTGCCTGATTCTAACGTATTCAGCATGCTGTTCCTCACTGTGAAGCCCAATCCGTGTTAGTGTGGTTCGTCGGAGCTCTTCCCCCGTCTGAAGAATGTGTAGCTCTTCTTCAGCGATGCAGAGTCAGCCAGACGTGTTTCCTGTACAATGGGGATGTCCACATGAAGCCTTTTGAGCTCACCGTTGATGAAGACAGCTTTCTTGGAGTCGCTGATGTCCTGGGGGCCTTCAGAGAGGCCTGTCATCATAGTCCGGACGTTCCAACAGCCCAGTTTTAGAGCTGATTTCTTTTGAAAATTATTTTTGTTGCCAGGTGTGAAGGTTGCAGTCTGCTTGTCGAATGTCTCCCAATCTCCATGTACCCTATGAAGAAGGCAGGCCGTGGCGGGACAACACCTTACTGGCTGGGGGCTGCCCAGCTTGATGTCGGCTGTCCAATAAGACCCGAAAATCTCTACTACCGACGAGAACGACCAGTGGCGTTGCGCTCTACGCCAATTGAGTGGTAGCTTATAACCGATAACTGCCGTTCTCCGCATTGTGTCTTCACCAAAGGCGAAGCTGGAGTGTAGGATGTTTTGGTGTGGTGTGGCCGGATGCAAGCCTGGGCGATGTGATATGGAGGACAGGTTGTTTCCCATGTAGCACTTCCACCTCTATAGGTCACCGGTGAAGCAAAAGGAACAACAGAGTCGCTAAAATTTGGGACCGGTGCCGTCGAAGGAGCTGCCAAAACGGTTTGGGTAAAACGGCGAACTGCTTTAGGGACTTCGTCTCCGGATATTTCCTCGAGGTTTACTCCTGAAGCCTTTTCTATGTCTGGATATAGTCGCAAGGCAGCGGAGGTTTGAAATAAGGGTTTTCCTTCCCCTAGGTGAACTGCCTTCCCAGGCTGTCGAGCTCCACCTACCCGTTGCCGGATTTAGTTTATCGTCTTACCCAGGACCTCATATATATATATATATATATATATATATATGTATTCCGAAAGTACTACAATTCTCTATCACATTTGATCATGAAAACTAATGAACATCTGAAGTTATGGATTTCAAAAACATTTAATGAACTGTCCGGCTTGTTCGCAATATCTTAATCCAATTAAAAATTCGTGGTGTATATTGAAGTCGATCGTTTTGATTGATGAATAGCAATTTACTACGCTTTTCTGGATGCTGTGTAGTCTGTGACAAATGGAGAAATATAGTCTCAAAAATCTCAATGGATGAATCACTTATAAAACTAGATTAACAACATAGAATATGTTTTATATTTTATTCTGACTATATAACTTTGTCATTATATTCACGCGCTTTGCAATTTTTAAAAACATTTTTCTTTGTAATCCTTGCTAATATACTTTAATTATAATTTTAATTATAATTTTAACAGCAATATAGCGTTGTGCAATGCTGTCAGGCCAGAAAGGACAATGTCATCAGATCTATCACTGTTGCCTGAGACACTTCTGTGCACGGATCCAACTTACTCACCATCAGTACATTGACAGAAGCCGACCATGCCAAGATGATCTTATTTTCCGTCAGCAGATATATATATATATATGATGATGATGATGAAATATAGTCTTAAAGTGTGCTATATTTATGGGATAAAGTGATCAATATCAGAGATAGAGCGTGTGTAAATATAAAAGTGAACATAGAAGTCAACACTTAGAGGCGACAGTCTGTTTCATGCTAGATGCAATTGTCAGGCAACTCTGACGATTGCATCTAGCATGAAACAAACTGTCGCCTCTAAGTGTTGACTTCTATGTTCACTTTTATATTTATATATATATATATATATATATTCGTCTGCCAGAGCAGCAAGATAATCCCTGTTGTAGACACAAGCGCAGTCATATATATATTTCTTCATCTATACTGAACAGACCAAATAGGTCGTGTGTGTGTGTGAGAAAATTCAGAAAACAATATGAATAAAGACAAAAAAAACTTTTCTTTACCGACACGTTTCGGCCCTTTAGCGACTTTATCAACATTTATCTTGATAAAGTCCCTCAGGTGATAAACGCATCGGTAAAAAAAGTTTGTTTTTTTGTACAAATATTACAATTATTATAGTTGCAATACCAATTCATTTCATATTTCCATTTTTTACATCATATTACTTATATCTTATAATTGTTCCCTGTTCTAAGAACTTCCTTTCATTTTATCACTTCCACCTCTTTATCTATATATGGTAGGGTTATTTTTAATATAACTTTGTATTTATAAGTATTACTTTGTATTTATAAGTATTACTTTGTATTTATAAGTATAACTTTGTATTTATAAGTATAACTTTGTATTTATAAGTATAACTTTGTATTTATAAGTATAACTTTGTATTTATAAGTATAACTTTGTAGTTATAAGTATAACTTTGTAGTTATAAGTATAACTTTGTAGTTATAAGTATAACTTTGTATTTTTAAGTATAACTTGTTTTTGATTTAAATCTAAAGTTAAAAAAACTATATTTATTTCATTTTAATTTCTAAATGTATAAATTATTTTATCTTATTTTTTTTTGTTTCCAAATATTTTTATTCTTTAATATAACCTATTGATTTGTCTTTGGAAGATTACTTTGGAAGATATAACTTGTCTTTGGAAGATTATTTTTAAGTATGATTTTGTATTTTTGAAGATAACTTTATCAATATAATTAAAAAAAAATCTTTTTATTCTTCTAGAGAAAAGGAAGAAGCGTAGAAAAGACAGAAAAGGAACAATATTCAGGAAGACAGAAGATAGCGATAGACGTTGCATTTAAATCTATAGCTATTGCAAGTGTCAGGGTCAGATAAGCAGGAAAGCGTAAAGGAGTGCCACGGGCAAGAAATGGGAGAAACGAAACTATTATACTCGAACTAACGGTTGAATCTGGCTGTTTCAACTGTAAAACTTTGAGACCGATTTGGCAAACTAGTAGCACTTCATGAAGTCGAGGTACTAAAGACAGTAGCTCATCGGAACAATTGCATTAAAAATATTTGTAAAAAAACGGAGGAAAGCTACGTCACGTCGGTGAGAACGTGACTAAAGTCGAGATGTCCGGTCAGGATCGATACCACTACAGGTACTTCTTTGAATCTTGTCAAGAATCTCGTGATATATAGCACGAGCACCAGACCAGGTATGGCAGTAGTATTCAATACACGGAAGAATGGCAGATCTATAAACGTGTAAGATGGATTTTGACGAGAATAAGTGGCTGGCACAACACAACGAACAATGTTTCCTAGCAGTAGACTTCGGCAATTGATTCAGTATAATCATTTCAGTTGATGTCCGTGGAAAACGTGAACCAAGAAGGCGCAGTTGTAATTGATTTAGTTAGAAAGGCTTGCTAACAATTACACCACGTGGAAGTGCCCGAACGCATGTCTTGTGGAATATATTAACGGTTTATTAATTTGTGTTCCGCTGTTCAATTGAAAGCAGAGAATGAGTTTTATTTTCATTTAGTTCAGAAATTCTTGATATGAAAACGTCAGGGAATTTTGTGCTTCCTGATTCACTGAAAAAGACAATTGGATGGAATTGGGTGGAAATGCTTCATTGACCAGAACACCAACTTTCAGTGTATTGTTCCTCTTTTCTAGTTTTTGTGGATCAGAATAATTACAAAGTCGAATAATTGATCAGGAAATATCTTAGCAAACTGATAAATCAACCATCTTGTGTTATAGGTAAGTATCACTGTTTATAACATTATCTGTGTGTTGTGTAAACCGGACTTTTATGTTCCTTTCGTTTATTCGTCTGCACTACGCAGACGTTCCTTTTACAGAATTACTTGCATATGCCACAAAATTGCATTAGCGAAATTGTCATAATTTAAGCATATTTTACATTTTGGTAGCCGTTTATTTCGTATGTCACAGGTCATAATAGGATTTAGGATATTTGTTAAATGTTATTGATGCAGAGAACGTCCGGTAATAGTAAACAAATTGCTATAAAGAAAATGAAGAAATTCAATAGAAATATCATACTTTTAAAAAATGTACACATGTCAAACGTGGAGAATCAGAAGGATTTGATTCAATAAAACTGCTTTCAGCATTGAAGACAGTTTGAATGCGTCGCCGGATACGATTTCATCCGCGCATTTTGTAGATCTTGTTCATGCTGGTCATCCCGTCTCCGATGAAAGCCTCCGACAAATCCTGGGGACTGTCGGAACGCTGGTTGGTCTCACTCTCGAGTGACACACAAACTTTGATGTTAATGCTAATGTCGGTTGTAGCTTCACTATAGAAAGGTCGCTTATTTGAATAACTAACAGCTACAATTACAAAAGCCATCAACTAAACGGTCATTTTTTTCATAAAGATCACAAGACTTGATTGAAAGTGAATAGCAATAGAGTGCTATTTTACAGTAATTTTTATTGCTGCGTATACGAAATAATTATCCCCATGAAGGGACAACCGCTAAGCCGGAAAACACAGCGATTTACTAAGCAAAGCTTAACTGTGACAGAGTGACGAAAGTATGGAGCGCCGAATGAGTAGCGAACACGCTACCCAGAAACCAGCTTGCTGAGCATTACATCATTTCGTCGTGCTCCAAGATATAAAATATAGAGATTTAGTAAGCGTAGCGTAGCTTAGTTGTGACACAAGGCCTAAAGTATGGGATGCCCAGTGAGGATCGGACTTGCTACGCAGTCGTAAGTGATCTAACAAGATCGGCTGGTTAACCATTAAACCACATCGAAGTTAGAAAATATAGTGATTTACTAGACATAGTTTAGATGTCGCAAAAAGCCAAAAGTAGTGTGCACCCATTGAGGATCAAGCTCACAACTCATTTGTATTTGATTTAAAGAGTCAAGCTTACTAAAAAGCCCCCCCTCACCGTTGTAGTGTGCCAAATTTGACAATACACAGGACATGCTGGATAAACGTAGTTGATAAGACCACATTCATTTGTTGAAACAATTTTATGTCAACGACTATATATATATATATATATTGACTTAATTTCCCATTTTCAAAATGAACTCGTATTAAATGCATTATGATTTACACACACACACACACACACACACACACACACACATACATATATATATATATATATATATATATATATATATATATATATATATATATATATATATATATCATACATTATGAAGTGGACCGACAATTATTTAAAGACATTTTTATGTTTAACATTTTTATTTTATAGATACAAGTATTTAAGTAAATGCTCTGTTTATAATAAATTTCCCGGATATTCATTTATTATAAACAGAGCATTTACTTAAATACTTGTATCTATAAAATAAAAGAATGTTAAACATAAAAATGTCTTGAATGTATACTTATATATACTGTTGCATTAGAACATGTAAATAACTACTACAAAATTGTACATTTTATTTCAACGTTTAAATAGATAAATAAAACGTCTCTTCAGAGATCTAATATAGAAGTGTATAATAAATATTTATTGCTCTACTCTTGTATTGAGCCCTGTTTTAAATTAATGTTTTGAACAATGAAATTTTATTCTTCGTTCTTTTACATTTGTGTGATATATATGTGTGTGTGTTTGTGTGTGCACATATATATGTCGCTTGCTGTTGTTTCTTTAAGTTGTTACATCTTATTTAATATTATTCTACATCTTCCGATAAATCTCACTCTTCCAATAGGGTTAGAGAGCAGCAGGTGGTTGAATTATCTTCATTTTAGAGCAACATGATAGTCAAAAATGATTGTCGTTTCAACAGATTCATCTATCGCCCGGGTCATACACCTTCCACGTATTTTAAACAGAAGCAGAGTTTTATCCATTTCTTCTTCATTATAACTGGGCATCTGGCTCCTTCTTGTCACGCTCTTTCACTCACAGCAACTCCTTGAATCTTAGTAGCATTATCGCCTTGCTAGGGCTGAAAAGATTTTAAAAAAACATACAGCACATCTCTTAAAATGCTTGCATCAGAAAGTATTTCACATTTTCAATTACTGAATTATGTGATCAGTTTAAGAGGCTTAGAGAGCTACTTTAAAGTAACTTACAAGATACATTTGTATTATCAAAATAATTCGATTTTACCAAAGTTGTTTGGTTTACAGTAATTTTATTGTGAAACAGTTACATTATAGATGTTATATAGTTTCAGGTTGTCTCAGTCACTGTGTGTTTATCTAAAAATAAATACGCTTAAATTCACCTTCGTCTCTGCTGTGCACCAACGGCTTAGGGACAGAATCTTCGACTCACGTCAATTCAGCCGGGTTTTGATCCTAGCTAGAGGCAACCGAACCTCTAGCTACAATGATGAACTGTGATACAGCGAAACAATCTGTCTGTTGATGACTATATATATATATATATATATAGTTTTAAGGTGTGCTATATCTATGAGATAAAGTGCTCAATATCAGAGATAGAGCGTATGTAAATATAAAGGTGAACATTGAAGTCAACACTCAGAGGCAACAGGCTGTTTCATGCTAGGCGCAATACTAATATTTATATATGTATATTATTTACATTATTCGGACAATTGCCCTCATCTTTGTCGCCATATTTATTACAACGTTTCGGCCTTCTTCAGGTGGTTGAAATGTCGAACTGAATCCTTTATTTCGCTCACTCGGGTAGACTGTTCTCGTTCCACCTTTAATGGATGTCAGTTATCTCCTGTTAATTTCCCTGCTTTAACCGGGTATTGAACTCACACTCTTTGGGTCCTGTCACTGGATCTAACCAACGCCTTTATCCACTGTGCCATTTTTCCTTTTACAGAGAAGAATGAAAATTAAAACTTTGTTACTTACAATTGGATTTTCAGTGTTTTTACTTAGAAAAATAATTTGTTGTTTTACTTTTTACTCTAACTGATTTCGCCGAGCTTTTCAAAAAGTTGTTAACTGTTTCTATCTCCACGTGTTGATTCTTGTTTTGAACAAATGAAAAAAAATCAAGCAGCGTAACTAGCTATATATGTCGCTTATGGTAAGGAGAATTTGGTCGAATCTATTTATGTAATGAATTAAGCTAAGGTTTGGATGTTGATGAAAAACGTTTCCTTATTAATCCGCCTTTGTTCAGTTGTCCTGTGGTAAAAATGGGAGACACAAAATTGGCTGCATTTTGTGCTCTACATTCCTCTGTATGTTGGCTTAGAGGTATTTTTCTGGTGTGGCGGTACCTAATGTGTTGGCGATGAACTGCCATCCTTTGCAGGAATGACTGGCCGGTTTGCTCGTGGCAAACTTTACATGTAATTATGTATATTAAATTCTCCCACGATAAATCATCTTGAAATTTGATCCGTCTTTGAAATGAAATTCGTGCCCACTAATATGTAGCTGCATACTCCGCAAAGTGGTCGGTTGCATTTTTTCACCTGAGGGTCTTTAATTGTGTTCTGCAGTTTTGCACTGGTCAGTATCTTGTTTTAGTGATTTAGGTTGTCGTTTACTTTTTATGATTGGATGCTTTTGTAATAGGCTTTTCATTTTTTTTCCTTTAGTAGGATTGGTAGATTTAGTTGTATGTGTGTGTAAATTTCTGTGTTTTAGGGGTTGGAAATTGAGATATAAGAGATGGTCTTTATTTTCCTTTTTCGTTTTTGTTTCTCGGAGTGTGTGGATGTTAATTTGTTTTGCTTTTTCAATACTATTGTCGATCAAACTTTGGGGGTATTTTCTCTCTCTATTTTTTTCATCTCTTTAAGTCTGTGATCTCTTGTGGTTGTGTTTGAGACTATTGTATATATCGTCTTGGCTAGGTTGAGTGGGAATGTTGGAACGAGTGTGGTTCTGAACAAGATGTAAAAAGGTTTAAAGTATATGTCGGTCTTTAGTTTGGTGTTTGTTTTTGTTATTAACATGCCTAAAAAGGGAAGTTTTTTGTTGCTGTACTCCATAGTGAATTAGATGCTAGGATTTATATTATTAATGGATGTTTGGATTGTTTTTAGTTTATCCAGACTTTCATTCCCCAAAATGAAACAGTCATCTAGATATCTTTTCCAGTTTTCTTTTATATTGCAACTGAAGTCATTTCCATAGATTTCCGAGAATATGTCATAGAATTTTAGTTCATGGTATCTCATAACTAAGTTCGCATATGTTGGTGCAACCTTTGTCTCCATGACTGTTCCTGATTTTTGTCGGTAGGGTGTTTCGTTAAACATGAAATAGTTCTTTTTTTCTTTTTTAAAGATGAATTCAACGCTCATTGGGGAAACGTTTCTAGCCAGGATTTAATGGCCTCTATTCCGTAGTCATGTGGGATGTTTATTATATAAGTTTACAACATCCACTGAGACCATATGAGGGTTATGGTTTATATCGTTAGGAAGATGATTCAGAAAATCTAGATCATCTTGATTGAAGCTCCGAATGTGTTTGATAAGAGGTTTCAATAGGATGTCTAGAAGATTGCTTTGATGGTGTGTTTCGCAAATTGGGCCGTCCTATTATTGGCTTTAGATTTAGGTCGGTTGGTGCCAGTATAGTCACGCAATCAGTTTTTTGTAGTATTGCATGTTTCAGTAATGAGCTTACTTTTGTGTATTTTAGTTAGTCCATAAAACTTGCTTGTGTTCTATCTAAAGTTTGTAAAGTAGGCATGTTCCTTAGAAGTAAGACAGTCTCAGTATGAGTGTATTAAATCGATGAGGATTTTTTTCATCACTTTGTGAGGTTGGTATTATCTGACTCCTTTCTAGTAGATATCGTCCTGTAGAATATTTTGTATGATGCTTGTAAACTGTTCTGTATACGTAATAATGACTCCGCCTCCTTTGTCCGCTTCTTTTATAACAATATTTTTGCCCAATTTTAGATCGTTTAGTTGGTTCTATTGTTGTTTGGTGAAGTTGGACTTTGTGGAATTTCCAGTTTGTCAAATAGGAAGTTAGAGATATAATTACAGAATTTCTCAAAGGATGCATTTTTGCCTTTTGGGGGTTGATAATTCTTATAATTTACTAGCGATTTATCATTTTCTTCTTCTTTTTATATATAATCAATTGAGATCAAATATGGAATCTGACAGAATGATAAGATAAGAAACCAATAGGAAATGTTTATAAATCTAAAATGTTTCGATTATATATATATATATATATATATATATATATATATATATATATATATATACGTTATTTTAAGTGGATACACATATCTGAGTAGATGCTCTGCTTTTATTTATTAATTAAACATTACATTTATTTATTTCTATCTACCGGCCTGAATATTCGAGAAAACTTGTTACAAAAATATGCGCCCTCCAGCAGGATTCGAACATGCGCCCACTATGGGAAACCATCATTAGCCTTAGATCAACTCGGCTACGTAGGACCTTCGAATCATATATATATATATATATATATATATATATATATATATATATATATATATATATATATATATATATATATATATATATATATATATATATATATATATGTGTGTGTGTGTGATCGATCTGTTAACCGCGCCTACCGGGGACATTTTACGACATATGAGGGTCAAGCCAGCTACTCAGTTTCTCGGAACCAACAGTCAAACAGCCTGCACATAGGATTTGATTGTAGTGGTGAAGGTTTTGTGCAGAACCAACCACACTTATTAAAGAGCCGAATACAGAAACCTGGTGCTCTCTGTGCCACTAGGTCCCCAAACGAACATCTGCACGGTTGAGTAATGTGTAGCAGCTCAGATTGATGAATTGGAGAGCCGAGTTCGAATTCCAGTTGAATCCGTTACATTCACTTACGCGCTAACACCCTTGGGAAAGGTGTGAATCCTCTTCTTCTCTTCCCAGTTATGGGTAAATAGCAGGATAGACTGGGTTCTATAACCTTGGATGGCAACTGATCTAGGAGAAGGACAACTCTGAATTCAAATATATATATAATATATATAATATAATATGGAATCTGACAGAATGATAGGATAAGGAACCAATAGAACACGGTTATAAATTTCAAATGTTTCGATTTTATCAGATAATTAAATGTGGAGGAGGAAAATAATTCTGGTATTTTTAATTTTTATGTTTGTTTTTCTTTGTTTAAGCAGACTTCATGTACATCTGTCTTGTCAAGCAGCGTTC
The DNA here is from genome assembly GCA_964036315.1 of Acanthosepion esculentum. Lineage (NCBI taxonomy): Eukaryota > Metazoa > Mollusca > Cephalopoda > Sepiida > Sepiidae > Acanthosepion > Acanthosepion esculentum. The sequence goes on from OZ038476.1 coordinate 132,655,304, forward strand.
GTGTGTATAATTTATGTGTGTATGTATATTATAATTCTAGTTTTTCTATGCGAGATTCGGTTGATAATATATATTCATTTGTGTGTGCGTGTGTGTGTGTGTACGCGCGTCTAGATGTCAGTTTTTTAAGAAATTCGCGGAATTTTACTTTTTTATCTTGTTTGTTTTTCTCTGATTAAGCAGAACTCACGCGTGTCTGTCTTGTCAAGCAGCCTTCGCGTGTATAGGTCATCAGTGTATATGTGTCATAATTCTAGTTGTGTGTGTGTGTGTTTGAATAAAAATGCTAAAAAATGTCTGCGATATCTTGTAGCCAATTTATCCTGGTGTCTAATTAAGCGTTTTAAATTAGATGGAAATTTATGAAAGAATTGTCCGTATTTAAATTGGCTGATAGGGTGAATTTTAATACTTCCGACCTTCCATAATGTTATCATCATATTTTCACGTCAGTGTATCTAATTTTCCTCCATTTTCACTCTTAGGGTAAAAACATTTCAAACTAATCCATTGAAAAGACGCGTTGAAATACCACTTTTGAAAATGTGTGTGTGTGTGTGTGTGTGTGAGTGTGTGTGTATATATATATATATATATATATATATATATATATATATATATATATATATAATGTGTGTGTGTAAATAGATTGACCCTGAAGATCCGTATAGGTGAAAACCTAGGTAGGTTTACCTGGCTCTTTATGTTCATATTTAGGTTTGCTCTGCTCTACTTAGCGTATTGAGCACTTAGTTACTTTTGCTTTACTCGTTTTGGAGGTTTTTTTCTTTGGACTCTGAGCTTGGATTCTGGACGTTTGTTTTCGCCTCAATTTCATGTTCTTATTTCTTTCTTTTTTATCCCTCATTTTTCCTTGGGCATTGGTTTGTTCAATTACAAGCCGAAAAACCTAAGTTTTTTCCAAGCGAATATCACACACACACATATATATATATATATATATATATATATATATATAAAATAAAGGGCAAATTCTGTCTCTTCGTCTGTGTCTGGTCTACACCTACTCTACATAGACATATTATGCATTTTGGAATTGAACATCTGCACTTCATTTGGTGCCTGAACATCCAGTTTTGGGTTTTGTGTCCGGATGGGGAGGGAACAGTTAAAATTTTAAAATACCTGAAAAAATTAGTGATTGTACAAGATTTTAATATACATTGAGTTTAAATTAACACGAGAATTCTGTGCAGTTAAAAAAAATTGTTTTAAATTATTTCAAAAATTTTTCTTTCTTCAAAATGCCAAGGAATCAGAGGTAAAGTGAGAGGTTTCGTGACGTGAGGTTTTAAAGTTTTTGATTTGAAGAACTCAATTTTAGGCCTGAATTGGAATTTTGGTCCAAATCGGACTTTCGGCCGGAATAGCCCGAATCAAAGCTAAAGTGATGTTTTCAAGTTCCATGTAATGAATTGAGGAATTCAAAGTTATTTCTTCACAATTGCCATTGCTGTTTTCTAAGCTGGACCAGAGGTTATTTTAGTTTGAGGTAGAACGTCCAATTAGCCCTCTGCGTGAAGTAGATTAAAAGTCCGCACAAAATGCGGCTTTTAAGCTAGTGTAAAATAAATTTCGGTTATGAGTGAAACGAAATCACGTGTTCAAACGCCACCTCTTTAAAAATTCTGGGAACTTTTGTTCCAACTCGGTAGACACTGAAGTTAACACCGAGAGGTGGGAGTTTGCTTTATGCTTAGACGCAAAATTCAGGCAGTGCGTTTAAGAAGGAAAAAGACTGTTGTTATTCGGTGTTGACTTGTATCCACAGTTATATTTTCCTACGATATATCCCGGATATTGAGCAATTTTACCTCTTCCCATCCGATTCTTTTAAGTCGTGGTGTCTGGAGTTAGACTCAATCGCGATATGGTTTCCAGTTGTGTCTGCGATAAGCACTTGATGCATTTGAATCAAGTTATGCCTGTCATTTTCTTTGACCGAAGGAGCATCGGAATTTATAATTATAAAGTAAATGTCAATAGAATTCATTGGATATAAATAAACACTGAAAATTTATTTCAACAGCGATGTGCTCCAGGCGACAATACTGTGTTCAAGGTTACCGTCTAAAGGGTTGGGTAACACTTGCTTGGAAACCTTTCTTAATTATGACATGTGAAGCCAGAATAAACACGTAAGAAAGGTGATGACAAAAGCCCCTGAAAATTTTGTATATCTGATTAAAAGAATACGAAAAATTACCTGATTAAGCAAATAGAAATGGTAACATGATTTATTTATCATCACCTCTTTTTTCCCCGGCTTATTGCTTATCTAACACGGCACAGCTTATTCTATTCGAAACAGTTTTCTCTGCGATTTTCGTAACCGAGATTTTAAACATAAAACAAATCACAGCGGGGCGTTTATTTAAACGGCTCCACTTATTTTAGAAGTTGAGGAATTCCCACCGACAACATTATTCCGGACGGTAATTTTTTTTAGTGGAAAAGAGCAGCCACGGAAACTAATTAAAATTAAGTATGTGAATACAAGAACATGCGTTGTCGTGCAATGGTTAACGGCTCGCAAGAAGAAATCGGAGAACCGAGTTCGAATCCCTGTTGGGATCCTTACATTCACTTACGCACATATACCCTTAAGAAAGATATTAGTCCAGCTCTTTTTTCCAACAGCTATGAAATCAGTAGAAGGACAAGCAGTCTATCGCAAAAGGAAACGGCACTACTCTGGGAAAATCTTCTGCCTAGTTATCAGTCATGAATTCAAAGAGACATAATCGCTCAAGCACTTAACTGACCGGTGTGTATATACAGGGTCTATGTGGGCAGATGTCAATATAGATGAACCAATTATATCAAGGTATACTCCTCACTCTGTTCCTACGTGTTCGTTCGGAGATAAAATGTGTTTAGGTATCTCACTCACACCTCGGTGAGAACCAATATTTATTTTCCAAAGAGGCTGATTGGAACATTGGAGAAATCGTACTCCCCAGCATGAAATGATAGACGCAACTCGGTGTTTTATTAAAAGTCCATTTTCTTGAATATGTCCAATTTTTGCATACTTTGCCGCAGATATTAGCTTTTGTACCTGTCTATATCATTGTCACTGCAATGTAATTGTGCTGGTTCTGATACAGACCTCCAGTAATAAAGCCAACATTATTATATGCAATCAGGTCAGGTGGAGGAGTAAAGTATGATTTTCTGTATCTTTTAGAATTTTGCGCCCATTTGTTTCTTACTGCATTAAGAAGACTGCTGCACACACACAGATAACATATAAATTATATATATATATGTGTGTGTATTATAATAATATATATAATACAAACGTTGTTTTAATGAGTCGAATACACCTGAACCCTTCTTAAACAATGAAAATTAAACAACACAAAGAGAAAAATGCCAAAATTTCTTTATTCTTTTTTTCCATATGTCATACTCTGAAAATATGTTAGATTGATAAACGTTTCCTATATGTTCTTTATCCTTTCATTCTGTCGGATTCTGACCCGTGTTTGATCTGCATTTGATTCCAATTCGTGTGTGTGTGGTTATGATCCTACTGTCAGGGATAGTCAGGTGTTTTACGAGTTATTTTTTATACAAATACTTTTTTATACAAATGGTGCATAGTATCATAAATATACTGTTTTGTTGTCGATAGTACTTACATTTTTTGTTTTACAGATTTTATTCACATTTTGTGCGGCATTGTGAATTAAATGATCGGTTTTATTGAATGGGTCTAATTTTCTGTGTATTTTTCTTCATCTCGGTGTTATCGGTTGCATATTCTAATGGCTCTCAGGTCCAAAGTTAACAAGCAAGAATTAAGACTGATTTTTATGTTTTGCTTGCACTAGAAGTAGATTTCAAAGTCTAACGAAAACCTACCAATAAAAATGAGCAAATCAATCTCAGCTCTCCCCCCTTATAACAATATGTATCCCCTATAAATTATTTTTTATCCCCTATAACAGTTTCTATTTAGACATCATTCGGCGGCGCCACATACCAAAATAGAAAATTTCAAAGAACTTTCTTAAATCTTTAGAATCCGTTCGATTCTTATTTACCTTTACCCGTCCGCTATATATATGATCCCGCAGCTTTATATGATACCAACACCAGGGATTACAAAGAATATCTTGTTAAACGACAAATTGATTTTGCCAAAAATAATATTAACCTCCTAAATACGGCTTCTAAGGACAATATTTATTTCGATATAATTTTCAAATAAAAAGTCTCATTAGAAAATATGAGAAAATTCAAAAGAGAATATGCAGGACTATGTTGTCTTTGACATTCAACACAACATGTTTAAAAGAAAAGTTGCTGCCAAATTACACACACACACATATATATATATATATATATATATATATATATATATATATATATACACACGTTATTTTAAATGGATACTCATATTTGGATAGATGCTTTTTTCATTTATTAAACTGTATATGTATTTAGATTGTCGCATCCACCAATATGACTATTGGTGAATTAGCTACCTTGCTTTAAAAAAAAAAAATTAAAATATATACCTTTCTTACTAATGTACCGTCGGGGTAAATCCTCCTCATTTTCGAAACCGTTACTAGGGGATGCTCTCCAACACTATAAATACTCCGAGATGATTTTTTTATCACCCTCTTTTTACGCTTACGCTTATACGACATAATGTAAATTTCTTGCGGAAGAACGCGTTTCTCTTTTTGGGAAACGCATGAACAATGCATACACAAACACGTACGTACGCTCATTCACTCACTTCACATACTTTGGACTAAAAAGTTCCCACATTAATTTGTTACACACATTATTGTCTTTGTCATTTGTAGCACTTTTGTTTTAATACATTCTCATTTGTTTGTACATATATATTGGTTCTTGCCGATTCTTACATTTTTTTTTTTTATGTACTCATGCTCCAAGTCTGCCATGTTAGTTGTGGCCATTTCCGAAGTTCCACGTGTTTATCACACAACATATAAACCGGCCAGCAAAAACATCTACCAGTCTGAATATTCGAGAAATCTTCATACAAAAGTATGCGCCCTCCAGCAGGATTCGAACATGGGAAAAACATCATTAGATCTGATGTCGCTTAGACCAAATCGGCTACGTAGGACCTCCGAGTCAAACTTTATATATATATATATATATATATATATATATATATATATATATATATATATATATTAAAACAAATTCACATTTTAGCCAAAAACGTTTGCGGTTTCTTTTTTTTTTTAAAAAATATACATTTTTCTTTCGTTGGAACACTTATAACCTTTTCTATATATATAATAGACTCTCCTTCTGTCGGTTTCAGTGTATGAGGATCTGACATCTTAGTGGATTCAGTTATAAAATTTTGCATTTATATATATATGCAATATATATATATTGCATATATATATATACATATATATTGCATATATATATATACATATATATTGCATATATATATATATATTGCATATATATATATATATATATTGCATATATATTGCATATATATATATATATATATATATATTGCATATATATATATATATATTGCATATATATATATATATTGCATATATATATATATATATATTGCATATATATATATATATATATATTGCATATATATATATATATTGCATATATATATATATATATATATTGCATATATATATATATATATATATTGCATATATATATATATATATTGCATATATATATATATATATTGCATATATATATATATATATATATTGCATATATATATATATATATATATTGCATATATATATATATATATATATTGCATATATATATATATATATATTGCATATATATATATATATATATTGCATATATATATATATATATATATTGCATATATATATATATATATATATTGCATATATATATATATATATATATTGCATATATATATATATATATATATTGCATATATATATATATATATATATATTGCATATATATATATATATATATATTGCATATATATATATATATATATATTGCATATATATATATATATATATATTGCATATATATATATATATATATATTGCATATATATATATATATATATTGCATATATATATATATATATATTGCATATATATATATATATATTGCATATATATATATATATATATTGCATATATATATATATATTGCATATATATATATATATTGCATATATATATATATATATTGCATATATATATATATATATTGCATATATATATATATATATTGCATATATATATATTGCATATATATATATTGCATATATATATATTGCATATATATATATTGCATATATATATATATATATTGCATATATATATATATATATATTGCATATATATATATATATATATTGCATATATATATATATATATATATTGCATATATATATATTGCATATATATATATATATATTGCATATATATATATATATATATTGCATATATATATATATATATTGCATATATATATATATATTGCATATATATATATATATTGCATATATATATATATATATTGCATATATATATATATATATTGCATATATATATATATATATATATTGCATATATATATATATATATATATTGCATATATATATATATATATATATTGCATATATATATATATATATTGCATATATATATATATATATATTGCATATATATATATATATATTGCATATATATATATATATATTGCATATATATATATATATATATTGCATATATATATATATATATATTGCATATATATATATATATATATTGCATATATATATATATATATATTGCATATATATATATATTGCATATATATATATATATATATTGCATATATATATATATTGCATATATATATATATATATATTGCATATATATATATATTGCATATATATATATATATATATATATTGCATATATATATATATATATATTGCATATATATATATATATATTGCATATATATATATATATATATATATTGCATATATATATATATATATATATATTGCATATATATATATATATATATATATTGCATATATATATATATATATTGCATATATATATATATATATATATTGCATATATATATATATATATATATATTGCATATATATATATATATATTGCATATATATATATATATATATATATTGCATATATATATATATATATATATATTGCATATATATATATATATTGCATATATATATATATATATATTGCATATATATATATATATATATTGCATATATATATATATATATATATTGCATATATATATATATATATATTGCATATATATATATATATATATTGCATATATATATATATATATATATATTGCATATATATATATATATTGCATATATATATATATATTGCATATATATATATATATTGCATATATATATATATTGCATATATATATATATTGCATATATATATATATATATTGCATATATATATATATTGCATATATATATATTGCATATATATATATTGCATATATATATATATATTGCATATATATATATATATTGCATATATATATATATATTGCATATATATATATATATTGCATATATATATATATATATTGCATATATATATATATATATTGCATATATATATATATATTGCATATATATATATATATTGCATATATATATATATATTGCATATATATATATATTGCATATATATATATATATTGCATATATATATATATATATTGCATATATATATATATATTGCATATATATATATATATTGCATATATATATATATATTGCATATATATATATTGCATATATATATATATTGCATATATATATATATTGCATATATATATATATATATTGCATATATATATATATATATATTGCATATATATATATATATATATATATTGCATATATATATATATATATATATATATATATATATATATATATTGCATATATATATATATATATATATATATATATTGCATATATATATATATATATATATATATATATATATATATATATATTGCATATATATATATATATATATATATATATATATATTGCATATATATATATATATATTGCATATATATATATATTGCATATATATATATATTGCATATATATATATATTGCATATATATATATATATATTGCATATATATATATATATATATATTGCATATATATATATATATTGCATATATATATATATATATTGCATATATATATATATATATATTGCATATATATATATATATATTGCATATATATATATATATATTGCATATATATATATATATATATTGTATATATATATATATATATATTGTATATATATATATTGTATGTATATATATATATTGTATATATATATATATATTGTATATATATATATATATTGTATATATATATATATATATATTGTATATATATATATATATATATTGTATATATATATATATATATATTGTATATATATATATATATATATATTGTATATATATATATATATATATTGTATATATATATATATATATATTGTATATATATATATATATATATTGTATATATATATATATATATATATATATTGTATATATATATATATATATATATATATTGTATATATATATATATATATATATATATATTGTTTGTATATATATATATATATATCGCAAAATACATTCGAATGCATTGAAGGTGGTCATCAGTGATGAAAGCCGTCTTCATCGCTGATTTCGGGGTTCTTATTCATCATATCAGCTCCGACAGCCACCCCCGACCTGTTATCTTATTCTACAGGTCGCCACCGTTTAAAGAGTTGTGCTAGTACTCATGACAGAATTTATACTTTTAGAACAAAAAAAAAAAACCCTAAAAAAAAACAATTAACAATAAAACAACAATGGAAGCGTCCAAAATTGCTTGTCCCAATTAAAATATATATTTTTTTTTTTATGATACATTTAGCTATTCATTAAAATGCGGGCGTCTTTTTTTTTCCTCCTTTTTCTCTTTCCCGCATTCCCTTCCAAACTGAATTATCTACATTGCTTGCTTCGCACCCAAAAATAACTATTATTAAAATATGTTACTACTATCGTATAAAAACGGGTGAATTCTAAATTATTAATTTAAAATAAATAGATGATATCGTTCGGTGCTAGAATTTTATATTATTAAAGTTAAAATATATTATCAAAAAAAAAAAATAAAAAAAATAACGAATTAATTCTAAATTATAACGTTTAAAAATAAATAGACGATATTTTAGCGTATGGTATAAATGGATTTTTTAATGTTAAATTGTGGATTGATTTTAAATTATGTTACATTAAAATATATAATATTATCGTATGAAAGGGATTAATTCTACATTATAAGTTCCAATACGTGTTTATTCGCAAGCAATGTGAATCCAGATAAATTATGTGGAGTGATTTTGTCTTTTAGGAATTATTTCCCATTGAATTATTCCCCCACTGTTCGGATCCTTTGAGCCATATCCATTTAGAAGCCGTCAGAGCTTCATTTGAAATTTTCTTAACGGCTTTGGCTTTAGCTGATCCCACAATCCCTATTTTCCTGAAAGCTTTGCATAATGACTGGCCTGCAAATCCACGGCATCCTACTTCCACAGAATCATATGTGACCTTCCAGGAATTTTGTCGACACTTTTCGATCAATTCTTGATATTTTGATCGTTTCCTTTCATTTGCTAATGTCAGGTGTTCTTCCCATGGGACTGTGAGCTCCCATATTATACATTTTTTGGTGGAATTGGAATACATAACCAAGTCTGGTCTGAGTGGTGTTTCCGCTATATGTCTGGGGAACTTCAGTTGTGTCTTCAGGTCTATATCCAAATGCCAATCATTTGCTGACGATAACAAGTTTATTTTGGGGATCGTGTGTTTTTCCTTCTTTGTTCCCTCCTTAACGAAGGGAATTAATATGAACTTCTTATTCGGTTTGTATTTTGAAGTTCTCACTGCTTCACTGACTTCATGTGCTATTGCCTTTAGGACTTTGTCGTGGCGCCAACGATATCTACCATCACTCAAGGCTTTAGCGCAGCTACTTAAAATATGTTGCAGTGTAGCTCGTTTCCCACATAATTGGCAAGTTGGGGTATCCCTTTTGCCCCATATATATAAATTAGATGGGCTAGGTAACACATCGTAAACAGATTTTATTAGGAAACTTATTTCACCAAAATTTGACCGCCAGTAGTCTGACCAGCTGATCTTTTTCTGTTCGACACCCTGCCATTTTGTCCAAGCTCCCTGTGAACTAAGTCCCACCATCTTGCAGTATCTCGTTTCTTCAATCCCTGCTCGCACTTCTTTTTGGATTAGTTGTCGTCTTTCTTTCCCTTTGGTTTTATTTATTTGGGGACAAGGAAAATAACCGAGACCCGCTCTACCTTTAGCGATAGTGCCAAGAATTGCTTTATGCCGTAGTCTATCCTCTGCTATCTCCAACTCATTTTCTGCGCGCCATTTTCTCCCTGTTCGAGATTGAATACATGCTGCAACCACTTTTGGGTCATTTGATTCTTTATATTGTAGCTGTTCTCTTACTCTTGTAACTTTAAATTCCTCTACAAGACTATTGAAAGGAAGCTGAAGCACATTACTCCTGCCGTAGAGTGCTGCTGTACTCAGACACTTCGGAACTCCCAACCATCTTCTCAGGCGCCTAGTTATTACTTTTTCCAGTGATTCTACACTGGTCATTGGGAATTCGTACATCAAAAGTGGCCATAATATTCTGGGTAACACGGCGTGCTGGAATAACCAGGCTTTAAATCGACCTGGTAAGCCTGATTTATCAATCTTATTGAGCCACTGTGTAAGGTCTTCAGTTGTCTGTTCTATAGCCACAGTGTCTCTTAGACTGCTGTCGAAAAACTTGCCTAAGCTCTTAACAGGTTTTTCGTTTAGGGTTGGGATAGTTACCCCGGATATTTTAAAATGATATTTCTCCGTTATTTTTCCTTTTTTAATGACTAATGAACGGGACTTAGCTGGTTTAAAGGTCATTCTGGCCCATGTAATATTTTTCTCTAAGCCCTTCAAGAGCCATCTTCCTCCTGTAACTGATGTACATGTTACGGTTAAATCGTCCATGTATGCTCTAATGGGGGGCTGGCGAATTCCTGATTTTGAGAGGGGGCCCCTACACTCTACTTCTGATGCTTTGACCAGCATATTCATAGCAAGCGAGAACAGTACTGCGGACAGCGTGCACCCCGTGATGATGCCTTTCTCCAGGGTGTGCCATTCCGATACTATTCTTGCCGATACTCTACTCTGAAAGTTGTTATAGTAGTCTGAAATTAGACCACAGATTGAAGAGGGAACGTAATGTCTTTTTAGAGCTTCTTCTACAAGTTTATGAGGCATGGAACCATACGCATTGGCGAGGTCTAACCACAGTACTGTCAGATCGCTCTTCTTTTCTCTTGCATCTCTTATCAGCTGCGTAAGTACGCCTGTATGTTCCAGGCACCCTGGCATTCCTGGGATTCCACCTTTCTGGACCGATTTATCGATGTAATTGTTCGCCAATACGTATTTAGTAATACGTCTTGATAATACACCGAAAAAGATCTTACCTTCAGTGTTCAAGAGGGATATTACTCTAAATTGGTTCAGTGTTGTGGAATTCTCTTCCTTGGGAATCCATACCCCTTCTGCGCGTCTCCATTGTTCTACTACCTTGCCTTTCCTCCAAATGATCCTTATTAATTTCCATAATTTTCGGAGAATCCCTCCACATCTTTTATAGACCGTGTACGGCACTCCGCTCGGTCCTGGTGCTGAAGCAGATCTCGATGCTCTCACCACTTGTTGGATTTCTTTCCATGTAGGCATGCTTATATCAAATGGACTTGTTGGCGGTTTTTGTATTATGAGACTATCGTTCTTATAAAGGTCTTGTTCCTTTAATGGATCTTTCATGGATTCCCTGAGGAAAGTATTTATTTCTTCTGCAGATGCCTCCAGTTGTCCGTTCCGATTCTCTCCTAATAACTTCTTAGCAAAACCGAATGGGTTAGACAAGAAGCTTGCTCGCTTTCTAGTTCTTTCCTTTCCCTTTCTTCTGTGCCACTCGGCCCGTCGGGTATTCTTCAGCTTCTCCCTCAGTATTGCTCGAAGTTCCTCCAGAGGCTGGCGATCCTCTCTGTTCGCTTTCCTGTAAGCTTTTTTTAGGGATCTTAGCTCCTTTCTGAGTTCTTTAATTTTCTTTTCTCTTCGGTTAGTGGTGTTTGGCTTTGCTATCTGTTTAGATTCGGCATAGCCAAATCTCTCGGACCCCATGCTGGTTATTATCGTGGTCAAATACTTTAACTGATTTTGGGCGCTTCCCTGGCTGGTTAGTTGCAATAGTTCACAAATGTCGTTATCGAAATTCTGCCAGGCCTCCTTGTTGTAAGCTGGCGGCCATTTGATTCTTCTCCTCGACTCCATGCCTGGAGAAGGGGAAACCCGAACTTGGAGTGATTGGACTCTGTGGTGCGACTCCTGGTCCTTCCTCTCCTTCGTTTTACCAGGCCTTGTACCTGTACGTTGCTCAAGCCTCCCCCTCTCCAGGCATTTCATCCGGCCTTGGTGGATTTTTAGGCCTCGTTGGTTTTTGCACAACTTTCCACAAATGCATTCTTTCGAGTTCGGTTGGGCATTTCCATTCGTTGTCAAAGAATCAGTCCTGATAGAGATCTCTTCCACCCCCCCTCTCGGGATCTCTCGGGGGTATATTAAACTTTGAGTACTCGTAGCATATTGTAGGGTTGCTCCTAAAGAAGCTTGCATTTGGGGTAGCTAACCCTGCCTGCCCCTTTTACTCGTCTTTCCGAGATGTCATCTGTCTCTCCAGTTGTCACCAGTTCTCTTCCCCGGTCGCCAACTGGTCTATACCCAGTCGTCACTGTTAAAACAGACATATATATCGCAAAATACATTCGAATGCATTGAAGGTGGTCATCAGTGATGAAAGCCGTCTTCATCGCTGATTTCGGGGTTCTTATTCATCATATCAGCTCCGACAGCCACCCCCGACCTGTTATCTTATTCTACAGGTCGCCACCGTTTAAAGAGTTGTGCTAGTACTCATGACAGAATTTATACTTTTAGAACAAAAAAAAAAAAAAAAAAAAAACCCTAAAAAAAAAAAAAAACAATTAACAATAAAACAACAATGGAAGCGTCCAAAATTGCTTGTCCCAATTAAAATATATTTTTTTTTTTTATGATACATTTAGCTATTCATTAAAATGCGGGCGTCTTTTTTTTTCCTCCTTTTTCTCTTTCCCGCATTCCCTTCCAAACTGAATTATCTACATTGCTTGCTTCGCACCCAAAAATAACTATTATTAAAATATGTTACTACTATCGTATAAAAACGGGTGAATTCTAAATTATTAATTTAAAATAAATAGATGATATCGTTCGGGGCTAGAATTTTATATTATTAAAGTTAAAATATATTATCAAAAAATAAAAAAAATAAAAAAAATAACGAATTAATTCTAAATTATAACGTTTAAAAATAAATAGACGATATTTTAGCGTATGGTATAAATGGATTTTTTAATGTTAAATTGTGGATTGATTTTAAATTATGTTACATTAAAATATATAATATTATCGTATGAATATATATATATATTGTATATATATATTGTATATATATATATATTGTATATATATATATATTGTATATATATTGTATATATATATATATATATTGTATATATATATTGTATATATATTGTATATATATATATTGTATATATATTGTATATATATATATTGTATATATATTGTATATATATATATATATTGTATATATATATATATATTGTATATATATATATTGTATATATATTGTATATATATATATATATTGTATATATATATATATATATATATATATATTGTATATATATATTGTATATGTATATATATATTGTATATGTATATATATATTGTATGTATATATATATTGTATATATATATATATTGTATATATATATATATATATATTGTATATATATATATATTGCATATATATATATATTGCATATATATATATATATATATATATTGCATATATATATATTGCATATATATATATTGCATATATATATATTGCATATATATATATATATATTGCATATATATATATATATTGCATATATATATATATATATTGCATATATATATATATATTGCATATATATATATATATATTGCATATATATATATATATATTGCATATATATATATATATATATTGCATATATATATATATATATTGCATATATATATATATATATTGCATATATATATATATATATTGCATATATATATATATATATATTGCATATATATTGCATATATATATATATTGCATATATATATATATATTGCATATATATATATATATATATTGCATATATATATATTGCATATATATATATATATATATTGCATATATATATATATATATATTGCATATATATATATTGCATATATATATATTGCATATATATATATATTGCATATATATATTGCATATATATATATATATATTGCATATATATATTGCATATATATATATATATTGCATATATATATATTGCATATATATATATATATATATTGCATATATATATATTGCATATATATATATATATTGCATATATATATATATATTGCATATATATATATTGCATATATATATACATATTGCATATATATATATATTGCATATATATATATATATATATATTGCATATATATATATATATATATATATATATATTGCATATATATATATATATTGCATACATATATATATATTGCATACATATATATAATCACGGATTGGTCCATTTCATGACCAATCGCGTATTTTATTATCTTTTCTATACTTTTGGCGCCAAGCCATCCGGAGCCTAAAACTTGTTATATAAAGACTCTCGCTGTTTGCCAGCGGCAGTAGCAGTTCAATTCTTGGAAAATAAGGCACGGCGCTATATTGACATTATAATTCTTAATTATTACTAATTCAAGTAATCATACTAAATCTTGTTGATATCACTCATGAATAGTACATCTTTCTACACTGATAAAACACTGTGGAACTATTCTTTATTTAGCTAAGACTTCAATTGAACTTTGTAGT
Source organism: Acanthosepion esculentum (assembly GCA_964036315.1). NCBI lineage: Eukaryota > Metazoa > Mollusca > Cephalopoda > Sepiida > Sepiidae > Acanthosepion > Acanthosepion esculentum. The sequence goes on from OZ038476.1 coordinate 132,670,585, forward strand.
TAAATTACATTCAATTTTGTATTCAACATTTATTAGCTAAAATTACCCTTTTTATTAATGGAAAAAGGGAAGCAACTTTCTTTATACTTATTGTTGAAATTTGTATACCATTGTTAATACAATATTATTAATGTTCACAGAGCTTGATTATTTTTCTCTCGTGTATTGTTGTTCATAAATTAATGTAGGCTGTTGTTTTACAAGAACACAGCCTTCTTTGATATTGATTATATCATGGTGACCCTAGCCAACATACTACACCCCTACAATAGGATAAGGAGCCAATAGGAAACGTTTATAAATCTAAAATGTTTCCATTTTATCAGATAATTAAATGTGGAGGAGGAAAATAATTCTGGTATTTTTAATTTTTATGTTTATTTTTCGTTGTTTAAGCAGACTTCATGTACATCTGTCTTGTCAAGCAGCGTTCGTGTGTATAATTTATGTGTGTATGTATATTATAATTCTAGTTTTTCTATGCAAGGCTCGGATAAGGTATATTCGTTTGTGTGTATAGGCGCATGCGTGTCTAGCAGGTATTTTTAAAGAAAAAATTGCGGACGACACATGCCAAAATAGAAAATTTCAATGATCTTTCTTATATCTTTAACAATCTGTTCGATTCTAATTCACCTTTACTCGAATCCTATATATATATATATATATATATATATATATATATATTCGAAAATTATAACATAAATATGTTATAAAATTACATGATTTTATAACATATTTATATATAATAATTTTATAACTATTTTGTAATGATTTCATAACATATTTATGTTATAATTTTCGAATAAATAATTATATTTACTCTACTCTGTGCTGAACACTCTTTTAAGAATAGTATTTATTGGAATTTATCCGCATACACCAATCCTATACTTGTGTATATAGAGTGTAACCCGGATATAAGAGCAACCCGGATATAAGAGAGATTTTCTCTGGTCCCAAATTAGAGCCATACTTACCCAAACAAAATAGACCAGGTTTGGTCTATTATATATACATTAACACAGGCTCTAATTTGGGACCAGAGCAAATCTCTCTTATATCCGAGTCTCTTATACCCGGGTTACACTATATATATATATATATATATATATATATATATATATACACACTACAATTCAAAAGTTTGAAAATTGGCCCTAACTTAAGTAGTTTTCTAATTTAAATAAGTTAAAATTATTATGATTAAAACAAGTGAGATATGATTTTTATTAGAAATTTTGTTAGGATAAAAAGAAAAAAAATCTTTGATTAAATATTGCTCCCGTCAAAATATCTTTCTTTAGACTTGATTACTGAAGTACAAGTTTTTGGCATTCGTTGCAAAAGTCTCTCAAAGTATAAGTTTCGTAATTAATTCCATCTTCTTCAATGACTAAGAGCTGATTTTCATTTTTATTCAATTTTCTGACGAGTTCATCCCATGCTAATTCTGTGGTGGCTTCAAACATTTGAACTGTAGTGTGTGTTTGTGTATATACATACATATATATATATATATATATATATATATATATATATATGCATGCATGCATACACATACTCCAATAAATGTGTTTTGGATTTGGGTAAATCATTTGTTCCGCATTTGTATGGCTTCCGTTTCCTATCATTATCAGGAAGTTAAGCCGCTCACTTTGCCAAAAATGCAAATTTTTATTTTGGCGCTTTTTTTTCGTTCAGGTATGATAATAAATCCTCTGGCATATTGGAAATAAATGGATTCTGAAGTTTCGGTGAAAACGTTTTTAATTCAGAGGAAAGTAAAAACTGCAACTTTTTTTTTTGTTAGTAAATGCTTTTAAAAGAGCCGAGGTTGAAATCTTCCCATTTTGAAATATAAAACTTGCTATTTCTGTATCCTATGATATCACAAGTCGTATTTACTAAAAAAACATCCATCAAGTTATTCATATCTAAATAATCACATATATAGGGAAACAAACAACATATCTTGGAAACGAGAAAACGCCATTCATTTTACCTCTATTTGCATGAACCCAGAAGGAGTTTGACTTACGGCCAAATCACGGAGAAACACTGCTTACCGTACGATCACTGAAGTTAAGAAACGTCGAGCCTGCTCAATACCTAAATGGGTGACCACAGGGAAATACTAAGTGTTGTAAGGTTGGATGTGAGGGTGGTGTAATGAATAATGACTCGGAATTGTTAATAGGAGAGCCAAGTTCCAATTCCCGGCCGAAAGAAGAACCAATATTTATCTATCCTCTATGTCCTAATCAGCTTCACTTGCTACCTTTTCCTTTTACGTTTATAACACAGACGTCTTTCAATAACCATCTAACTTGAGTGGCTCCTCAGCCTTGGATGGACATTTTTGGACAGCTGCGATTGACCTACCTCCCCTGACAATGGCATGTGTTTAAACTCCGCTTAGAACATTTTGCATTCACTTCTTAATATGCTCGTATGGAAAGGCATGAAGACACCATTCCCTTCTACGTTGGGTTTAAATAGCGGGGAAGAATGGCCTTTAAAAGCAATCTAGGTCAGTAACTGTCTGTTTCTGCTGGTACCTGTCACATGTTAATTGGAGATGAGACAAGCACCAATAAATAAATTATACCTACTTGCCATGAGGGAATTCTTTTCATATCCGACATTGTAAGTGGTTATGGGAAACTTCCAGGTTCATAATATTTCGTATTATATGAAATGGAGTCAAATAGAATCTGTACATTCAATGTGTTCATAGAGTCATATTGCATCATTTCTTTTGTCGTTCGCCAGATTTCAGTTCGAACTTTTCGAGTTGATCGGAACGTAGACTTGGCCATATTCTTTTGATTTTTATAGCAGAGTTTTTGAGACGCAGCAAAAGAAAATCGTATTTTATGTCTTCTGTGTCAATAAAATTGATTTATTCTCTTTGCATTTACCTGGCATTTGTGCAGAAAAGATAAAATGTTAATCAAATTCAGTTTGCTTCTTTTCTCTTTTATGTTTCCTTTTTTTTGTTCTTTATTCTCATTCTGCTTTTTGTTCTTTTAATCTTTTTCTTTCTCTTTTTCGCTTTATTTCTTTATTCGCGTTTTGGCTTTATTCATGTTGACTTATTTTCTTTCTCTTTTTACCGTACTCCTTTTTCTTTCTCTGTTTTCCTTTTCTTTCTTTCTTTCTTTATTTCCCTCTTTCCTCCCTTCCTTCTTTCTTTCCTCCCTTCTTTCTTTCCTCCCTTCCTTCTTTCCTCCCTTCCTTCTTTCTTTCTTTCCTTCTTTCTTTCTTTCCTTCTTTCTTTCTTTCCTTCTTTCTTTCCTTTCTTTCCTTCTTTCTTTCTTTCTTTCTTTCTTTCCTTCCTTCTTTCCTTATTTCTTTCTCTCTTTCTTTGCTTATTTCTTTGCTTATTTCTTTCTTTTTCTTTCTTTTTCTTTCCTTATTTCTTTCTTTCCTTATTTCTTTCTTTTGTTTCCTTCCTTTTTTCTTAATCGTTTTCTTTTTCCTTTCTCTAAGTTCTTATTCCTTATCTTTTCATCTTTTGTATTCCTTCCTCTAATTCGTTTTCTTTAAATATACTTTCTTTTTTCTTTCCTTCTTTCATTTTCCTTTCTTTCCTTTTTCTTCTTTCCTTTTTTCCCTCTTTCCTTTAATTTACTGCCTCTTCCTTTTTTCTTGCATTTTCATGCTTTCGATTATTATGCTTTGTTCGTTATTTCTTTCTTTCTCTTAACTTTTTCCATCGTGATTTTTACATTCTTATTCTGCATCTTCTCCGTTTCTGCTGTTTCACTCCATTTTTGTTTTCTTCCATTTTTGTCTTCTTGAACTTGTCATCCATTGTTACGATTCCTTGTTTCAAAAGAAGAAACAAATCTCTTCAGTTGGTAGCTTCATATATTGAAGCTAAATTTGTTCTTTTTGTTGTTGTTCTTTACTTGATCCGGTTTTCTTTTACACGCAATCAACGATGCGTTGTCACGACTAAAAATGGGAACCAAACTTTGATTCTTTAAATCATTTACGTTTTATATGTAACATTTCACTTATCCGTTTCCTTCCTCTTTTTAAATGTTTCCTGGAATAAAATATGGTCCCCTAATATCACGGAGAACCTTTTGCATTCTCGACTGTTTCCAGATATTTCCGTGAAATTCGACAAGTCCATTTATTTCTCGAATTGATTATCCTTGAACCGTTTCAACAAAACATTTACAGAAACATGATTGCATTAAAAACAAAGGCGTTAGAATGAATAACAATTAGACTGGCGCGTCATGCTAATACGCATGCGTTGAGTAAAGATTTGAAGCGAAGCGCCTCCTAGTGAGAACAAAAGCTGCCTTCAGTGAACTAGAGACATTTTGTCTCTCAACTAAATTTGTCAGCTTCGTCCTGATTAATGCACTACAAAAGTACATCCGCCCACCGAAGATGGTTGCAAGTGTCTTTAGTTGGTTGCCAGGTGCATTTGAATTGGTTTATCTGATTTAAATCCAGAACTATCAGAATAAGAACTGATTAAACCTGGATTCTAAGAATTTATTTTCATGTTTTTTATGAAATGTTTATAAAACAAAATAATTATAAAGGATTCACTTTATATGTGATCTGGAAACATGTTAGCTGATCTTTTTTATAAGCTCATACAGAAGTCATTTTGGCTTTTGATTCCAGACTACTATATTTTCTTGTTCCTAATGCGAGGCATTTTGAACGAAAATTAAAAGCAAAAATGGGGAGGGCGTATTAGACACAAGTACACGTTTTCCTAATTTATACTCAGTTTAAAAAATACTCTATTTGAAACCGCAAGATTGCTAATACACTTAGCAAATTAGAAAATAACTAAAAACATATTAATATCAATTAGACAGCTATTAATATCAATTAGACAGGTGTTAATATCAATTAGACAGGTGTTAATAACAATTAGACAGGTGTTAATAACAATTAAACAGCTGTTAATAACAAATAAACAGCTGTTAATAACAATTAAACAGCTATTAATAACAATTGTTTACAAAAGGTATTTTATTTGTTAGCATTCTTTGGAAATCAGCGTAATTGAAATTCTTTTGTCTCAAAGACAGGAAATTCAGCGAAATTGATTTTAAAAAAAAATGACAAAGGGAACGTACAAGGTATGTCATGTTACAGCAAAACACCTTTCCCCGAAAATTCGAAAATAAGATATGATACGGAAATTAGAAGTAACACGAGCAGAAGTAGGCACGGTGGAGTAATGGCTAGCAGTTCGGAGAGCCGAGTTCGAATTCCAGTCGAATCCATTAACTTCACTTACGTGCTAATATCGTTGAGAAAGGTATGAATCATCTTCTTCTCTCCCCATCTATGGGTAAATAGCAGGACAAATCGGGTTCTATAACATTGGATGGCAACTGATCTACCTTAGAAAGAAATGGCAACCTTCTGTGGGGAAAAAAATCTGCCTCGTCAGTCATGTACCGACAGATACATGATCGCCTAAACATGTATCATGCATGGCACATAACTGACTGAACACGCATTGGCTAAACATCTGATCCATTTTTATTTTTTAATATCGTGAAAAATTAAACTTTTAGTAAATAACATTGATATATTAATGGATTATCTGGTAGAACTTTAAAAAATTATACAGGGAAGACTGTAATGCGATGTCATACTAAAACATTTATTATATTCCCTGTTTTTAACTTCGGAAAGTATTATGTACGTCGTATTGTACTCAAGTCGTATTATACCCAAGTGTTATATTATGGGTCGTATTATATAGGAAAATACAGTAGAGTTGTGGCTGAGATAATTGCTTTTTATAATTTTTTTTATTAATAATTTATTTATTTTAATAATACTGAGCTGGTATGTAATGTTTGTAATTCCATCTAAGTCAGTGGATACTGGAAAAATAACAGATGAAGAAAAAACTTGAGTCAAATAATGTGGCTATACAGAAGAACACTGAGAATGTCATGAGCAGCAAGGAAGTTTTAAGAAAAAACTGGAACAAAAAGTATTAGATTCCTAAAAAGACAAGTAAAATGTATAGGTTGCATAATGTGGAAAGACGGCTTGGACAGTTTGACACTCACGGGACATATGAGAGGCAAAATGAACAGAGGCAAAAGAGAGTATCTTATGCAACAAACATACCATTTTCACAAGATTTCTAAAAGAAAACATAGGAAAGTGTGGAGAGCTATTTACTCCACATCCTCAAGAGAAAAGGCACATAAAAATTGAAGACTTTTCAGCAATGTTTGCAATCTCAAGTCATGGTTTCTGAAAAATAACAGAAAACAAAAAATATCCTTCTGCAAATAGTAGAAAGATTTCTCATAGTTCAGTTCACACATCTCACCGGGCTTTTGAACAGGAGTAGAGGGTTATCCATTGTTTCCTTTTTAGGATTGGGTTTCCGTGTCCTTCTAAAGTCTTTTCGGTAACCATGGACTTACGTGCCTGCAATAAGATGCAGTTTGAAAAGGACGGTTTTTATTTTAACTACGTTCACTCTCCGGCAATGTTTATTCTTTTATAAAGCGATGATTATAATTGGAATAAAACCTAAACACATGTCGGAAGTGAATTTATACGTTTTCTTTGTTCTTGACAACAAAGATAATAAACATTATTTATTTATGTTTGGTAATATGAAGCAGATATGGTAACTATCTCGGAAGCAATCTTTTTATTTTAACTCATTTTACTTCAATTTAACACCAGGTCATGAATGTGGAGTACCCAGAGAGGATCGAACTTTTGACCTCGTCAAGAGTCTGGTAAACTTGCTAACAACTATACTACATAAAGTGTCCGTATTTTTGTTTCCTAAACTTAGCTTCGTCTAAAGACCGTATTTCAAAATGTTTGCATCTGAGGTCATATTTAATTTTTTACGAAGTAATTTGAAATTTCGGCGTGAACAGTGAAAATCTTTCCTTGGCGGAGTACTTTTTTTCTTTAAACGATGTTCAACTAATGGAAGGCCCGAAAGCCGCTCAAGTTAGAGGGTTACTGAATGGGGTTGTTGCAAAGGCGTAACAGGAGGGAGTAAGGTGTGCATGTTATAAGGACATATAGGATAGATACGGATTGATCATAGACTTGATGTGGTTAAAATTGATTGATTTGTTTTGTTTTACATGTCAACATGAATGGGTTATTTAATGTCGACAATTTTTTTTATTGCTGGTAATAATTTTTTTCTTCAAAAATTCATTACTGGTAATATTTTTTTATAAAAACATATTGCTGGTATTAAGACGTATTTTTTCGCTTTCATATTGTTTTGACCCCAGTTTGTGGTTAACTATTTGGCCATAGTTGGATCCCTAAAAGTTGCTACCACTCCAGGTCAGGGTGGACGTAGGAACAGCAACAATTAAGAGGTGGTTCCACGCTCCTCAAAACCTGATCAAAGGTCTTGCCGTCGGATATAGTTTATCGTCTTACCCAGGACGCGGATGTTGTTTATCGTCATACCCAGGACGTTGTTAAAATTATAGTAATCGAGGAAACATCCTGTCAGGAGTTGTTTTTACAAAGTAACAGTTTTGGGGGTAGAAGCTGTCCGAGTAGAATATCTTTCCTACCAATTTAATAAATGAGGATGATTAGACCCTTTGTACGTAGCATAGAGGGTCCTAGCTATAAAGGTCCGAACTAGTAGAATTTCGGTGAGAAGGGCGAAAGGCATTCCTTGATTGAGAATTTTTTTACTAAACGTTCACCTATACAATGTCCAAGAGCTACTCAAGGTAGAGTTACAGAATGCGGGTGTTGTAAGGGTGTAAAAAGTAGAAGCGAGGAGTGCCTGTTATGTGGATATATAGGATAGAAAATGTCCGACTCTATTCTTGAAGAGGTTAAGATTGTAGTAATCGGGCAGATATCCTGTCGAGAGTCTATTCCACAAATTAACAGTTCTTGGGGAAAAACTGTTTGGGTAGAACTTCCTTCCTATCAATAGAATAAGAAAGTAATGTGGGTGATTCAATTATGTGTATGCGGCCTAGCAACTCCTGGTTGTAAAGGTCTAACGAGTGGATCGAAGGAATGAAATAACTTAAAGCTTGACTGGCTACTTATAAAAAATCTTCAGATATTTATTTATTTTTTTAAATTTTCAGCATGAGGCATCGAATAAAAACCATTTCACACTGACGCAAAGTCGAATGCGAAACATCTACTGGGGATGAACTCACAACTTAAAAGAAATTGTCCTACTTGAAAATGACTGTATTTTTGTAGGCACTAAGACGATACCAAGGGAAAAAAGTTTCTTGCAACGTCACTTGAGGCTCAAACAAGAGGCGACACTCGATTCTGTGAGTTTAAACAGCTTTGATCTATTTTTAAAAAATAAATTTTAACACTGAAAATGTTTACTTAATTGAATGTGTTATAATTTTGACTATTAGATCCTTCTCCCAATGCGCGTGATCATTTCCTCCCTTCACCGTTATTGACCAGTTGACTACTTAAAGAGCATCAAATAATAGTCGGAGAGGAGGTGGGTGTAATAGTAAAATAAAAACAGTTTTGCTCTATTACATTGTCTTAGCTTTTGTGGAAGACATTTTAGTAAGCATTTTTTTTCATTCATTTTAAAATGGTCACCGTTTTATTCTTATTAAAATAGAATTAGTGCAAAATTTATGAAAAATTTTCGGTTTTAAATAATTTTGTTGCATGAAGTTGAACTCATTTTCTATTTGTTTTTGAAAACAACATATACTATTTATTCATTCAATTTTTTTTGCAGTTTCCCTTGCTACACTTGTTGGATTGTTTAAACTTTATTATGGGAGAGACAGAAGTAAGTTGATTTCCTTGTTTTTCGTTTGCTTTGTCGTTTCAACGGGCGCCATTTCTATGTGTGTTGAAGAAAACATTCACTGACAAATTCCTTTAAAATACAAAGAACTATCCTTCTAACATATTTTTTTCTAATCTTTTTTTTATAAGGATACAGATTTTCATGCATAATTTGTGCTTTTTTTTTTCAGTAAACTTGTCTAGTGTTTTTTTTCCTCTAACATAATTTAAGGACGTCCTATATTTTGGTTAACCGTGGCATACATAACATAGTTTCATAGAATTTTGTAGACGTTTCACTTTAGTAAAACATGAAAATATTTTGGGAAAATTGAATTTTAGCAAAAGAAAATTGAAGTTTGATCATAAGTTATATAAATTATTGGAGTTAAATATCTTAACTCGGAAATGTTTTGTTTAACCTTTTACATCTACGACTGTACAAAAGTGAACACGCACGGAAATGTTCACTTTTCATTATATCGAAATGCATTTTAATATATTTCTTCTATTTCGTAATAGTATATAGCTCAGACTTGAATAACTACTATTTTCGGCTAATTCGCAGTGGAGGACCTGCGCTCAGTTTCTATAAAAAATTTCCCAAATTGTCACATTTAGGTATAAATGTGACAATTCTTAATTCGCATATAACGACGATAATTTGATAAAATCTACCGGTTTGGAATTCTCGACAGTAAAATTTCGGACGCATTCGTGTCACTGCAGACATTGCTGGCGTTGTTTGCATACATTTGCTGCGGAAAGACAATTACTTGTCTTGATTATTGCACACGCAATGAGTCCTCAGTTGCGCAGTAATTGAAACAAGTAAGAACAGTAAGAAGGCCGTTAACTAGGTAATCTTCCGCGATTGTCTGTTCAGCAGCGAATGAATACAAACACCACCAGTAATGGCTGCCGTGCCGTAGCCGCCAACGTTGCGAATGAGTTCGACATTTTAGGGTCGGTAAGTCCAAAACGATAGATTTTTAATCAAATTTTCGTCATTTTTTAATTAAGCCTGTACATTTATACCTAAATGTAACAATTTCGGAAATTTTTTATAGAAACTGTGCGTGGGTCCTACACTACAAATTGGACCTATTTTCGATAAATATATATTTAAAAAAAAAAAAAAAATCAAAATAAAAGATTGAACATTAATGTTCAATTAGACATGTGCCCGCGGGCCCACTTTTGTATGGAGAAAACGTAAAAGTAAACGCTTTCTTTGACGTTGCAATTTTGTTTCCGAATTCCTAAGTTTGTCCGATTGTAAACAACTTTTCTCGCATAGTTCATATCACATTTCTTAATACAGTGTAACCCGGATATAAGAGAGATTTTCTCTGGTCCCAAATTAGAGCCTGTGTTAATGCATATATAATAGACCAAACCCGGATATAAGAGACTTATCCGGTCCCGACAACTCTCTTATATCCGGGTTACACTGATTTTTTGATAGCGAAACAAGGTTTTAACTATAGTCTAGGTATGTCCAATTTTGACCTTTTTAGCGTTTTTTTTAGTTGTTTTTTTGTCAGTTGAAAGACACATTAATTTCGAAATTCTTGTAAAAATTAACTACTTGTTGGATTTTAATGAAAACTTCAGAACTTATTCAGAAATGAATAAACTTATTTTAGAATGTTTGTCTTTTTGAAAGTCATGGTATAAATATTTTTTTTTATATCTGTTACCCCCCTCGAACTTAATTTTATGAAAACACAAAAAAAAATTTATTTGCAACCTGAATTTTTTTTTTAATTAAATGCACAAAACTCTGAAAAATATAAATCATCGATTTTTTTGTTAAAAAAATGTCCGAAATTGTCCAAACTTTTACCTCAATTGTAAAAATACAAAACCCAATAAAACTAAGACAATATTTAATTAAGAAAGTTTTTAATGGATTTTCTGAATAATATATACGAAGGTAATTATTATCTGAAAGAAAAAATTTTTTTTGATGAAAAATAAATTTTTGCATTAATTTTCTTTTTTTTTTCAATTTTAAATACACAATATGACAAAAGGTTGTTATATATTTATACATTAAGTTCTTTCTGCAATCTTATGGAAATGATATATTATGTTCTCTACTTTTTAAAGATCGTAAATTTGAAAGCTTATTAAAATCTGACAAACATAATTATTTTAAAAATAATTTTTAATATTCCAAAATTGTATTTAAAATCGTCTACAACGAAAGTACGGATGCACATTGTTGAAATAATGTCACATGAGTAGTTTCCTTTGATAGAAGCAAGTTTTTTTTTTACTTCAGAAATGGCTTTGATTCGTTCAGTAACAAGAAAACAACGCTTGTCAAGTTTTCTGAATATCGTCGTATTATTTTCAATTTTTTTCTTTTTCTATTCAAATATAATCGAATAGTGGGATAAAAGAAAATATCGACTATTTACAATTACAAAAAAAAAAAAAACGCCCTTGGAAGTCCACCCAAATTTTCAAGTTTGAAATCGAATGCATAAATTCATTGTACATTACTTTGGAATTATTATCCACACGACAAATTATCAATTAAAACGATTTTTGGAGTTTAAATTTTCTGGAGTTAGCTCGCTACTACTCAAACTAAAAAATACTTGTCGAGTCAAAACAAAACCAACATAGCATGTTAATTTTATTAATAAATAAAATAAAACTCATATTACTGCCATATAATTATTAATAAATAGAAAAAAATCTGCCTTAATAAAAAAGAAATAAAATCTCATTTCATTAAGTTAACCCGTTTCAATTAATGGTGTTTCATGTAATTTTTATATTCTCAGAAAAATATTTCATGACTGAAATAATAAACCTCAATTTAAAAAAATGTATTTTTTTTACTGTTTTATTTTTACTTGTAAAATTTGATTTTCTTTCATAATTTAAATGTTATTTTCAGTGCAGAATTCTTCCTCAAACGTAAGGTAAAAAAAAAAAAAATTTGAAAGTGAATTTTTTTAAAAAAAATCTACTAACCAGATTCACTTAAAATTAGAACGAATTATATCACTTCTGCGCTACCGTCCAATAAATTTCCGTACCGTAAGTTGTGAATATATTGAGGTACATCAATCAACGCCTGTCAAAATAGAGCACCCTGGTTGGAAATATCTCTCTTAAAAAATTTTCTGCTAAAAATGTAAGTAATGTTTCTTTCAAATTACATTAAGTATACTTTAATCATTCTAAATTTCCTAAGATAACAAAAGAAAAAGGTGTAATTGATTTTTCATGATTTTTTAACTAACAAACTATGATCGTTCCGACAGAAATGTCGATAAGTTCGATTTTACGAAATTTTTTGACTCGAAAAAAAAACAAGATTTTTAATAAAATTTTTAACATTTATAGGAAGGATTAAAAAATCTGAAAAAATATTCAGAAAATACTTTGGTCTTTCCTCTTTAATAACAACATAAATATTTAAACGTTAAAAATTGTTTTATCAATTTGGGGACCTTTTGTCGTCAAGGTATACCACTTTTTAGCGAAATATTGGACATACCTACTATAGTCTTATTATGAAGCACGATTTCTACTTTTAATTCTTACATGTATCTCAAATTTCCTAACACGTAAACGTACGAATATTTGGCACAGCCTTGAAATGCTTTGGTTCATCTCACGTATATATTTGCTGTTATATTCCGTGCTAAGGGAATAAACACATAATACCAGGTGGATACCAGAAGAAAGGTTTATTGTACACAACAAGTACAACATGAAATACGGTACAGTTATACACACAGGTCAATCTAGTAGAGAGTGCCACTAATTGGAAGGTCGGACGTGCTTGCGACGTCTATCACTCATCCTCCCGAGTTTCTCGTAGACGGTCGACTTTAGAGGTACTTTCTACCTACAGTGTAATCTTTCATGGGGATGCCGGTTTATTCCATTACATCATTTACTTAACTGAGGGTTTAAATTCGTTAGTCTGTGTCATATTATCCTATGAAACCTTGGAAAATGTATTTATCAAGTTAAGAAAAAGTTTCAGGAAGTCTTAATTTTATTAACGTGCAAAATATTACGGAGAAAAAAAAACACTAAATTATTTCAATTGAAAGTTGCTTTTAAAGAATAAAACCTTGATCCTAAACGTAATTGTTCAAGACGTGGGCAATTTTATTGAAGACTTCAGCTTTGAAACTAGTATTCCCAAAGGTATTAAAATGTCATTTTATGCAGTACGCTTTGTTAGATGAAAAGATTATCAAAAACCGTGAAATATTTAATTAACAATTTATTTTCTTTACCATGACAGTCTTTTTGAATGGAATAGATTATATAGTGATGTAAGATGTCCACTTACACTGCTGTGATGTAAGATGTCCAATTACACTGCCTTTTTGGTTTTATGATGTTTAATATTATCAAATGATTACAAAAACTCTTAGGCAATTTTTTGGTCTTCGAAATGCATTTCAATAAGAAACACAACTGGGAATTGTAACATAATTTTCAAAAACTTTTTGCTTTTCGTCTACTAAGCAAAAACCCAATACTAAATATAAGTTCTTTCAAAACTTTAGTGTGGTAATGCGAGTGTCAAATAAAGGCTCTACATAAAATAAAACGCGTGGAATAAAACTTCTGGATGCTATGAATATTTGAATATTATGATATTTGAAGTTACTTAATTATAATTAATTTAAATATAAATTATGTTTGCCTCCTTATCAATAGGAAATGATTGATTCCTAACATTAAGTATAGTTAATAATTACCTAATTATTGGATGCCACAATTCACTCATTTTTGTCAGTAACTGTAGTTTAATAGTAATTCGCGATTTATATAAAGGCTTCTAATCAGAAGCTCTGAGATTGTTATGGCTGTACTTACATAAGAACCTATTCTGTCCCCTCCCTCATCAACAAAAAGCAACTTTTAAACACAGCATTGAGCTGAAACGCCAAATTTGGTTTGTCAGTAAACTTTGCTCGATACGGAAATGAAAGAATCTGATGAAATTGTGTATTCTCATTTTATATGCGGGTTGTGTAAATCCGTCGTTGCTCCCCCTAGCTATAGGTTAAATAGGAGAGCTAATTGGGACAACCAATCTTAGACAGAAAACGGAATTCAAAACCAGTCTGCAGTGGGTTGGGAAAGGTTCGTCGAGCTAGAGATGACTACTGCTATGGCTGCAGTAAAGGGTTACCACTATGAAACTAATGAACTGCAAGCCTCGTGACGTCTGAAGTCCTATTATGTGGAAAGATATTCGAATGTGAACATTTTATCACCATGTTACTGACTATTGTAACTTGGTCTTTTTTTTTTTAAGTATTTCAAGGTCAAATTAACGTCATCCTGTTGTGTACTTGAATCGCTTGATAAAACGTCGTGCTTTGCTTTCCTTCGACCACGTATATCACCAATGCGTTGCTTGAGCATTTTATTCCGGCTATGTTTATATTTTTATGGTGATTTTTTTTTTTTTTTTTTTTTTTTTTTTTAAGCGTAGCTCGGATGCGGCACAAGACCGAAAATTTGTGGTAGCCAGCGAGGATCCAACTCGCTACTCGGTCGTAATAGTTCGAGCGAGACAAAATTGCTAACCATTAGACCACGTCGATGTGCCCCTACACTTATATTTTTCTGGATGTAAAATAGACAGGTGACCATTTGTGATTACCAGCTGCTATAACCTTTGACTGTGCGAGTTGTGTGATGGACAGTGGCTCTGAATGAGAAATCTGAATGCAGTTCGAATTCCAGTCGTGTTTGTTACATATACTTACGCTCAAATAGCCTTGGGGGGAAGTGTGAGTCTACCTCTTTTCCCCAAGTTATGGGTTAAACAACTAGACATTGGTTCTAATTGCCTTGGTTTCCAACCAGTCTACCACTGAAAATAACAGTAGCTTACTGCGAGAATTCTTCAAAGTGAATCGAAAAGAGATTATCACTCAAGCGTGAATCGCGGATTGCACCTAATTAAACGACCTGCACCGGCTACCCGGTAAGAATCGAACTCTATAATGGTCTTGACTGTTTTTTTCTTCCATCACGGTGAGACACGGAAGTTATTTATTCACCTATAATTATCAGAGATTGGACTCTGACCCACAGACAAAAACAAGGGTACTCTTCGTATTAATAGTCTTCTTGGCTATCCGGTGAGCTAATATACTATCTATATTGTTTGAATCCAGCACGGGCAACGCCGGGCCATGCTGCTAGTACTCGATAGTGGTCAGGCTCTGTTTGAAGAACCATTGATTAAAGATTGAATTTGTAAAAAGATAGAACAGCGGTGCACACACTTGAGTAGCTAACGCACAGTGGTGTGATGCTAATATTTCTTAAATTTAGTTTTATTTGGAATTTTATGACCTCATCGAGCTTTGGACAAAACCCATTAATTTCTTGCTTTTGAATTTATAAATATTTTTTTTTATCCCCTCTCATATAAAGATGTTAGCTTTTCATTGGGCACGCCAGAGAAGATGAATGAAAAATTTTTTTCGCTTAACGATAAAATAAACTTCTTCTTTAATATTTTTCTTCTATAACTCCCCCACCCCATAGAAAAAAAAATTAAATGTACGGCAGCAAGGCCTCTGATCGGGGGATTAGATTTTGAGGAGCGTGGAACTACCTCTTAATTTCTACTGTTTTTAGGTTCACCCTAACTCGGGATGGTAGCATAGCATTAAATAGTAAACTCACAAACAAAAACAAAACATTATGTAAGTACAGTGTAACCCGGATATAAAAGAAACCCGGATATAAGAGAGATTTTCTCTGGTCCCAAATTAGAGCCTATGTTAATAAAACAAAATAGACCAAACTCGGATATAGGAGACTTCTTCTCCGGTCCCGACAACTGTCTTATATCCGGGTTATACTGTATAAACACATTATTATACTGTACAGCACATTATTATAGTAAAAATGCCGACCACACACGTGTGTGTGTGTGTGTGTGTGTGTATATATATATATATATATAATAATTTTATCATATAGACAAAACCATTTTACTCACAACAAAGATGCAACTTGGTTTCAGTGCATTTTAACTGCACATCTACGGGTGAGGGTTATGAACAATCCTGTTTGTAGGTAAGCCCGGATGTAAAACGTCACTTCCTTTTTTCATTTTTTGAGAACAAAAATGTACCTACAAAATATACATAGAGTATCTAAGTGAAATATTAGTAGTTGTTGACAGCAGTTTGGTGTTGGGTGGGCCGGGTAGTTAATGTTGAATTATAATAAATAAATAATTATCGCTCTACTACCTGTATCGAGCTCTTTTTTTTAATTAACGCTGCAAACGTTAGAATGTATATATTACTTTCGTTCTCATCGCATCGGATATATATATATATATATACATATATATAATTACTAATAATGTCTTTTTTCTGTAGTTGAAGCCATAAGTTTGTTTTTAAAATATTTAGATTTGGGTTTTAAAGAACACATAGTTGTTGATACGCCGCTAAATAAAATCGACCAACCAAATTAAATAATCAGGATTTTAGTTAATGATCTACGAATGTACATAAATCTTTGTAGCCAAATATTAAAAAAAAAAAAAATTTCAACTTAATTTCCTTTGTTAATGCACTTAACCGAAAGATTATTTTGATCATACAGATGGAATATTATACAGCGAGGTATTGGAAATTCCCCGAACTCTGCGTGCTGCCATTGTATCGTTGAACGGAAACGCTTCTGTATCTAACGTTCACTGTTAACAATAGGCTTTCTGATACTCGCCTTCGTTTTATTGTTTGCTATTCGAACGTTGTCTTTGAATGATATGACTATATTTACAATAGCTGACAAATTGATGCAAAATGTCTGCACGATATTTCACATGCATCTTATTAAATCCTGACACCTTCAAAATAGAAGGTGCGACATAAATACCTCCCATATATTGGTAAAACCGTAGTTAGATGAAGACTCCTTTGCAAATAATGTCTGACCATTGTGTGCGAGGCATTTCTTGGAGATATTTCTCTTACACCCCGTACTTTATCAGGTTACTTTCACGTGCTCAAAAATTTGAGGGAGGAATATATTTTATAGAGGGGCTAAAATGATTCTCTTAGCGTTTTCTGTTCGAAAAGATATCATGATGGTTTCTTCCCCCCCCCCGATTTTTTAACCATTGGAAACAGAAAAGACGGTTAATTTGCCGACTAGGACCTGCGCTGAGTTTGCATTAAAAATTTCCTGAATACTTACATTTAGGTGTAATTGTACATGCTTCATTCGAAAATGACTTGATGCATTTGATAAAATCTACCGTTTTGGGGTTATTGACAGTAAAATTTCGGATTCATTCGCGTCGTTGGCGGCAGCCATTACTGGCGTTGTTTGCATAGATTCTCTGCAGAAAGCTAAGTGCGGAAGAGAACGTAGTTAACGGACGTGTTTACTGATCTGTCTCGATTACTGCGAAAAAAACTATATTGTGTGTGCAATAATCATGACAAGTGAATATTCTACCATGATACCATGAGTCGAACACGTGAGCAACGACGGAGTTTTAGAAAGAAAATGGAAACAAAAAGGACACTTATACGTAGCATCCAAAAGATGTTTGGAATTTCTAGAATCTATAATGAAAAAATAAGGCTTTGAATAATTGACTCTCACAGGAGATTTATGGACAGAGGAAAGCAGCTTATGACCTAACTAATGAACTTGTTTAAATGGTTGACAGAACAGATATAGCGAAATGACACTTTACTAAAAGCTAAAAATGACAGGATGTTGTGGAGAGCCATATTCGCACATCTTCTGAAGAGACACGTCATATAGAGGAAACTCCACTTATTATGCACCACCAACCTTGCAAATTGCTTTATACTTCATGCTTACCTCCATGACATCTTTTCAAACAGAAAGTGCAATGAGAATCATTTTTAGACCCTCTCCGCTAACAAAAATGCAAGAAAATACTATACCCGCCAGTTAGACTTCTCGACTTAGGCGTGGATGGTAACAGGTTTTAGGTCGAACACAATATTTTGAGTGGCATGCGTTTCGAATGTCGGTACAAGATGTTGAGCATTAATAGAGAAACTCCCATAAATTATGGGGAAAATTCATAGAATCATAAGAAATCTCCAGACAATCCAGAAGCTCAAATAAATGGAATAGGTTATATTCTGTGCATTTTCCATACTAGATCTACTGCTAAGAAAGTTGGTTCATTGTGCCCTGCTAGACAATTTTTCCCTCCAGAATCTATCTTGCATATTTATAAGTCTACCATTCGTCCATTCCCTGACTATTGCTGCCACATATGGTCCGATGCTCATGATGTATATCTAGAAATTCTTGATAAATTCCAAAGATTTGGCAATATTATGTTGCTTTTTATATAAATTAGGTATCTTCACGAGATCGCTAAAAAAAAGAGCATAGCATGATGAAAAAGACGCCAAACTTGATGAAAGCAAAATTTTTTTGTCTAAATGTTTGTTTTTTTATTAAAAGGAAAGATCAAAGTATTTTGGGGTTTTTTTTTTTCATTTTTTTTTTTTAGCTGATCTCGTGGGGGTACCTAATATAAATACTTTCATGGTCAGTATTCGGGTGAAATCTTCACTATGGTACCTAGACTTTATGAATTTAAGCGTAGTACTAGATTGGCAGCAATGTCTAATCAATTCAATGGAATTGGCTAGATGTAACCGTAAGTTCTATGCTGACAGTTTCTTTTCTCGCCAGTCTCGCCGTGGAGCTCTATTTCAACTCCATGTTTTCCAGCCAACTTTGATCTTAAAAAATTCAAATGCAGTGTTAATCGTCATCTCCTCTTGATTTATACTTCTGATGTTCTCACTCCTTAATAATGTTTCCCTTTTTTTTCATTTTCTTTCACGCCCAGTAATTCCCTTTGTCTTGTGTCTTTGCTGCCTTACATGGGTGTACAGAGATTTTTATTGATCCAAAACTTAGTGTTACTTTTTGATTCGTTTTAAATGTTAATCCTTATTATTGAATACCTTTCTCCTCTTTGCTGATGTCTCTTCATACTTTCTATACACGTGAAGGAGGTTCCCTGTCATTAGAGTAAAAAATAAACTAAAATATACAGTTACTCGATTCTTGTAAAAATTATTTTCTCTTCGTCTTCCGATCCAGTCTTTTCGTTGTCCTCCGTATACAAAAACTTTAAGGTCAGCTAGATTTCTTTGTGCAGGCGTTATCGCTTCGCAAAGACGCAAATTCTGAGTTATCAGCGCGCTTCATAGTCTTATTCGCAGATAAATTCTAAAAGCCTAAACAGTCACATTTAATCTTTTTATAAAGTCACGTCAGGCAAAACTTTATCTGTCTCCTCTTATATCAGTTTAACAAAAGATGTTCAGCCCGTAAGCATATATATATATCTCAAAATGAGATAAAAAAAACAGATGGAGTAAAATTTCACTGTTCTTAGAATTTACTTTTTAAAAAGTGCTCAATATAAAGTAGTGCAATACATTATTATTTTTATTATAAGAGATAATAATTAAAAAATATTTAGAAATCGCTACATAAAAGCTTTCATGTTTCAATACTATATCTTGAGGAGATGGTAAGCGGTGATTAAATGATTTTTAAGGACACTTAAAAACAAAGTGTTACCTCTTTTCCGAAAGTCAAAGGGTGGGGAAATATAAGGTCAGAATTAAAACTAGACTTGTGATTATATCTTGATTAACCAATTATCAGATTTACGATAATAAGAAAAGTAAGCTCGGAGTGGGGAGGCGGGTGAGTTATTTTGTATGTTATGTTAAACCAGAACATGGGACATCATTGACGATTGCGGAAAATATGTAAGCGACAAATGTGTCGTGGTTGTAGACAAATATGACATATTTAATTTTTTGAAGGGTAGGTTAATCAAAGGTAAAGTTAACAGACAAAAAATTTTAAAATGTTTAGATTCTGGAAGCTTCTTAAAGGGGCCTGTAGATAAAATTAAAAATTTGGAACGTCTATACAAGATATTAATAAAAAGTAGACGGCAATAACTAACAATATTAAAGCTGAATAAACAAAATAAGGTACCTACCCGCAGAGAGGGGACCATTATGTACTCATAAATTATGGTTATAAGAAATGATAATTGTAATTGTAAAAAAAATCAACTATTTTTAAGGTAAAATATAATCTGTGTCGGCAATTTAGTTAATTCACTCCTTTAGTTTCATAGAGATATTTTGGTTAGCAAATTTGATGATTTCTAATTTTTCATGTAAACATAAGCAGCAGGGTTCATTTAAAGATTTACAAGTTTTAGTTATTTTAGTATTTTCCACTTTACCGAAGTTTTTTTTTTTTTTACTACTTTAAAGTCCCAAAAATATTTTGAAAGGGGCGTTCTATTTCTGTAGACTTTATTGGAGAAAGATAATACATGTTGGTTCCACCTAATTTTAAAGAAATTCTTGGTACACCCGATATAATTGTTTTTTAACAGTTGGATTTTCTATAGTGGAAATTGTGCTTAGGTAAACAAGAAACTGTTTGACATGTGTGACATGTCCCTTTTGACGTTGGCGGTCATCCTTCCCCACAATTACCTGTCCTTTTGTAAATTTTATTTTTGCTATCTCTCCCAATCACCATTCTGCTATCCATTTACACATGCTTGTTAGGTAGGTTATGTGCTGTTTTCCAGTGTATTTCTTGCCTTCAGTATATTCTCTGAGTATCAAATTCTCCAAACCCTTTATCCTGTTTCCCTTTCCTGTTTCAGATCCTTTGGAAAGTGTTTTTTTTTGTTTGCATTTTCTCTAAAACTTTTCAACGTAAGTGCAAACATTTAATTTACATAATAAATTTTAAAAGCGCATTTAATGTTAAATCTGTTACTTGTAATTTAAAAATAAATAATACATTGAAATATATAAGCATGTTTTCTATTGGTAAAGTTCTTTTGTTATATTCATAGTGTTTGCATAGGAAAATATTTACATCTGCGTTGATATTTCAGTTGTAAATTAGGAGAAATATCGGTGTCTTTGCATTTAAAGAAAACCTAAAATGGATGTAATCTTGACTAATTTTCTTTCCTGAACTAATATAAAGTACATTTTGAAATATGTTTATTTATAGGATTCTATAATTTTACTCCCAGGAATGTTATTTACGATTTTATTAACTGCAGAGTGTGTAGGCTAACATTTCAAATGCGTTGGTGTCAAGATCAGTTAGAACAAATTTAAAATAGGAGAAAAGTAAAGTGAATATAGAATAGATTGCGCAAGAGGTAGTTTCCCACAAAACCGCCAGTTGTTACGAAACCGAAACATTAACCTGAACAACTAGTTATGTCTTTTAAATAGCCTCTTCGTATCGAGACTTTTATGTGGACGTCATGCATGGCGCCAAACCCGTTCAGAAATCTCTAAACTGTCAGCTGACAACCACTTTCTAAAACCGAGTGAAATCTAGACCACACTTCTTTGGATATTGTGGATTGGCACGATAGAATCGTAAAGATAACAGAAACCACATCACATGATGACTATTGGCAACAGCTAAAATACATATCAAATGTAAATCAAAGCGAAAATTACAGTGTGGAACGGCAACATTTTTACTATCACAAATAAAAGGTTTAAAGGATTCTCCCATCAATAGTAGAAAGAGCACTTGAGAAAACAATTTTCCTCAAATTGTTTAAAGAGAAAGATTTTATAATTATTAAGCGACATTAATATAGGCTGCTTGGTCAATGGATGCAGAATTTCCTTACAAAGAAACTGATACTATTACCATTGAAGCCGTCTACTATTTCGCATTACTACAAATAGTAGGGCAGAACCGAAAGTAATTCGTCCTGGGTATGACGATAAACTACATCCGGCAGCAAGGCTTCTGATTGGGAGGCAGGTTTTCAGAAACGTAGAACCACCACTTATCTGCTGTTGTTCCTGGATCCAACATGAACCGGGGTGGTCGTATCTGTTAAGGTCCCAACTATGGGCGAATAATGAACCCCTAAACAAAAACAAAAAAAAACAACGGTACTTGTTTTTTTTATAGCAAAATGTCCAGCAATATATATGAAAAAGCTGAAAGTAGAAAATATTCAAAATATCTGTAGTTGAAGCCGTAAAATTGCGAACAAATATTTAGATTTCGGTATTAAATGACCCATAGAATTGTTGATATGGCGCTAATGAAAATCATCCAACAACAACCGAAAAGAATTATATAAGTCGAAATTATATTTTCTTAAAACAGTTTTGAAATACTTAAGCAAGTGACAAGAGTAAGTTTAATGAGTTTTTTTTATTAATACAAATATTAGAAAAGTTAATGTTTATCACATCGGCAGTTCCATGCAGCTATGTCTAGAGCAGGAAATTCAAGTTGGCATAGTGTAATGACAAAAGGAACTTTAGGAAACAGATGTCTTGCTGAAAATGTTTCTATGGAATTTTTATAGAGGTAAAATAATATTTATTGTAACTTGCCTGGAGGATGGATATTTGGTTGGTTTATAAACTTCATTTTGAAAAAAAGTATAGTTACTAGCTGAACTGGTAGAACTTTGACGGATGTTGAAAACTAAGATAATCCATTCTCACTTGCCACTGCTTTTTTTCTCGTTGTTAATCACGAAGGCAGCATCCACCTGCCTAATTAAATACCTGTAGCATCTGATTGATTAGTATTCAATGTTGCATAAGAAATTCTTTTTTTTAATTTGACACGATACAAAATCTAATGAAATTTTCGATTTTCGTAAAATGAACTTAATCGAGTGTTTGAAAAAATAGTGGGTGTGTGAGAATCTAGTGAAATCACTCACCCATAACTAACCAGTATAAATCTATTGCCATTGACGATACTGTCTTCTCCAGCGTAAACATGCCTAAAACAATTAGTGTGCACAAATAATTAATTTGCGAGTAATAGAAAACTAATTCGTACGTGAAAGTACTTCAGACGTATTTCAAAATCTTTTGATGCCAAAGTAAAAGCAAAAGGAACAGCTCAACATGTAAATTACAAATGGGGGGAGATAACAAAATCAAATAAGTACAATTTAAATATCTGGTAATTGTTTTGACAGAGACCGTTAAGTCACTGAAATCCGAAGGTACGTTGGGGTAGCGAAAGTGGCCTTCCAAAATCTAAGCAAAGTAACAGAAAGATTTCATTAGAAACGAAGAAACGTGTACTAATCTGTTATGTGATATCAATCCTTCTCTATGGCAATGCATGCTGGGCAGTATCCTCAAAGATGAAGAAGAGACTTGAAGTAAAAAACCAAAAGGTGATAATACAGAAAGATGCTGAGAATAACATGGACCAAACATTTGAGCAACGACGAAATTTTAGAGAAAATGGAAACAAAAAGGACATTTATACTTCTCGGGAAGAGACAGTTGATAGGTCTATGGTATACAATGAGGAATGAACGCTTGGAAAATTTTACGTGCACAAGACAGGAAGAGGGTACAGAGGAAAACAATGCATAACTTAGCTGGCGAGCTTTAGCAAATGGATGACCAAAGTTTAGATGAGATAACAGGACACAATTTACTAAGAGCTACAAAGAACAGAAAATTGCGGAGAGCCATGATTGTGAACGTACTGAAGGCACACAGAATATAGAAGTAAAATAAGTTTAGCATTAACATTTTTATATTCCATAAACTTTTGCCGATAACGGACACAACATGGTCTACAAAAAATCCTATATTTTCTGTCTGCCTCCCAAAATTATTTCAATCTTAAAAATTGTATGCTTCTAAAATACATATATTAATTTTTTCTGTAATCCCTAGACAATGTGTGTGGCATCTGACACTTACTTCTACCATGACGTTATTATGGGAGAGTGGTTTGAGTATTCGCCAAACCTGTAAGCTCTAAACTAGCATTCATTTTCTTTCTATACAACACTTGTTCGGTATGCGCTTCCAATCGGGCGAATTTACCCAGTCAAAAGCGTGAGTTTTATGATAGAATACACAATATAGCATAGAGGTAATATTAGGACTGGAAAATACTTTGACTGAAGAACATATTTTGTCGAAAACATGCTAGAAACATATGTGTCTCAAACTACTGCCTTAAATTCATTTTTGACACTATCGATTTCTTTTTTTATCATTTGATCTTCAAAATTTTAATAATGTAAAATAGCACATTGCTGAAGAAATGCTCTAACAAGTTATCTCCCCTTTTTTAACTCGTGGTGTAGATAGAGATGCCGAAAAATGCAAATGATTCTATAGTTACAAATCTTATCAATTATTTTGGCCTCATCAGCAGAAGGTGAGATAAGAATTTGTGTTCATCCTGACATCTTGCGCTAAGGGGAAACAAACTCTGTTTACCCTTTTTAATTAAAAATCGCTTTTCAACAACTCCTTGTTCTGCCATCCTCTACGTTTGGTGTTTTTAATGAATAGGAAACCTAAAAACAAAATAAGAAGGCTTGAATGTCAATATGATTTGAAAATCAAATTCCTTATATAATGATAAAAACGTAGTTTTACGTTATGCTATATTTATGGATTAAAGTCCTCAATCTCAGACTTTGAGGTCAACACTCAGCAGCGACAGTCTGTTTCATTCCTAAACGCAATCTACATGGCCTGAAGATTGCGTATAAGCATTAAACACTGTTGGCGCTGGGTGTTGACCTCAACGTCCACTTCAATTTTATATTGCCTTTTACATTATTTTGCTTTACATATGTTCATTGAGGATTTTGGAGAATAGACCAGCTGTAATATCGTGTATAAAAGTATTGATAGGCCTTATTTGAATAATTGTTTTTTATTAGTTTGTGTTTGTTCATATTAACTGACTGCATCTAAGGAATGTGTGCTATTAGTGTAACTGCTATAGTACTTGTTATTGCGTCCAGTTTGACAAAAACTGCCCTTGGGGAGGAAGCGTTAATCCATTTCTTCTTTCTATAGAAATAGGTTAAGTCCCTCAGTGTGTCCCCCTCCTTGGCATTGGGTGGCAACCAAAAATACAGAGGAGAAGTCTGTATTTCAAACTTTAGAGAAAGCGACGGGAGAACATTGCGCCATATTTCCGTAGAAATCCCAGCAATTCTCAGATGAAAAATAAATAAATAAATAACATTTCAGGGAGGTATAATCCTCTTTTGTAACGAAGGATCAGTTATTTAAATTTTAGAATTAACTGCTGGTCGCAGGCATCTTACTGCAGAACAACGGTTAGCAAAGTAGCCTAGACGTGTCCCTAGTTCCAGACATAGCCGATAGTTGTGTTTATCGGCGTTGGGTACAGAATCAGCGAGTCGTTGACTGAATTATGTTGACTGTTCTCCTCCTACCGATAGCCTTTCAAACAGCTATGAATCCACTTCTCCCTGTTTTTGATCTTCGTCTCCTAGCTAGCGGAGTAGAATGATTAAAGAAGAAAAAAAGCTGGTATTTAGTCCTTGACGTATACTGGTAAGTGCATTCATTTTATTATTTCTCCCGATCACTTGAACAGATGTAGATGTTTATCTCTTAACTAGTTAGGATTGGGTTTTCGGTAACTTTTTCTTTATCTTTCACATCCGGTAACGCATTGCGTCTTGATATTATCACCTTGCTTGGGGTGATGCTTTTAATCTGTAACATCTACCTTGAGGGGCTCTTGAGTCTTGTACAGGTTGAACATTATTGTTAAATTACGAGTTTGAATCTGACGCCAAAATACAACAGCATCAGTGGTATTTGGTAAATGGATTTACTTGATTTTCTTTCAATATTTCTTATATGGAAGAGGTTATAGTTGTCCCCACGAGAAAAATAAGTGTATATAATAATGAGAGAAATCGCAAACGTTTTTGTTGTAATTTGGATTTTTTTAAAAATATATATTATGCTTTATTTTCCACAATTTTGCAACACGTGTTGCGGGTATCGTGACCTTCTTCAGGTAAAGATTGAATATTTTGACATATTATTAAAATGAATTAATTCTCTTTACATTTTTCAGTGTTAAGCATTCTCTTTATGCGTGTTAGTAACGCATGTCTGTCTTGTAATAAACTAATTAAGATTGGTCCGAGAAAGGGTGAGGAAAGATATCTGTAGTCTTATCTTTTAATGACCCCTGTGTATTCTTAGATCTATTTCCGTTTTTTTTTTATTGTGCGTGTTTTTGTTAGTATGCGTATGCATATGTATATTCCCTCTCCATACATAGATACTGTCTTATTATAGGTAATTAAAAACGCAGTATGCTTCCATGTATTTCTGATCTTAAAAGTTAGCGTCTTTATTTTTTCAGTATTTATTTATTATTTAATATTTCAGTTGATAACTTGTTTATCACTTGTATCATAGCGTGCAAGAATGTAGAAATCAATAGAAGACCTGTTTATCTAAACATTTACTTGGATTGGGGGCGGAAATTGCAGAACTGTATAGAAGTTTTACTTGCAATGTGTACAAAGTGGCGCACACGCTAGAAGTGCTCGGAATCAATTTCCTCAAACTTTTCATTGATTGAGCAATGAACATTTGTTTGAAGAAACGGCCGGAGAGGGTTACGATAAGTAAGGTCGCCCAGAAGGCCCCAAGGGAAAAAAAAAGATTTTGAGATATGAAGTATATGGAACCTACCGGCCACTAAATCGATCGAATACTCTGGGAATACTCTTCATCAAACAATTGACAAAAGAATTATCTGCAAGACAAATATTAGCCACATGACTACCCTGGATCTTTGCGATACTTTTGACTTCATAAGGTATGTAATGTATACTGTGATGAAGCTTTTTCTAGACCAACTGAAGCGTTCACTGCATAATAATTGGTAGTTTCATTTTAATCTTTTGAGCATTTTCCGTGAGGTATAAAACATTTTTTATCATATAAATCGTGATGAATAGGGAAATCCATTAATCTTAACATAATAGTTTTTTTAAATCATTTTACCCTAAGAAAGGCAATGAAGCTACTGAGACACAAGGGGTTATTGAGTGAAAGAATGATAATAAAAACAAAAAAGAATCATTAATGTGTGAAAATAAGGGTGACTTTGCGTTTAAATTTTTGTAGATCAAAGTGACGTCCTGGGTAAGACGATAAACTACATCCGCGTCCTGGGTAAGACGATAAACTACATCCGATAGCAAAACCACTGATTGGGAGGTTTTGAACAGCCTGGAAACACTTCTTAATTGCTGTTTTCAGGTCCAACTTGATTCGGGGTGGTAGCACCTGTCAGGGTCCCAAATTTGAGCTACCACCAGAACCTCATTCTGCTACCAACGTGCTGACTGGGACTCGTTTCGTGATTTCCTCCGCGATGTCCCCTGGGATGCTGTATTTAAGCTCCCCATTCAAGAATGTGCTTCAGAGGTCTCTTCCTGGGTTAAAGCTGGAATCGACGCTTTCATCCCCTCAAGGAAATTCAAGGTCAAACCGCGCTCCTCCCCTTGGTTCACAGCTGCATGCTCAGCCGCCATTGCCCATAGGAACCACTTCTACCACCGTTTTCGTAGTGATATGTCTGACTGCAATAGACGCCTATTTACCTCTGCCCGTAACGAGTGTAAGCGTATCCTCAACGAAGCTAAGTCACTATTTGCTGCTCGGATGAGGGAACGTATTGCATCTATCAAATTCGGCTCCAAAGATTATTGGCGCCTCTGCAAGAGCGTTCTGAACAATAGCAAACCCTCCATTCCTCACCTGTTCAATCAGTTTGAGGTCCTGACCACCTCTGCCGACAAGGCTGAATGCTTTGCTCGGAAGTTTTCTTCCAATTCGACGTTAGACTCTTCCGGGGTACCCATGCCCGATTTCCCTCCCAGAACCGAGGCCCTTTTGAGCGGATTGCACATATCCCCGTCGTTGGTATTGGGCATTATTTCTAACTTAGATCACCACAAGGCTACTGGTGGTGACGGGATACCAGCCATTGTCCTGAAGAAATGCGCGCCTGAACTGGCGCCTGCCCTCTCTAAATTATACAACCACTGCCTCAAGGAGTCTTGTTTTCCTGACTGCTGGAAGTCCTCAACCATTTTTCCTGTCTTTAAGAACTCTGGTGACCCCTCCGACCCTTCTAATTACCGTCCTATCAGTCTCCTGCCCCTCTTCGGCAAAGTCTTGGAGGCCATTATCAACACCGAATTGATTAATCACCTGATATCCCATGATCTGCTCTCAGACAAGCAGTATGGTTTCCGCTTTGCCCGATCTACAGCCAATGTGCTTACGGCCATCCCTGAATTTGTCTACCAAGCTATTCATAATAACGATGAAGTTCGTGCCGTGGCCCTAGACATCTCCAAAGCGTTTGATAGTTTGGCATGCCGGCCTTCTTCGCAAGCTCCAGGGTTATGGTATCACATGTCGATTGTTTGACCTAATACAATCATTCCTGTCAAACCGTGAATTGAAAGTCGTTCTCAATGGATTCATCTCCAGCTCCTATCCCACTAACGCAGGTGTTCCTCAAGGCTCCATCCTAGGCCCTACTCTGTTCCTCATATTCATAAACGACCTTCCTGACGCCATAGATTCCCAAGTCGGCATCTATGCGGACGACACCACAATTTACTCCTGCCTCAAACACAAATCTAGTGATGCTGACAAAGTTAACCTGGCAGTTCGAATAGAACAGGACCTCCAATCGGTTGTGAACTGGGGCAAGAAATGGATGGTTAACGTTAACGCCTCTAAAACAAAACTGCTCTCTATTAACCACCACAAGGATCCATCCCTGCATCCCATTAGAATATCTGAAGACCAACTTCTCGAGAGCTCCTCTCTGCGGCTGCTCGGTCTCACGCTGTCCGCTGATCTGCGATGGAACAAATACATCGAGTCAATTGCATCATCCACCGCAAGGAAAGTTGGCTCCTTGTGCCGAGCCAGGAAATTTTTCTCCCCGGAATCGACCCCCCAAATCTATAAATCGACCATTCGCCCTTGCATGGAGTATTGCTGCTATATATGGTCTGGAGCCCCTGCTGTTTGCCTCAGGGTTCTTGATAAGATCCAGAGACGGATATGCAATGTAATTGGCCCTGATCTGTCATCTCGTCTGCAGTCGCTCTCTCACAGACGTGACGTTGCCTCGCTCTGTCTTTTTTACAAATACTTTCACGGTAATTGCTCCGAGGAGCTGCTTTCACTGGTTCCTAGGCCTCATGAATTTAAACGTCCTACGATGATGGCATCCCGTTCCCACCCCTTCACCGTTGAAACTGTTAGATGTAGACGTCTCTTCTACCCCAATAGCTTCATGTCTCGCACATCTCGCCTGTGGAACTCACTTCCTTATCCCTGTTTCCCTGACAAATACAATCTCCAACTATTTAAGTGTAACGTCAATCGATATCTCCAGTTGCCTTGATCTATCCACCTCCCTTCTCCACATCCTTTCCTCTTTCATTCCTATCTGCTCTCGCTCCAAATCTTCTGTACCCCCCTTGCCTTGATCGATCCACTATCTTTCTCCACATCCTCTCCTTTACCACTCCTATCTGCTCTTCCTCCAAACCTTCTGTAACCCCTTGCGTGCTAGTGGCTTCCAGCCTTGCTTGGGGTGATAAGCTTAAAAAAAAATAGTTAACACTCCAATTAGTCAAAACACTATGAAATTATAAAAATACATTTTTATAGTAAAAATACCAGTAATACATTTTCATAGCTAACAAAATTATCAGCAATACATATTTTGCAAGGGAAATTACTAATGCTCCAAAGGAACATAAATATATGCATTAAATGACTCATAAGGTGTTGATATGCCGCTAAACAAACAAAAAAGATCCTAGAGGACTGGAAAGTAAGAAGCCGAAAGATATCCACAAGTAATGAGTGAAGAAACCGTTGTCATGTAACTTACGTTTACGGCTTACAATTTCATATTTAAAACACGGAAACCTAGTTGCCAAAATAGTACTACTCTTAAATACGTAATGATGATATACCGAAGGGGAAAGATCATCAGAAAACCACAATGAAAATGTAAAAATGTCACAGGGAAGCTAATGCTACGACGGCGAGAAAGTGACTGAAGCAGAGTTTCAAGGTCAGGATCGATAACATTGCATATCCTTTTTTAACAACAGACCATATGTGACAGCAATATTCAATGCATGAGCAAATGGTAGGCTTATAAATATCTAAGACTAAGATCATATAACGTGCAACACAATGAAGGGACTTTCCTAGCAGCAAATATAACAATTTATTCAATATAATCTTTCGACTTCATGTCAGCAGAAGAAGTTTGCCCGAAATGAGCCAGGAGGTTAGAAACAGCCATGCAGATAGAAGGCAAAGGATTGTCCTCTAAGACGTCTAAGAGAGCAATTTATTCTCCTAGTTAAACAAATTTTAAGTATTATTAGCTGCCAATTTCACCTTATCGAACCGATAATCTTCCAAAATTATTTTTGTTCTTAAGTTACTACGTACCCATCTACAATGACAACACGTTTAGAAATGTCTCTATTTCTGAAATGAGGTATTGCAACTATTTACATTGTTCGGACTGTTGACCTCATCTTTATTGCCATATTCCCGTACATTTCGACCATTATACTTCTGCAGGTTATAATTCTTGGAATTTCGAACCGGAACCATTCTAGTTCTCAGGGACACATGGCCCAGTGGATAAAAGCGTTGGTTGATTCATCCAAAATGTTGACTTGACCAAAAGAGTTTCGAGTTCAATACATGGCCACAGCAGAAGGAACACAAACTTGGACAGTTGAATTAACAAGGGGAATTAACTAAAACTGAGATACCCAAAGGCATGGCACGTGGAATTAGAACAATCTACCCCTTGGACTAAATAAAGGTTTCGGTTCGAAACTCCAAGAAATATCCGCTGTAAAAGGTCGGATCGTACAACGGCCGAAACGTCGTGGATGTGGCAATAAAGATGAGAACTACGCTGAAGGAACTCCTAAAATGTTATTCGATCTATAGATAAATGATCTTAATATTTTCCATTTTTCCCTATTTACATTAGCAGCAGCATCTTCGAATATTTTGTTGCAATTCAAGCCCATTTTTGTTTGCTTATTACTATTACTGTTGTTCGCAAATTTATTTTTCTGACTTTCTTAAAGCTATTTTTCTTGGCCTTACCTTTCCCGTCATCATTTTCATTTTATTTTTTATTATCATTTTGTAACCTCTGTTCAACTTTTCTCAGTTTCCAACGTTGTATTTTGCTCCCTCACCTAACTTAATTATGTTTTCTCTTTTGAGGTCTGTCTTACTACCTAAGGCAATATAATTATCTATCTATCTATCTATCTATCTATCTATCTATCTATCTATCTAT
This sequence comes from Acanthosepion esculentum, assembly GCA_964036315.1. Classification (NCBI taxonomy): domain Eukaryota; kingdom Metazoa; phylum Mollusca; class Cephalopoda; order Sepiida; family Sepiidae; genus Acanthosepion; species Acanthosepion esculentum. Next base: position 132,701,692 of record OZ038476.1, read on the forward strand.
CTATCTGTGTGTGTGCGTGTAAATCTATTTAAACTCGGTGTGTGGAAAAATCTGGATAGCACGATTTTCAAATAAATTGGCATCCTAGGAAAGATGTAAAAAAATAATAAATAAAAACACCAGAAACCTCCGAACCTTTCTTGTATAAAAAAAACCCAGCGAGTAAGTTAAAACGAAGAGTGCTCAATACACTAAGTAATTATTTACCCGCTGCACCACGCAGCATGATGTGGCACAAGGCCGAGTTTTAATGTGGGGTATCCAAGCCCGTAGGCTCGGACAAAAAATCGCTATAGACCACGTAAAAAGCGAGTCAGTTTCCCCGAGACGAGACTCAATACACTTAGTAGAACAAAAGTAAAATAAGTAAATCCTAATAAGCCAGGTACTACCGACGTAGGTTTCACCACATGTGATCATAGTTCACCTTGATGATCCCATGTGGAGAAACCTAGATAGGAAGTACCTGGCTCATTGGGATATATATATATATATATATATACATTCGTACACCTTGAGTATCACTCTCTGAACGTTAACTACTATAATCTGCTAACAGGAATGCTCAAGATGATTGGTGATAGCTT
>OZ038476.1:132714778-132734778 GCA_964036315.1 Acanthosepion esculentum
CAAACTTATAACGGTAGAGGGAATGTTTAAGTCTACTACCAGATTGGCATCTAGGTCCCACCATTTTACTGTTGAAGCAAGTTAACGTAACAGCCACTTCTAACAGTTTTTCTCGCACTTCCCGCCTGTGGATCTCCCTTCCGTAACCTTGCTTCCCTGATAACTATAATCTTCAAAGACTTAAATGCAACGTCAATCGCCATCTTCTATCTTCTTGAACCCGTTCAGCTTTTATCCTTTCCTTCGTCCTCTCTACACCCAGTCTTTTTTCTCACCTTCACTCTCTGCACCCCCCCCCCTGCGTACTAGGAGCATTTTCGCCTTGCTTGTGGTGAAATGATTTAAAAAAAATAAAAATTTTAGTTATTAATACCCATGGATTTTCTACTAATCCAGCTGGTATTTTCTTAAACTTTTGTCCTTTGACTTAAATTATGCGTAATAATCTCTAAACTGATGAACCTAAGGTCCTTGTAAAGTGGAGAAGTCTACACAAGGAATGTCTGTTTTCTTCGTCCTTTGGAGACAAGACGCAAAAATCGAATCTTAGAAAATAAGATCATTTTTTTCATTTAACAAGACCAGAGTTTATCATTAGTTTCATTGACTGTATATCAAAATTATCAGCGTTCATCATCTTATGTTAAGATACGCGGATGACATTGCGTTGATGGCAAACTAAAGACAACTACAAATGATCCTAGAGAAGATAGCAAAGGAAAGTGGGAAGAAACGATTAACAATTAAATTATCAACTGACAGAACCTACGGTCAAGGACAAGAGAATCGGCCAAGGAGCTGAACTTCGAGTTACACATTAGAATACAGCAGTTACAGTGTAGTAACAGACGACGGAAAATGTGACACACAAATCCGAAGATGCAGCGGTGTGTCGAAAGGTGCCTTTCGGAATCTAAGCAAAGTATTAAAACTGGAATATTTTGTTAAAAAATACTACAATTTCTATTTCTTTCCTCTGAGAAAACATAGAACATTACCGATCCAAATTAAAGGTTTCGTGTTGATTTTCTTTCTTATTCTATATTAGTGAACTGAAATTGTATACCCGCACTCTTTCCTACTCTTCGATTTATATTTATAGATTGTATACAAGTGATTCTGAACGATCAATTGAATAAAAAGTCAGACATTTTTTTTTATCCGAATTCAGGCGGTTTGCTCCTAGTATAGGTGCTGGATTATTCTAATATCCTTCCGAAATATATCAAGATTTCCCAGCAATTCCAGTTTTTAAGTTTGTCACTGTGTTCTTAAACATATAGGTATTTCGATAAAGTCTTTCAAATGACCAGAAATGGTGGCTCGTTAAACAGGTACGATTACATCTTATTAGTAACATTACCTTTTTATTTTTTCAAAATAAATTATTTTGGCCAACAAGTAGACAGGCTATTAATCTTGTTGTTGCAACTGAACTCTTCAGGTTTCCTCATTTGTGCGGACCATATGGATTGTATAAGTGAGGAAGATCGAAGAAGGGAACGATCGCAATTCTTTGATAAGTCAAAACAATAACAAACTCAATAATTTGAAATGTATTCGGAAGACTGATTAGTTTCGGTTTCACATTGTAAACTTATTCCATTTGCTGGAATATGTACCATTTCTTTTTGGGGAACCAATTGTAAGGACGAATATGTCGTCTTATCACGGGATCTTACTCGGCCGAATAAATTTTTTATCATATGACAGTTTTTAATACAAAAGGATTGAAAATGATAAATCTCCACAAACGACGCTAAAAACTGAATTTCATGGAAGAAAGATAATGTTTGTGCATATGGTGAGATCGTAGTGTTTGAGGGATCTTAAACGCAATGAAACACTACGATGGTGTGCCTGAATGTTTCTAGATTGAATATGAAAGAGTGAGGCTAGAGCTATGAAAACTTATATGAATTTCAACTCATCTTACTAATAACTGCCTTGTTTCTTTCCATATAAACTGACATCTGACTATTCACAAAAGACTTCGAAACAAATAATGAGCGATCTCTTTTGAAAATAGACAAAATTTGACAACGTGGTGTTACCAAATACTTGCAGAAAAAGGATTTCGTCCACAAAAGCATTCGCGCTGACATGATAGCTACATTAGGGAATTATATTCCAGCTTTATCAACAGTGCAAAATTGACAACTGAATTTAGGAGGGGAAAGGATAGTCTTGACGAAAATCCAACTGCTACCACTTAGGAAAACCTTGATCCTATTTCGCACATGGGTGACAAGCGATTGATTATAAATCAAATAACCGATGCTATCAGCATATTCTGTGAGAGCTGAGAAATATTCTACACAATGAACTTGGTATGATGAACGTTTCTGTTCGGTGGGTGCCACGTCTTCTGATACCTGATCAAAAGCGCACCAGGCTGATCACATCAGTCAAAATCGGACATTGAGGCAATTCCAGCTAGTTACTTTGAACATTCCCTAACCCAAGATGAGTGTTGGGTTCATTACATTGCACCAGATATAAGCTATACAGTGGAAACACCCATCCTCGCCTGCCCCAAAGAAGGTTATGGTTGCATCATCTGCAGGGAAGGTGATGGTTTCAATCTTTTGGTTGTAAAAGTCAGTGTTTATTGACTACCATCAAAAGTGACACGTCACTAATGAAGTGTATTACGGCAACCTGCTGAGCCAGTTACAAAAGGCTGTCAATACGTAATACCAACAAAAGTGGTCTTGCTTCATCAGGACAACTTTCCAGCACTCAAATTCTTGGTTTCATTGGCTGCTGTGTGTGGCTAGCTTTCAACTGGTTGATCATCTCTCTCATTTCTCCTAATTTGTCCCCATCTGACATCTGCTCTCAAATATATGAAAAACCACTTGGCTAGGAGCCAGTATCGATGTGAAAGGGACGTCATAACTGCAGCTGTTGATGATGATTTTTTTTTTACCAGCAGGATAACAACTTCTTCACCAATGAGATCTAAGCACTATAACATTGATGGAAGAAGCGTGTGAACCACAAAGGAGTCTATTTAAAACTAAACTTCATTTTGGTCACATTCAATGAAAGTATCTTGGTGAGCCTATTGACTTTTCAGCCGAGCCTCGTAATTGCATATTTATATGTCCATCAGCTGCAACGTGTCCACAAGCATGGTCGGAAAAAAAGTCTATGTTGGTCAATAGGAACGACGTTGCTCTCCATGACAATGAAAGGCCGCATAATAACACAGGAATTTTTTAAAAAATCTTTTTTTTTGTACCTGCCATATTCACATGAGCTTGAAACAACAGATTACATTTTCGATCGCTATAAATCGCTTTGATGTAGAGAAATTTTTTTCTAATGAAAACCGAATTCAAGATTTTGATAAGAAATTTTTTTTCCATCATCGAGACCTGTGGAATATTACTCATAGGGAATGGAAAAGCTGATAATAGGTTATTGCCAACAATGGTGAATATGCTATTGAATAAAATATTTTTGCGTTATATTTTAAAGAAAAAAAATGTTGAGAAACACAAACGTAAATTATTTATAACTCAACCTTCTTTATTTTTTTTTAGTATAACAACATTAGGTGTAGTATTCTACATTTGGCGATCCGAACTCTTCTGAACGTTTTCCATTGCTGGTGGTTAGGTTTTACCTTAACATCATCGACATCACTTTCTGTGATTTATTTCAAATAACAGGTTACGACCCTTAACATACTTTAACCCGTTTTGGGCAGTATCTGTCAAATATTGTTCTATTTACTTCCATTTGTCGAATTCTTCAAGCAACATCATTGGCACAGTGAAGGCAGTTTAAATTAGTCTCTACTCCCAGAATGTCAACGCTTGTACCTGTCATTTTGACATTTCAAATACATACTCCACCTGAAAAGTATTGATAATGATATAATTATATATAATGTGGGCATAGTCTTTAATGTGTAGATAAATTAAATCTTTTGAGTAATGGTAATATTAACTGTTTCCTTATAAGGAAACATTCGACATACATTGATTGAGTATCCAGTGCTGTTGTCAGTTGAAATTAAAATCTTTTATTTAAAACAGTTTTTCAGGAAAAAAAGATTTCTCAAGTACAGTAGCTGTTATCGCTCTTTCCAGTATTGATGGGGGATTCTTTCCTAACCTTTTTATTTGAATTATTTTGGAATGTCAAAATTTCGGCGTCCTGGGAATGATGATAGAGTACATCCGGCAGCAAAGACTTCGATTGGGAGAATGAAGATTTTCAGGGGTCTTAATTGCAGCTGTTTGCAGGTCTATCGTGACCCGGAGTCGTAACACCTGTTAGGGTCCCAGATATGGGGAAATAGTGAATCCCAAATAAAAATAAACAGTAATTTTTAGAGCAAAATGACAATCAGTGCAACATTAAAAAAATGTGAAAATACATTTTTGTAGTAAAATTACCAATAATACATTTTATGATCTACAATCTACGACTGAAGAATTTTCTCCTTTTGGAAAGAAACTATCTATCACCACAATTTGCTTTTGATATGGATGCAGAAAAGTGAAGTTTCGCGAATTTTACTTGTGATTAAGTTCCGATAAAGTTAAGATTGTCAATTTTTATCTATAGCTTAAACTTAACTTGGCTTAAAACCGATTTTTAAAAAAATGTCAAAAATTCTGATGGAAAGTTATTTTTAGTCACATCTCGAAAATTAACGTTAACTCTTTCAAATGGTAAGAATGAAGAGTAAATGAGGGTAAAGATCATGTTGCGCCAAACTCCTAAATATTAGTTTAGTTTACAACGAAATAAAATAAAGGCCAGGATCTTTCTTTTTTTCTTTTTTTTTTCAAGAGAAGATTGCGTGTCCTTAATATTTATTAAAACTCAGCTTCGTATTGCAAAAGGCAAAATGAGAAGGAAGAATGTATAGTGCAATTATTGCAAGTGAGTCCGTTCGACTTGGATTGAAAATCAGTAATTAGCTTCCCCTTGGGTTCTAACAGTAACAATTAACGAAACAACCTTATCCTCCATCAGGCATGGGAAAACGATTCCGATTTAAGGAATTTTTCGGATAACTTGAAAATGCTCGAGCCAAGCAGAGGCGTTAATGTTGCACAGAACAAAACATTTGTTTGGCAGAAGGAAACCAGATTGAAGAGGGCTCCACATCTTCTCATCTCGGCTTCAGGATCACGTGTCGCTATTTCAGTTTTATGGCGTTTGATGACTTAATGTTTTGTATGTCATCATTCGCGCACAGTTTCCTGTTCGAATGCCTAATTAAATTTTTACTTTAATGTGGTTCTTGGAAAGAGATAAGTATCTGGGATTTTCTGCCCTCACCAATATTCACACAAGGCATTAGCTAATCAGATAGGCTATCACATTAACACAGCGGAAGCAAGAAAAAGAATATCTCGAATAAATTAATTCCAAACATGTATTGTCCTGAAATGTTTTCACAAAGTGAAATAAATATATCTATATATATATAGTATTTGTGTAATTAGGCAGCAATCCTTCTTTCATGCACATTTCATTAAAAACGACAGACAAGGTCCTTTTATTTAGTTAGTTTTTTATACAATTTCTCATGCAATCTAATATTTTTTTCTTTTCGGTTGATAAATTATAAAAAAACTATCCGAATGTTCTTTTTATCCGAGCGCTTTCGGCTACACATTTATCCATTTTCAAGGATTATATTTTATCTGTTAAAATTAGAAATAGTTTGTATGTTTTATATAATGTTTTCATTTCTTTCTGTTTCAAAACACGGTCAAGATATTATGTCCATGTTCAAAGTTAATAGTATTAAGTGTTGGTTTGTTTTAATAAATAAGGCTTCCATTATTTTTAGCCTTTTTTGCATGTGGATGATGCTATTATATTAGTGTTGTCGACAAGTATGTTCCGAATAGTGTCCCGTGGGTCTCTATGAATATTTGAGATCTATATTTAATATGAATATTTAAATGATATATATATATATATAACTGAATACACACACTTTGTTATGGGCAATTTGACAGCATTTTATGTTTAATTTTGCGCATGCGTGTTGTTTTTTTATTTTTGTCAGCTGCAGAGTATAGTGGGGTCAGTTTGTCCCCAAGTCTTTGAGAAAAAGAACACCATGTCGCAATTAACTTCGCCAGAAATTTGGAAACGGCATGAATCTAATAGTGATTACGAAGTCACGGCAGCTCTGAAAACTTATGTTTTTCCGATAAGAACTCTTGAATTTGTTGGTGAGGGTCTCAGATTCAACATGGAGGCCGACACAAACTGCCTTGAGGAGGTAGTACTGCCCTGAGTCAAGATGGTAGCTGCTGGCAGGCACTTTGTCTGGAACAGAATTCTGCACCATGCCATACAAGCAGTACAACCCAATCATGGCTGTCAGACAATTTCTGCAGCCACATCTTCCCTAACCTCAGACTGCAACCCCATTCATTATTATGCGTGGGGTGCAGTTGAGCGTGAGACCAACAAAACTCTTTTTAACACCAATAATGAACTGAAGGCAGGAATTATGGCAGCATTCACCAACTTAAACAAGGAGACCTTCGAGAATAGTTGCAAGAGATTCTAAAGTCGTCTGAAGGCCGTGGTAGAAACCGATGGCAATTTGATTGAATATATTTACTCTTCAAGATGTTTTTATATAATTTTGGTAAATATATCTGTAACAATGAGATGTCAGTGTTATTTTCATTTTTGCGTAATTTTTTTTTTTTTTTTATTTTTTTTTTAAGCGTATCACCCCGAGCAAGGCCGGTGGCCACTATCACGCAAGGGGTTACAGAAGGGTTGGAGGAAGAGCAGATAGGAGTGGTAAAGGAAGGGTTGTGGAAAAAGAGAAGGACGGAGGGCCGATCGAGGTGGGGAGGTTACGGGAGATATAGAGCGAGAGCAGATAGGAATGGAAGATGTCAGGAAGTGGATAGATCAAGGCAACTGGAGATGACGATTGACGCTACACTTAAACCGTTGGAGATTGTATTTGTCAGGGAAACAGTAATAGGGAAGGGAGTTCCATAGGCGAGATGTGCGAGACATGAAGCTATTGGAGTAGAAAAGACGTCTACACCTAACAGTTTCTACGGTGAAGGGGTGGGAACGGGATGCCAGCCTCGTAGGACGCTTGAATTCACGAGGCTTAGGGACAAGTGAGAGCAACTCCTCAGAGCAATTACCGTGGAAGTACTTGTAGAAAAGGCAGAGTGATGCAACATTCCGTCTGTGAGAGAGCGACTGCAGACGAGATGACAGATCAGGGCCAATCACATTGCATATCCGTCTCTGGATCTTATCAAGAACCCCGAGGCAACACGCAGGGGCCCCAGACCATAAATGGCAGCAATACTCCATGCAAGGTCGAATGGTAGACTTATAGACCTGGAGGATGGATTCAGGGGAGAAGAATTTCCTGGCTCGGCACAGGGAACCAACTTTTCTAGCGGTGGATGATGCAATTGACTCGATGTAATTGTTCCATCTCAGATCAGCGGACAGCGTGAGACCGAGCAGCCGCAGAGAGGAACTCTCGAGAAGTTGGTCCTCAGACATTCTGATGGGATGCAGAGATGGGTCCTTGTGGTGGTTAATGGAGAGCAATTTTGTTTTAGAGGCATTAAAGTTGACCATCCATTTCTCTCCCCAGTCCACAACCGATTGGAGGTCCTTTTCAATTTGAGCTGCCAGGTTAATTTTGTCTGCCTCGGTAGATTTGTGCTTGAGGCAGGAGTAAATGGTAGTGTCGTCAGCGTAGATACCGACTTGGGAGTCTATGGCGTCAGGAAGGTCATTTATAAATATGAGGAACAGAGTAGGGCCAAAGAAAATATATACATTGCACTCTGTGTGTGTGTGTGTGTATATATATATATATATATATATATATATATATATATATATATATATATATAATTCAGTTGTATGGATATGAATTTGCGACTCTGGGTTTCACGCTTTTGCGATCATCACATAAACTAGTTCTTTTTAAAAATTGAATCTATTTATGCTTGTTTGATTGTTTGGTGGTGGGGTGGGGAATTTACTTCTGTGTTTGTTTGAGAAGACCCTCTTATACACAGAGGCACACATACATACTGGTGTACACATTTTGGTTCATACAAACACATACATATAAACAATCCAAGGCTAGGCGCAGATACGCATCCATGCATATACATACATACATAGAAATGAAACAGAAATACAACTGCGTGGGTATGTATCGCGTAAGAGGGTACTCCCATGTGATTATCAAAGTAGCCATATAGCTTCTTCGAGGCGGGTAACTGGCTTGCCACCATATCACGTTGAATCACCGATTCTTAAGCAACGTTGAACCTGGTCAGTGCGTAGATGTTTGATCTCTTAGGAATACCGAGTGCTGTAGGCTTGGGTGTGCGGGTGGTGTAATGGATAACAGCTCTGAATTGGATATCGGAGTGACGAGTTCCAACTTCAGTCTAGGTCGTTATATTCACTAAAGCCGTTCTCAAAAGGTATGTATCCACTTCTTCTATCCAAGCTATGGATTAAACAGTATTTATTAGTAAATACAGTATCTTAGCCATATTGGCATACAAGTAAATGGAAAAGCTGACAAACTGGCAAAGAAATCGCTGAACATGGCCCACTGTGATCTAAAGGTGCCACACACCGACTTCCGATCCAGCATAAACAGGACCATTTAAATAAAATTGGTAGCAATTATGGAAGAAGTGCGTAAAACAAACTTCTTAACACCCAAGTAATCATTAGTGAAAGATTGTCAAGTTCCAGAATGATAAGGAGATAGTTCTAGTCGGACTCTGTATAGGGCACACATATATAACCAACCAACATCTAAAAACTGAGGAACCGCCAATATGTGTCTCATGCCAGGAACCATATACCGTCTAAGACATTTTACTAAATTGATGTAACTTCCAGCAAACCCGTATCAAACTCTATAAAATATGTCAATGAATCCTGATCTACAAAATGATTCCTTACAAAGAATGCATACTCTGTTCATATTTTTTTTTCAGAAAAAATCTTGTCGGCATTAAATAACCCTTTGTGGTTGATATGCCGTTAAACTAACTAAACTGAATGGTATCTTATTAGTAAATCATTATTTCCAAAAGATTCTTGCAATCCAATAATATTTTCTGGTTTTAAAATAACTTGCAATAGGTTGATAAGCCGTAAAAAAACAATCAAGCTGGGTAACTTCCGTGTGCAATGTCCTTTCAGACCGTGTATTATCTACCTTTGTAGTTATTAGTATATTTTTTCACCATCTCTCTCTCTCCTCCTACCATTCATTTAAATAAACTCATTACATAGGTTACTCATTTGCTTATGTTGGTCTTCCCTTTAATAAGTATTGCGAGTGTCAAATTTCCCAAGCCTTGTTTCCTGATTATGTTCTAGAAATTCCATGTGTGTGTGTGAGAGAGAGAGAGATCGGATGTTGTTTATGCGTTTCCACAGTTTTCATCCCATTTCGATGATTTTTTTTGTTTGATAGATAATTCTTCAATGTCGGTTTTGAGTCCAAATTAAACATCCACTTCTCTTGGCCAAGCATTCAATCTCCCTCAAGTGAGGTTACCGTTTCCGTTGCATAAAAAACTACTACTACAATTTTAAGGCGTTGCTTTCAATGTCGATTTTGCCGTTCCCAATTTAATTTTTTTTATTGTCCTGCTAGGTTTTGCATTGCATTCACCGTAGTAATAAGTAAGCTTGATTATTTTTTTTATTGCTCAACATTTATTTTTCCAACCTTTCCTAAAGTTATTCGTGCTTAGTGATTCCTGTAGCTTTACAGCGTTCTCTTCTGGTATTTGCCCACGCATTCCATTTGACAATTCATACTTGCCTAAGACATGCCACCAAAGAAAAGAACTTGCCTAGATCGCAAAACCGCTGCCGCCAGGTCCGCCATGCGAATAAGAGATAACGAATCGTCTTTAGAACGTTCAGTTTACCTGTCTCAAAATGACTATTGGAATGCTTCAATCAGAGCCACCGAGTCCGAAGATCAACGTACCCATCGGCTTTCCAGAAGAGCATAACTGAACGCTCTTGCGCGCGAGGCTGAAAATGATGAACAAAGAACTCAACGGCTGAGGAGAAACGCCTCTTTAACGGCTGCTGTGCGTGAGGCTGAAACAAGTTTGAGAACTCAAAAACGGCCATTTTTCAGACCCACCCCTTCAAATTGTTAACCCTCCATTTGGGGATGTGCCTCAGTTGAACTCAATTGTTACTAATTGATTTTTGGGTGGGCTGACTTTAAACTTAAACTGCTTCAATTGAACGGTAAAAATTCCCAGTAATGAAAGACCTGGTCGAAAACGGGTTATACTGCTAGTTTTAATATAAGCGTCCTTTTGTTTCCATTTTCCGTTTTCTGTAAACTTCCTCTTTACTCACATGTTCAGTGCTATTATTCAAAGGCTTAATGTGATGATCACGAAGGAATTGGTTTATTGTGATGATTGCATTTGGAATCTGGAGTCTTTTCTTTGTCCCTGTTATTTAATCTTTTGTATTTACAGAACATGCATTATGCTCCGCTCATCTAAATCGAAAGTTCTGTCTTTCGTCAACCCAAGTCAAAGCCGGAAATTATTATTATGAAATTGAAAGACAAATTTAATTTAAAGATATTTTTTAAACAATATTATTTGTATCAATTTGATAAATTTAACAACATTGGAGTAGATAATTATTCAAAAGACAGTCAAGAGAATAACGTGACTAAAGGGAAATGCGAGCAAAACACGTTTATTGAAAAATTGATGTTCTATTCTGACTTGCGCAGGAAAAAAAAAACTTCTAAAAGACGCTTAGTACCAGGTCGGAAAATAGGTTTAAGTATTCAAGCGAAAATATTTGGTCATCTTGTTACCGTATGCTAAACTTAAAATATAATTTTGCCACATTTACTTTAAACAAAGTTAGCTGCCGATTTAATGTGTTTTAAGTGCGCACTGATTCGAATTTCCCAAGGCAATTTGATTTCGAATAGTTCAACATTTTCAAAGTTTATAAAATGTCACGATTTCCCCGATTTTAAACCTTTCACTTAGGCGCATTCCTAAAAATGGAAGAACATCAGAATTTTTTTTTTTACTTGAACATCGAAGTATAACTTGCAAAAAAAAAAAAAAAATAAGCCCACTCATTTATGCAAAAATAGAGCAGATTAAACTTCATATCCAAATAAAAATTCGATATTTCGTTTCCGCACATATATATGTGCTCACACATTTGTATATTTCATTATTCTCCCAAAGTGAGTATATCTTGAATACAATTATATTCTTCTGTGTCGTGTCCCTTTAGAATGTGAGCGTTCATGACAATCCACAACTTCCCATCCTTTGTAACACGTAGGAAGGTCTACATTTTCACAATGCAAGCCACCCATTTTGTTTGATACTTGCTGTTACTGTGGGTGCCAATCTATCCCAGCTCTCTCTCTCTCACCTCAGTAATTCTGATTCTAAGTACAGGATGCGGCAGAAATCCCTATCTAGATGAAAACCCCATTGGCTATGATGTCTTAATAATAAGTATTAGGTATTTCTTTCGCAATCTGTATAATTGTCCTTTTTGTTTGCATTATCCTTCAAAACTTCCTTATTGCTCACATTTTCAGTCTATGTTATTCTTAGTATCCTTCTGTAGGGCCATATTTCTGCTGCCTTGCGTCTCTCTTCCATCTGAGACTAGCTTCACCAGTATTCACTGTCATAGAGTAAAACCTATAACGTTCTTGTTTTAATAATTTTCGTTTTCTCAATTGATCTTTGGACTTCAGTGTTAAACTTTCCTTTGCTCGGTTAAAATACTTTCCAGGTATTTCAATTTCACTTATTCGAAGTTCGCATCTTACCGAAAAAAAACTACATTACCTTTTACAATGGTGGTAACATTAGGCAGTGTTCGCTGTATTGGGGTCACATACCACATCGGTGCGTATTGCAGACTTTACTGGGGCCACTTCAGTTGTTTAGTTAAGTAGTCTTTTCTTTGCTGGAACCATATTAGAGCGTCAGGTCGTATTTAATGAGCTGGATCCACATCTGTCCGTAATTTCATCTTTACTGACCGTGAGCCACATCGATGCGTTCGTTAAGCTGTCTTTGCTGTGTTGGAGTCAGGTTGTTGGTTTGGTTACACAGTCTTTAGAGTGCTGAAGTCTCATCAGTATGTCATGCTGTCTTTGCTGGGCTGGAGCCACATCGGTGGATTTATTATGCCATCGTTTCTGTGCTGGAGCCACATAGATCGGTTCATTACGCGGTGTTCGCTCTGATAGAGCAACATTGCACATTGGTGCGTAATGCAGCCTGGAGCTACATCAGTCATTTCGTTAAGTAAAGTTTGCTTTGCTGGAGACACATTTGTGCGTAATACTGTCTTTATTGTACTGGTGCCACATCGGCGGGATACGTATTCACTCTTAATGTGCTCGAGCCAAATCATTTGTTCGTTATGCAGTCTGTTCGCTCTGCTGGAGCTACATGCCACATCGGTGCATAATGCCGTCTTTGTTGTTCTTGTGCGTGTTCGTTATTTAGTCTTTGCTGTTTAAAAGCCCCCTCCCCATCTGTGGGTTCGTTATGCTATCTTGAAGTGCTATATCCACGTTGTGTCGTGATGCCGTTACTAAGCTGGAGCCACATCGATGTGTAATGTTGTCGTTGCTATACTTGAGTCACATCGGTAGATTTGTTACGTATTCTTTGTAGCAATGTGCGCCATACCGTCTTTTATGAGCTGGTAACACATCGGTGGTTTCCTTATGCAGTCATTGCATTGGTGAAGTCACATCGCAGTGTCATGCAGTCTTCGTTTTACTGGAGATGATTCGGCGCGCCATGCAGTCTTTGCAGTGCTGCAGCCACATAAGTGCGTTCGGTATACAGTCTCTGCTATGCAGAGGCCCCAACTCTGTGAAGCGTTATGTAGTCTTTGGTCCTCTGGAGGCACATCGTTGTGTCATGCCGTCTTTGCTGTGTTGCAGCCAAATCGATACGTTATGCTCTTGTTTCTGGGCTGGAGCTACATAGGCGAGTTCGTCACGCCATCTTTGTTTTGCTGGGAAAAGAACGGTGGGTTCGTTATGCAGTATTTGCTGTACTAGAGCTACATCGCTGCGTCGTGCAATTCTGTGCGGAGCCACATTGGTGCGCCATGCCGTCTCTGCAGTGCTGGAGCCACATTGGTGCGCCATGCCGTCTCTGCAGTGCTGGAGCCACATCGGTGCGCCATGCCGTCTCTGCAGTGTTGGAGCCACATCGGTGCGCCATGCCGTCTCTGCAGTGCTGGAGCCACATCGGTGCGCCATGCCGTCTCTGCTGTGTTGGAGCCACATCGGTGCGTCATACGGTCTTAGCAGGGGCCACATTTATCCATACATTTCGGAACCATATCATAAATGCCTAATGGGTTTTAAAAGATAATGAGTGGTGAGGAAAATACACTCGAAGTTGACCATATATCTCTGAGTTTAATTATGTTTTTTTGCCAGCTCGACAGTTACCATTTTGTTGAAACAGAGTATAACAATCTGGAAATGTAATATAAATGGCCAGTATCAAGCTTGCATGACGCTTTGTTTACAAGCTTCACGCGAACTCGACCAATTGCGTGAATATCCTGGGAACATGACTTGTCTGATAGGTCACCAGATTTCTATGGCCCGATTATTATGTTCTCTTGTTTATGCAGGGCGCCTGTATCCTTGTTTGCAAACGATAATAAAACTCCATGGGGTTGAATTTTCATTATAAAGTAGGTGGACTGAAAGTTTTATGAATGATTTTTGACCAAGGCAGCCTTCTGCACAGAATGGTCTGAGATTGAGAAAAATTATTATAGTACATTTGATATCATGACCCTCTTCCGAGACACTGAATGGCTGTCTGGCCCACTTTCTCTAAAAGGTTACCGACCCTCATTCTTGTGGCTGAAACCTACTCATTTTTACCTTACAGTTTCTACTTCTTGTCTTCCAACGTTAAGGGCAGACTAATAGACTCGCTCTAGAAACAAAAGGATTCCGAAGAGTATATCGGTCGTTAATCAGTAGACAAAAATGATTTAATGCCTTAGTGTAGTTGTACACGATGACTCTCAGAAAACATGACGAAAAACATGATGTTGCCATTCCTTAATTTCAAGTGGGTGCGTTTTAGAGAGACGGGTAAAATTGCGCTTCCCCATGTCTGGCAAGATAACTTGAAAAAAGCAGTTAGGTGAATTTGTTTTATGATTTTTTTTTGGCATATAACATATATGTGCTCACACACGCACCCCAATTTTCATTTTTTAAATCAAGTGAGATTTTACAGAGGAAAGAGCTGAAATGTAGATCGAAACAAAATCTTTAACGTGTGACCCTTAACTCCAGGTAGATAAAATCGCTTTGCAAATGATAATATGATAGACCAAAATTGAGATAATAAAGCAGAATATGGATAAAGATATAAAGAAAAGACGGATCGTTAAGGAATTGAGAAACCTTTATTGTACACAGTCAATGTTCTCTACAGAATTAAGCGCATTGACAAAGAGATCAAATCGAAAAATATTCATTGGAAGTTATAAATTATTTTTAGTTCGGGAATTATTAAGTAATCTGCATGCTTAAGACATTGGAACTCCTCCTACCAGACACACATACACAATTACAAATATACATTACCATACTATGTCCACTTAAACATAATAGTATTTTTACAAGTTTACATACAGAATTATCTACTATTTTAATGCACGTGATATCTGATTGACCAATGAGAATCGACACAACCAAAATTGGAAATACCAAAGTTCTGTCGTTTTGTCTGTTTTCTCTCAATCTCTGACGAAGTTTTAATAAAAGTGAAACATGTGTGATTGATAAACGTTTCCGATTTGTCCTTTATCATACCCTGTTTTGCATTTGATCTTTAACTCCTGCATATTGCACATTTATACATATTGCACGCACTGTTATGATTGATATTGCATTTGATTGAGTTTCCGGTTTCGGCCTTCTTTTTTTTATGTCTCTTCCTTTTATGCATTTCTGTCTGTCTCTTCCGCTTGGGCATTCCGTCCATGCCTCTTCCTCTTGCTCATTTCCGTCCATGCCTGTACCTCTTGCTCATTTCCGTCCATGCCTCTTCCTCTTGCGCATTTCCGTCCATGCCTCTACCTCTTGCGCATTTCCGTCCATGCCTGTACCTCTTGCTCATTTCCGTCCATGCCTGTACCTCTTGCTCATTTCCGTCCATGTCTCTTCCTCTTGCTCATTTCCGTCCATGCCTGTATCTCTTGCTCATTTCCGTCCATGCCTGTATCTCTTGCTCATTTCCGTCCATGCCTGTATCTCTTGCTCATTTCCGTCCATGCCTGTATCTCTTGCGCATTTCCGTCCATGCCTCTTCCTCTTGCTCATTTCCGTCCATGCCTCTTCCACTTGCGCATTTCCGTCCATGCCTCTTCCACTTGCGCATTTCCGTCCATGCCTCTTCCTCTTGCTCATTTCCGTCCATGCCTGTACCTCTTGCTCATTTCCGTCCATGCCTGTACCTCTTGCTCATTTCCGTCCATGCCTCTACCTCTTGCGCATTTCCGTCCATGCCTCTTCCTCTTGCTCATTTCCGTCCATGCCTCTTCCACTTGCGCATTTCCGTCCATGCCTCTTCCTCTTGCTCATTTCCGTCCATGCCTCTTCCTCTTGCTCATTTCCGTCCATGCCTCTTCCTCTTGCTCATTTCCGTCCATGCCTCTTCCACTTGCTCATTTCCGTCCATGCCTCTTCCTCTTGCTCATTTCCGTCCATGCCTCTTCCTCTTGCTCATTTCCGTCCATGCCTCTTCCTCTTGCTCATTTCCGTCCATGCCTCTTCCTCTTGCTCATTTCCGTCCATGCCTCTTCCTCTTGCTCATTTCCGTCCATGCCTCTTCCTCTTGCTCATTTCCGTCCATGCCTCTTCCTCTTGCTCATTTCCGTCCATGCCTCTTCCTCTTGCTCATTTCCGTCCATGCCTCTTCCTCTTGCTCATTTCCGTCCATGCCTCTTCCTCTTGCTCATTTCCGTCCATGCCTCTTCCACTTGCGCATTTCCGTCCATGCCTCTTCCTCTTGCTCATTTCCGTCCATGCCTCTTCCTCTTGCTCATTTCCGTCCATGCCTCTTCCTCTTGCTCATTTCCGTCCATGCCTCTTCCACTTGCTCATTTCCGTCCATGCCTCTTCCTCTTGCTCATTTCCGTCCATGCCTCTTCCTCTTGCTCATTTCCGTCCATGCCTCTTCCTCTTGCTCATTTCCGTCCATGCCTCTTCCTCTTGCTCATTTCCGTCCATGCCTCTTCCTCTTGCTCATTTCCGTCCATGCCTCTTCCTCTTGCTCATTTCCGTCCATGCCTCTTCCTCTTGCTCATTTCCGTCCATGCCTCTTCCTCTTGCTCATTTCCGTCCATGCCTCTTCCTCTTGCTCATTTCCGTCCATGCTTCTACCACTTGCGCATTTCCGTCCATGCCTCTTCCTCTTGCTCATTTCCGTCCATGCCTCTTCCTCTTGCTCATTTCCGTCCATGCCTCTTCCACTTGCTCATTTCCGTCCATGCCTCTTCCACTTGCTCATTTCCGTCCATGCCTCTTCCTCTTGCTCATTTCCGTCCATGCCTCTTCCTCTTGCTCATTTCCGTCCATGCCTCTTCCTCTTGCTCATTTCCGTCCATGCCTCTTCCTCTTGCTCATTTCCGTCCATGCCTCTTCCTCTTGCTCATTTCCGTCCATGCCTCTTCCTCTTGCTCATTTCCGTCCATGCCTCTTCCTCTTGCTCATTTCCGTCCATGCCTCTTCCTCTTGCTCATTTCCGTCCATGCCTCTTCCTCTTGCTCATTTCCGTCCATGCCTCTTCCTCTTGCTCATTTCCGTCCATGCCTCTTCCTCTTGCTCATTTCCGTCCATGCCTCTTCCTCTTGCTCATTTCCGTCCATGCCTCTTCCTCTTGCTCATTTCCGTCCATGCCTCTTCCTCTTGCTCATTTCCGTCCATGCCTCTTCCTCTTGCTCATTTCCGTCCATGCCTCTTCCTCTTGCTCATTTCCGTCCATGCCTCTTCCTCTTGCGCATTTCCGTCCATGCCTCTTCCTCTTGCTCATTTCCGTCCATGCCTCTTCCTCTTGCGCATTTCCGTCCATGCCTCTTCCTCTTGCTCATTTCCGTCCATGCCTCTTCCTCTTGCTCATTTCCGTCCATGCCTCTTCCTCTTGCTCATTTCCGTCCATGCCTCTTCCTCTTGCTCATTTCCGTCCATGCCTCTTCCTCTTGCTCATTTCCGTCCATGCCTCTTCCTCTTGCTCATTTCCGTCCATGCCTCTTCCTCTTGCTCATTTCCGTCCATGCCTCTTCCTCTTGCTCATTTCCGTCCATGCCTCTTCCTCTTGCTCATTTCCGTCCATGCCTCTTCCTCTTGCTCATTTCCGTCCATGCCTCTTCCTCTTGCTCATTTCCGTCCATGCCTCTTCCTCTTGCTCATTTCCGTCCATGCCTCTTCCTCTTGCTCATTTCCGTCCATGCCTCTTCCTTTCCCGCATTTCTATCGATATTTGATAAAATAGCCTCCCGCTTGATTTTGCAGGTTTAGTATAAATTAAAGTTTATTAAGTTATACAGGGTGATTGAAAAGTAACTCCCTATTTTATGCATGTTGCACTCTCCTGTCTTGCAAAAAATGATAGCAAGACGGTAGTGTCTATCTTACATAAATCAGTGAGTTATGTTTTCAATCATGCTGTATAATTACGCACAGTCTTTGGCTAAGGAGTCTGCGTTTAAATTTAATATTAAACATTTTATAGAAATGATTTTTAAGTGTAGCAGGTGAGGATTTAACATGATAGCATCCCATTTTTCTCAAGTGTCAGCAATTCTGAAGAATAGAAGATTGAGTAAATTCCTGCTTTGCAACAACAACAATGATATAAAATGAAAACCTGGAGGATTCAATGCAACAAGGCAGGTGGAAATAAAAACTAAAACCGAATAAAAACAACTGATCATAGCGTAAATCCAACGTTGTATTTCTGCTTGGAGGTGGGTTACATCCAAATGTCGATTTCAATATTTGCTAACCTTTTCTCTGGGCATATGAAATTTTAACATTTTGCATATTCAAACGGAAGTAGCTTCCTCTCAATTCATATTTCAAATGTTTTGTCGAATTTCTATGATTTACTATCTTTTTTATTTCATTCTATTTGTTCATAATAACAAACAGGAAATTTGTATTCATAATTCACTGAAAGTATTTCTACTCTGGGAATTTTGATTTCAAGAATGTACCCAGGAGATATATTTTGTTATTGACTTTAATAGTCACCTGGTACGCCATGCATATGGCTCGGCGTCAGAGTAACATTAACTTAATAAACCCAAGGCAATACCCGCTAGTATAAACTTCTCTATATACGTTAATGTTATGAATCTGTAACACACGTGTATATATATATATATATATATATATATATATATATATATATATATATATATATATATATATATTCGTGTACTGCTCCCCGAATGCCACCGACCTAATGTTCCTGAGCCTGATTGGGATCTCTGAACAGTGTTGGTCACTTTCGCTATTTTATCAACGTTTGCTTATTATGTCTACATTTATATATGTTGCACATTAAACTAAGCATAATATACTGTTAATAGATGAAAAGTATTTGCACATTTTGACTTTATTCTGGGATTCAATTTTTTTTTTTTTTTCATCCAAATCAGGGAATTTATTTTACTCATGCCATGTCTCGAAAAATTACTATATTCATTATATTTTTATCCCGAATGTTGAATGTGTTCAAAGCCGAGGTTAAAAATTGGCGCAAATTGATTTAGGATGTTGAAAATGAACATGTGAGTAACGAGGTTTTAAGGAAAATATCAGCAAAAAAGGTCCCTTATATTTAGAATTAGGTCAATTTTCTAGGGTAGATAATAAAGACAGCTTGGAGAAATTAAACCTTAAGGGCGATATTAAAATACAAAGGGGAACTTCGAATAACCTGTGTAAATGGGTGGCGGGGCGGGTGGGATGGTGAAAAGGCAAAGTTTTAGTAAGTGCAACAAAGGATAGGAAGTTGTGGAGAACCTAGATCGCCTACGTCCTGAAAGCTGATCATGAAAGTATCAGGAGTAGATTATTCCTCAATATGTGTTAGAGTTGATGGAAGTTAAAATGATGTCAATGCATATTATCGACGTCTATTCAAAATTCCCACATAAATTAGAAAAGGATAAATCTATAGTAAATCAATAGATGTCAAAAGTTGTTAACGGCACCCGCTCACATCCGATCATTGAGATCGTCAGCCTCTCCTCTTATTACCTTTATTCTCCCCTCTGGATGTCTGAAGAACCAGCTTACTTCTGAAGACTCGTGAGCAGGCGTCACAAAAGTGTGGGTGGTGGACGCGGCTGGGCGAGTCTGGCAATCCTGACAGCACGTCGCAGATCCTCTTCATGTCGACAGTCCAGTCCCCCACCCTCTTATGGTCCTAAACCAGGAAGGCCAATTTGTAGCAATGGTTTGCCAGGGCTCGGGATCGATGTTGGCATCTGTCAGGGATGCTTTCAGCTGACCATTGAAGTGTAATTTTGGTCTTCTGCGTAGCCCCTTGCCACTGACGAGTTTTCCAAACAGGATGATACATGAGAGTCATTCTGGACACGTAATCCGCCCAGCGAAGACCATGTTGAAAACTACTGTTTCAATAAATGAATTAGCAAAGAACTGAATCCTAAAAATATTCTATTTCTGCTTACCAGGGAGTTCTTTCAATTTATTCTAGAATGCATTTCAGTAGACGAGTGTTGACTTCTACTTCAGTGATGGAGTAAAATCGGTTACAAGGTTTTATATAATTTCTTTTGAATCGATCATTACTGTCACAACTACCGACCCATGAACTGAAAGTAAAGACTCCATAATAATGCTGCCTCGAAACTTTTAATCA
>OZ038476.1:132742278-132804778 GCA_964036315.1 Acanthosepion esculentum
ATCTTGGATTACTCTAGTTTTCTGCCATCACTCGCAAGGTGAGGTTTCCAAAGCAGTATATAAAAGCTGGGTCAGAAATATCCTTGTTTTCCCCCTTTTTCTCTTGACTATAAGACACTTTACAGATAGGACGTGTCTCGTTTACCATTGGGGTATTTTTCAGTCCCCAGGATACTAGGTGCCCAACGGATTACTGCACGGAATATTAAACAGCATCATATAGTCTTCTCTAACAATTATTCCAAACCAACATGTAAAGAACTCTTCTCTCACAGGAATTTACTTTACGCATTTCTCATACTTTTTAAGCTACGGCACACCTAGAAAATATCACAGCAGACTTAGCAAAATTATTAAAGGGTATATATTTAAATGTTATAAAATAAAACCGTTAATTAAAAAAAAAAATTGGGAAATGACTAAATCAAATGGCCAATACTGCACTTCAATAATATTAATTTATAATTCAATCTAACTTTAAAAAAATTTTGAATTAAACAAAGTGGAATACTATTATATGAAAAATGGTTAATATTCGTTTCCTAAAAAATTAACTTTTAAAAAAAATGAACATTAAAATGTAAAGAATAGTTAAAAGAATTATTTGAAAAAAGATTAATGGTTATTCATTTATTGAAATACTAACGCTGTGCATTACTACTTCCACACACACACACACACACACACACACACACACACACACACACACAGCGGTTGAGAATCACTGTAATAAAAGGACATCTCTTCATCAACACCTTCATTCAACTTCTGTGTCCTTTCCTAGATCACTAATTATCTGGCAACAATTGGTGACCTTCACGTGATTTAAACGAAAAGAACCTACCTAGGGTAAGTGCGCTTTAATCTGCTTCAGGTGCCTCTCTCACTTATCACAGCGTTGTTCCACTTTCGAAAAATTTACTTTTGGGGTCGCTGCCTCATCGCGATCTCCTTTCTTTTTGGAGAGAAACCAGAGGTTACAATGGGTCAAATCTAAACTTTAATCGGTTGAAAGACGACGGCGATGCAGTGTTGCCCCTGCCACACAGAAAATTCATATCATGGTGGCATAGTACATAAGCACATATAATGACATCTCACTGCCGTCTGACTAACTTCATAAGAGAATCACTTTATGATAGGCTGTCAACTTAAATCAAGTTCGTGCAGATGGTTTAATAATGGTCAGACTCACCTACTAAACGAGGCCTCATAGCAAAGCGTTTGTGACTATTCTGTATTCTATTCACGGAAGACCTCTGAATTTAAATTCTTCTTCGAGATTTCTTTCCGGATTTTGTTTGGTGT
Organism: Acanthosepion esculentum; assembly: GCA_964036315.1. Taxonomy (NCBI): domain Eukaryota; kingdom Metazoa; phylum Mollusca; class Cephalopoda; order Sepiida; family Sepiidae; genus Acanthosepion; species Acanthosepion esculentum. The sequence continues at coordinate 132,743,587 of OZ038476.1, forward strand.
AATCACAGACCATTCAAGTACAGCGTAAGAAATGCGAATTTGAGAAAAAAGAATCCCTAGTTATTACTTCAGGCATCAACAACATTTTTATATAATAATCAGTCATATTGTGGGCTTCGAAATTTTTCAAATAAATTTTTGAATTATTTTATAAGATACATTTTAATTTTGTTTTGAGAACATACTCTTATCAAATCTAAATATTAAGCAAAATTGACACCCGTCAATTACGCTGCGGGACATTAATAAACAGAATTACAAAAACAATCGGATTTCAAAAATCTTATAAAAACGGAGCAATTGTTTTATTAATTCTTAAATTATTTGTGTTCAGGGCAGAGCTTCGAAATTAGGACCTGGCAGGCCATGTACAAAATTTTTTCGCCTATTGTTTTTGGGGTCAAACTAATTTTTAATCCTACTAATATAAAGAACCCTTCCCGACCACCTAGTAAAAACGTTTACTCACCCTAAGGTATTCTATTGACAATTATAAATTTGGATATAAATGAGATTTAGGGAAAAACTGTGCCAAAAAAGTGACTCGCTTATTTCCTGCAAATAGTAATCAATAGAAACATAACCGAACAGTGTTAAATAAAGAATAATAGAGGTATAATTTATTTATAATAGGTAATATAGTTCGAAATATTTAATAATCTATGGGTCCTCCTTTATTTTGAATAACCTTTTCAAACCTTTTCGGCATTGACTTGATTAGGTTCTGGCAAATCTCATCTCCAAGCGTTGAATTCCATTCGGATATGAAATTCACAATCAAATCCTCTTTATTGCTGTACTGCTTTCTCGAGAGCCTGGACTTTATAATGCTCCATAAGTTTTCTATCGGGTTGAGGTCAGGAGATTGGGGCGACCATGTCATAACACTCACCTGCTTCTCATCAAAGTATTTCTTCATCAATTTTGATTTGTGACAGGGAGCATTATCCTGCATAAAAATGAGCTTGGTGGGGTCGATTTGCACCCTTTCAGCAGAAGGGAGCAGGCAAGACTCTAAAACTCTCTTGTACTGCTCGCTCCTGAGGGTCTTTTCAATAGGTTTTAAGAAACCAGTTCCATGAAAAGAAAAGCACCCCCCAGAACATTATACTGAACAGATGCTTGACAGTACTTACTGCTCAATTCAAGGAGCTTTCAAAGCTTCTTCTTCGGATTTTAGATCGCTTATCCTTTGAATTTAGATCAACTTTCGTTTCCTCGGAGAAGAGAACATTTAGTAAAAAAAATCAGGTGAGTCACTTTTATCGAACAGCACTGTACATCTTCAATTTCTTCTCATTCCCTATATATTCCATTGGTGGGGGTGGAAGTTCAACTCAGTTTCTTCCCTAGAACTGCTGCATTATGTAACAGTCTCCCGAGGGCAATGCTGTTCCAGATTTTAGCCTATTCAAGGCGGGGGTCAGTTTTTAGTTATCCTATATATATATATATATATATATATATATATATATATATATATATACTCATAAATTGCGTTCTTCTGTACGCTTTAACGACCTTCTTTAGTAACTAACGACCTTATTTAGTAACTAACTTTTGTGGCTCATGGGACTTGTAGTTCGTGAACAATACTAAAAGGAAAGATAATTTCAACAAATTCACTCTCATAGTAATGGCTTAGAAGCTGCGATCAAAATTATTGCTCGATGTTTTAATAACCTTCTACTGAGAAGAAGGCTAGTCGATTAGACGTCATCAATTCGATGAGATTTTCGTTTAATAATTTCTTTAATTAATATCAACTTTTGTCAATCTTTAAAAATTTTAAAACGAGGGGAAATTGAAAAATCAGGCGTGGCTAACCATATATGGATGGAAAAGGAAGATCACCGCCCCTCCTCCCGGGGGATGAACCTGGAATAATAGGCAGAGAAGATCACTGGAAAATACGTAAACCTAAGGTATCAGCGCATATGTTAGGCCACACAAATCTAAGCATAGACAAGAATACAACAATTCAGACACTGATGGCATGAACACATGACCTTGTGAGTTCAATGCCTGACCACAGCAAAGGTGAACAAAAACTTGGAGTTTTGAGTTACTAAAGGGGAATAACTGAAATTGATATATCCAGAAGAGTCACGTGGTACTAGAGCAATCTAACACGGTGGACGAAATAAAGGATTCGGTTCAATATTCCAATCACCTGAAGGAGTCGTATATTACAATAAAGATGAGGACAACAGCCCGAACAATGTAAATAGTGTAAATCTTTTAAAGTTATGTGGAATTGTTTCTGTTTTTCTTCCTCATTTTTAAAATTATTTTTGTGTCCCCAATGTAATAATTAAGCCAGGTGTAGTTTCGTCTACAAAAGAAAAACATTAAACAAAAAGCTCAAGTCATGGTCTTAAATCGCCTCGTCAGATCGAGACTCTCATATTTTGATCTAATTATCTTACAGTTGAAATGCCTCCATGTAACCGTAATTAACATTTTCTTCTATAGCTCTTCTCCATTGTGGAACTCTCTTCCGACTTTGAGCTTCAAAAATTAAAATGCCATGTCAATCATTCTTTTATCCTATTATTTTATTGTCCTCTCTCCTTTAATACTAGTTTTTCTTAGATTCTCTAACAATTAGTAATCTCTCGCATCCTAGCGGCTGTATTGCCTTGCTTGGCGTGAAATGATAGAAAAGGATGTCATGCATGGCGCCAAACTCATTAACAATTATTTAAACTGTCAGCTTTATACAACTGGTTAAAAAAGCGAGTGAAGAGTCTAAGTCTTAGCGAGAAGCATGCGCCTTGAAACCTCGTGAACTGGAGTTAGAAAATCGGTAACCAAGAACTTCTGAGGAATTTCCACAGTAGCAACAACTATAATTGATAGCACATGTACCTTAAAGAGAAAATAATGACATAATCAGCATGCTGACGCTCCACACTACTGCGAACAAAAGGGTAAAGGAAGTCTCATTAATAATGAGAAAGAGCAATAACAATTACTGGATTTGAGAAAACTGTTCTCTTGATATAGCTTTAATAGAATAAATATATAAATTTCAAATGACACTGACTGCTCTGTCAAGGAATAATATTATCATTCAAAATGGGATATGCCAGGATCCAAAAATATTCTGGGAATTTTAAATTTAGGAATTTTTTACTAAATAAGAATAAAGCATGATATAATGCATTTCGCTGTTGTTCCGGTAGATCTGTGGATGAATGGGTTGTTTTTCCTACACACGTCGGCTGTCAGCATAAGGTTGCGGGGGATTCTTCACTCGCATTATAGCAGCAGAAATCAGCCTTGTGTTCACAGAGAAAAGCATACTTGACTGGAAATAAACGTACTCAAACAGGAAAAGGATGGTAAATTTTATGTTAATATTATACAATTTATTTATTTTTTGTATGTATTGGTGTGTGCATTTTTTTAGGTTACAATTATTTTATGATACATGTGATAAAAGGAAGAATTTACTCATTAGTATTACAAGCCATATCACAGAAGTTGGATACGTGTTGCCTGCCTGCCTGGGGGCTCTTGGCGAAGAGATTGAATTTAACGTCTTTTTTTTCCGTCAGGAACAGTTTTTGTTATATGCTGGGAGTATTTTTTTTTAATTATTTTTAATTTTGTTTAATTTATTTTAAACAAAATTTAAATGTTAGTTTTATTTTCTTTTAAGTATAATTTTCATATTTATTTATTTTTATTATTATTATTATTCATAATAATAATAATATCCCTACAGATCCGGCGATCGATCTGAAAGAAATGCTGTAATCAATACCGGGTTGGTTAAGAAACTTACTTCTCGCGGCTTTCTTTCAGATAAAAAAAATATGGCTTTTGCTTCTCTAGGACAACCGCCAATGTGTTAACTATTATTATCGAATTTGTCTATCAATCTTTCGATAAGAACGAGGCTCGGGCTGTGGTTATAGATATCTCAGAGGCGTTTGACAATGTTTAGCATCATGGCCTTCTTCAGAAGCTGAAAGACTATGGTATCTGCAGCTGAATTAGTGATTTGAGTTGAAATAACTAGGTGTAAAATAAGTTTGTTTGTTGTTTTTTTTTATCCTAATAGTTTTTTTTTATCGCATTCTCGCCTGTAGAACTCTCTTCCACTTATTTGGTTCCTTACCATCTACGATTATTTGGCATCTAAATGCAACGTGAATTGCTACCTTCTGTCTTCCTGAATCGTATTCTTTTGTTGTCCCCTCTCTTCACAAAGGTTTCTCTCGCTTTCTTTCACTCTCGGTGACCATTTTAGCAGCATTATTTCCTTTTTTTTTTAATGTTTAAAGGGAAAAAAAAAACAGATTTTGCTGCTTCTTTTGCTGACAATCATGCATTCCATTTACATACAGTCAATATTTTGTCCTTTCTTCTCGCTTACCTTTACTACCTTTTATTGAATTTAAAACAGACATGAAAAATTGGTATAAACGTCAATTCTAAAGTGATTATTTTAAAAGTTTTGACAAGATAAAAATGAACAAACATAAGAGATAATAGTGTAGCATTGCTAATCTTTCAGAAACATTAGCTCTGCGTTGAATTTAATTCTCACATATGTTATCTATACTTCAACTGAGCAACATGACAATGATATTTTTTACTGCCGTATCCGAGAACCGCAAATCAAGAAAAGAGTTGGAAACATCAAGACGACAGAATTATTGAAAACCATATTAAGAAGAGTGCTGGATTATTGAGGAGACGTTTTTCTTTCTCGTCCTGTCAAGATACTTTGTTGGACGTAGGCTTTCTCCAGATCATGGACTGTTGCCCTACCGCGCTGGTCCCGTGCATATTGGTAGGAGCAGATGTGACACGATCGGGTGACCATGTCTCTGTCGAGTCGCCTCAGGCTATTAACGCGTAAGTGGAATTTGAACACTACTTTCTGATTTGTCATCCATTATACCATCCGCGCATCATACAACTGAGCTTACGGCACCATTTTCAAGCGGTAATCTATTTAGGGGCTGACAGGCTCGATGTTGCTTCGGTGACCTGGCAAGAAAGTGCATCATCAAAAAAATGAAACAGAAGTTTGTTAGAAAGAAATAAATGTTGAATTGCTAGGTTATACGGCACTGACTGCTGCACAATTACCTAATGAGGGAACAGAGATGTGGTTCTACAGAAGGATGCTGAGAATACTATGCACATGTCAGCAACAACGAAGTTTTAGGGAAATGGTAACAAAAACGATAGTTGCAGAAGAGAAAATTAAAATGAGGGAAGAGGGCTTGGAGAATTTGACACTCACAGAACATATTGAAGGCAGGAAAGAGAATAAAAGCATTGAATGACTTAAAGAACTTGTTCAAATGGTTGACAGAACAGGAAGTAGAAGAGATAGCAGAAAGACAAACCTTACTATGAGGCACAGAATTTTGTGTAGAATCATAATCGCCCGCCATGAAGATGTTCGGCACTTCACACTGAAGATTTTCGTGGCTGAAAGGAATAAAGCGACGTTTATAATAAAACAAATAAGTAACAATAATTCGAGTTTCGGCAGAAATTATGTATCCATTTTCGCAGCGTTTATATTTGCCGAATGGTCAATCAGTTCAGTTTTGTGAAAGAAAAAAAATTGAAATCGAAATAAAATAGTCATGACGAAAATGAGTCTCCATCCAGATAGAGTAAAATAAGAATTACTTATCTCTCTCGTTATCGCTCACCCTTTATTCACTTTAAAGCGATCTATATGTACATTTGTTATTCGTATGTACTGGACACTCGAAGGCTTGTGAACAGTTCTGTCTCCTTCGATTGAGTCAATCCGTGATACGGTTTTCAGCATGCTTGATTCGCCTCCCTAAAAGGGATAGCATCAAGGTTCCCTTCTTAACATTTAGAATTGAACCCGGGTTTCATAGTCGGAAAATGAACGTTCTTAACAATTGATCAATATACACTCATTACAGCTGACTCTTAACCAACGTAGACAGTTACTTCAGCCAGTATCCTCTAGACAACTGTATCTCTAAGAGGTCGCAATGTCGCAATAACAACAAAGATAGTCTGAATATAAATAGTGTAAATAACTCCTCATCTCACAAATTCTGACAGAAATTAAATAACTGTGTTTTCAGTTGTGTTCACTTTTAGAAATGGTATCTCCGTGCTTTTGACAGTAACGTTCATTCGCAAACCAAATGTTGTCCTGAATATGACGATAAACTACATCCGGCAGCAAGGCCTCTTATCAAGTAATGTGAAATTTTGAGGAGCGTGGAAACACCTTTTAATTGCCTTTTGTTCGCAGGCCCACTCTGACTTAGGGTGGTCGTACCAGTTAGGGTCGCATCTATGGACAAACAGTGAACTTCCAAACAAAAATCAGCAGTACACTTTTATACTAAAATGACCGACAATACAGTTTATATTAAATGACCGACAATGCACTTTCGGGCAAAATGATAATACGAGTTCCAGTTGGGTTCGTTATATTTACTTATTCGCAAATACCCTTCGGGAATCTATGAATCCATCTGTTCTACCCACAGCTATGGGTTAATTAGTGAAACTTATATTACTAAAACCATTATTATCATCCCCACCAAAAAATTAAAAAACAAAATTGTGTACAAAATATTTAAATTTCGGCTTGAAATAACTCCTAAGTGTCGATATGCCGCTAAACAAAAACAAACAACCAATGTAAAGATGTTTTATCTTTTTCTCGGTCTACTTCCCTAAAGTTTACATTACCAAGTTTTACGCAAAACTGTCCCCGTTTAACCTTCGACCTGGCTGGATGCTACTAAATTTCGGTGGTCGAACAAGAAACACTGCTTAAAATGAGTCTCAACCGTAGATTAATGATTCTTTATAAATGCACAGATCATCTTGTATGAAATGCAACATACTTGCTATACAATACTGCGTTATTTCATGCAAAGGTTGGCAAAGCGCTTTTGTTCTGTTGACTGTTCCAAAAAGTTATTTAATGTTTTTGTCAGAGTATTCACCTAAACTTTTTGTACCTCGGCAGTATTCGTCTATTAAAACATTTTTTTAATTAAAACCGAAATGCGAAGAATGACTTTATTTCAAATGTTTGGCTGGACCTTTCTTGATTCCGTACGAATGGACATATACTATAGTTTAAAATTCTTTGATCGGACACTCTTTGTTATTCGTTAGGTCATTGTTATGATTCTAAACCTGAAGCCAACATCCGTCGATCAAAAATGTGACATATACAGCAAACGCACAACAAAATAGTACATAAATAAGCAAGTAGGTCATTTTAAAAGTTCCCAGCCGACTTCACATCTCAAGTCGGAACAAACTAAACGGAGTTTTTGAATTATTAAGTCAGCTCAAGATAAGCTTGTGCCGTTAAGTTTGACAAATTATGACCAACGACCCGGCAATTAATTATTTCCAGTGCGATGTGATCCGTGGTCTCATACGTTGGTGAACTGCTGGAAAGGAGTTTTCGGTCTGGTCCACACAAGGTGGCCTGTATGTGCGTCTAACACCAGAATAGGAAACTGAATTGCTTATGTACAGTTCTAACAAATGAATCGTAGCTTAAATATATTAGTTTCTGTCGGGTGGTGAATGCAATATAGGATTTTGCATAAATTGCACAAGCTTAGCCACTTTCTATTCACCCCCTCTGGTCAAAATGTTTGCTAATTTCGATGCAACATTTCCAAATCACAACGCCATAATACTATCTTTATTTGAACAGATTGCAAAAGGTTGTAATTCATTACTCCATTATAGGCGTCCTGGGTATGACGATAAACTGCATCCGGCAGCAAGGCCTCTGATTGGAGGTTTTGAGGAGCGTGGAACCACCTCTTAATTTCTGTTGTTTTCGGGTTCACCCTGACCTGGGGTGGTGACATCTTTTAGGATCCCATCTATGGACAAATCGTTAATACCCAAACACTATGTTATAGTAAAAATACCAGCAATACATTTTCATGGTTAAAAAAATTACCAGCAAACATGTTAAGCAAACAAAAAATACTAATACGTTTTTTTTTGTAAAAGAATTACTGATGCTCTCAAGAAAATTAATTTTCGGCGTTAAATGACCCATAAGGAATTGATATGCCGCCAAACAAGTAAACAAATTCCTCGATTACAGAGTGATGAAATTGTCAAGACAATTTGTATCTGACGACATTGTTTTGGGAAGTTTGCTTGTGGGTTAGGCATATTTGTCAGCCCAAATAAAACAGGTCAAGGATTGCCATAGAGAAATCCCATTTCAAAACAATGCTAAGGAATTCCATTGTTTGTTCGTATTGTTCACGTTATAGACAGTATTTCTTGCAATGGTTAACAATACTTTCCTTCAAGATAGCGTTCGCAATTAGCCTTCGCACTCTCTTGGGACTGACTGTCTTGGTATTTATGGTAGAACTAGCTTTAATCTCCTACGTCTGCAATATCAAGTGGTTTGACATCATTTACAATATTTATGGAAATTTGCCGATCGCCTTTGTTGGTATATCAAATAGTCCGTACTGATTGGATAATTACTGGGGACACTAGTCAGAATTTGAATAATATAAATAACTCACCCCAGAAATTCTGCAAAAAAAAAAAAAGGATTTTGAATAGTCAAGTAAACTGAGAAATTTCTCGTCTGGGCCGGAAAAGATGACTTTTTTTTCCTGAAAATCACCAGTAAATGTAGGTATGAAAATATCAAAGTAACAACCTACTGTCCGTAAGTAGCTGTAAAGGAAACAGAAATAAATAGGAATAAATGAAAACATTTGCAATCAAGTGCCACTAGACAAGAAGTTGGGTATTTCTGTCCGCTGACTTAGATAGTCAGGCCGCATTCAGTAATCATTCGTCAGCGAGTGTGGAGTGAAAGAGATAATCAGTTACCCCGGACAAAAGTTCCTGTTTTGTGTTCGATTTGCCGAAGAAAAATTACCAAAAAGTAGTTAGCAAAAATCTACTTCAATGACTAGAATCTATGCTAATTTTCTTCCCTCCTCTGAATGGCGTGACCATTCAGAAAAAATCTCTTGGTGAAGAGAAGCCGTTGTTTTTCGCTGATAAAAGCAGAATATTTTCTGAAATAAGGAGGAACACGCGTTTTTGCTAGTGAGAAGTTAAGGTTGGACGTGTAAACCCAATTTTGTCGTTTCTACTTCTCTTGTTGGACTGTTACGACAAACTATCGTTTGAACTGTGATTTGGCTACAAGTGTTGCGGTCGAGAGACAGAGGAAATCTGTTGCAGACGTTTGTTGCTGCTTTAAGTCGACAGTTTTATTTTATTTTCTCTCATTACTACAGAGTGATAAGGTCTCTGTTGTGATGTAGAGAAGAGCAAGTGAAGTAAAAGAGGATGTTCAAAGTTATCTGCAATTCAAGGGACAGTCGGCTAAAGAGAAGATCTGGTCTGTTAGTCTGTCGTGGGTGAATAGAATAATAGCATCAAAAATATCCAGAGTGTCATCTGACTCTAAACACAGTCCATGAATAAAGAACCCAGTAAATTAAAACAAATGGGATCGTGTTTTCTTTTTTCGCTATGGCGATATTTCGAGAGGGTAGCATGATTATTATTTAGTCAGGAAATACTATAAAGAAAAGATTTCATTATAAAAAATGGCAAGACTTTGCAGCTCATTTAAATGTTTCCGATTATCAGCCAGATCATGTGCTATCCACTACTTTTCTTTGAACCTTTCTCCCTACGCCTTAGTGTTGCGTTTCTCATCAAATTTCCCCGGATATCCACATGTCTTCATTGTACATTAAACATTTGCGACTACGACTAGGATCAATTTGGAGATTCGGTCCACCATATGCAATATTTTGCAACGTACAACAAGAGATGGGATTGGAAGGTGATGATTTCATGCCTTTTCTCAGGGTATTAGTAGAAAAGTTAACATAACAGACTAGGTCTGAATTTGAACTCTGTTCGGAGATTCCAATTTCCGGTCACATAATCGTTACGCTAGCCACATATCCCCGAAGGAATTTTAACGGCTTAGGAATATTAGTAATTGTTTTCTGTTGTTTTTTGTTTTTTTCTAATTACGATTTTCGTCTCGCGCCAAAAATTACACAGTTGATTGCTTGATTTTTTGTTTTGCTTTGCTTTAGTTATAGTTTGTCGAGTGTGTGTATGCGTAATTTCTGATCAATTCTATTAAGTGTACCGATGGATTTCTATAATTGCGCAGGAGCGAAAAGAAAAGCGATCAGAAGCAATGTTAGCCAAAAACTGTGAATTGATGGCGTCGGTTTTCAGTTTATTGATCTAATCGTCGATACAAAAGGCAGCGAAGAACGCAAGTATCTCTGATTGCAAAGCGGTGTTACTAATCCATACAAATGAAAGTAGCCAATAAAGCAACAAATCACTCTAATCGTAGCTTTGAGATACTATAAACGTTTTCGTAAATAAAATAGGCAATTAATAAGAAACAAAGTATGGGGCGAAAAACGACTGTGTTACCGAGATCTGCCATTATTGAGCAAACCTAATTGAATTTAGTCAATGTTTTCCCATTTAGCTCTTTACCGCATTTCCTTACTGGCTTTAATACAAGGGTTAATCAAAAAGTAATGTCTGTTCTAATTTAATTTTAAAAGTCTTAGTCTGAAGTTCGAGTTTGTCTGTCTTTCTTTGCAATATATCATAAAAACGCCTAGGTATATTTTTAGTGGTGCCATATTCTTTTTCACTAAACATAGGTACCTCTACGAGATTGCTAAAAAAAGAGCATAGCATGATGAAAAAGACGCCAAACTTGACGAAAACAAAATTTTATTTTCTAAATGTTTGTTATTATTAAGAGGAAAGATCAAAGGATTTTGGGGGTATTTTTTTACATTTTTTAATCGTTCCTAACACGTCCGAAAATTTCGTTAAAAATCTTGTTTTTTTTTTGAGTCGGCAAAATTGACAGATGGCAACCATTTTTTCCATTTTATAAAATCAATGAAAATCTCAGTTTGAAATTCTTTTAAATATCAATTATCATTTTTCCAAAACTTATTTTAAGAAAATCAGAAATTATGATGTTTATTTAAAATATTTTGAACCAAGCTTAACTTAGCTTCTGCGCCGAAAAGGTGTAATTTGAAAATAAAACAAAGCAGGTCATAAACTTTCGTGTCACTTGACAGGTGATGAATGACATATTGACGGATTCCGTGAGGATAATTTGTTCCACGGAAGGAGAAAAGTGAAATATTTTACATTTAAGTGAACAAATTATTTACCTCGTTATTTTTAAGGAAAACTTTCAGCACTCTAATTTTTTGTTTTTTGTACTTAGTTTTCACCTTTACGTTTAAGATGCTTTATGGAAAATATATTATAAAGAAATTAAAATAAGACTGTTACGAATGAGATTAAATTTCATAAGAAAGGTATCTAATTAGTTTATTGGTACCTTTCTTATGAAATTTTATCAGAAGTGTACATAAAATACTATAATTTTATGTACATTTATTACATTTTACTATTTTATTTGTATTTCCATTCATTTTATTATTAATTTTGATATTTCATTTATGGAAAAAAGTGCCATAACTGAGATTAATATAAAAATAAGATCATATAAATTTCATAAGATGATACTGATACTTTTAGGTACCCTTCTCAGTTGAAACTGAAAAATCAAATAAACTGCTCGACACGTGTTTCGCAAAAGTAAAGGCCTTAACAGCGGAGAACAATGCTTAACTCAAATAACGCAACATAATTGTATTCTGGTTGGTCTTCCGTATTTTATAATTAGAGTCCGATTATAAACACAAAATTACATTTCTTAATTACTGCGGATCTTCTGATTAGTCAAAACGATACAATTTACAACGAACTAAAAAAAAGATCTCTCATAAGAACACTTAGGAAACCCGATGCGGCTTTTAAGTAATTTTATAATATTTTAACAATTTAAAATTAAAAATCTATTATAATTAAAAGATAACAAATAATTGTATTAAAAATTCATTTTTCATCGAAAAATTTTTTTGCTTTCAGAAAATATTGTTCATATTCATAAAAACAACTAAAAGTAAATAAAAGCATTTGAAATTAAATAATATCTTTGTTTTATTGAGTTTTGTACGTTACAATTCAGAGCTGATTTCAGGTAGGTGGGGTCCAATTAAAAACAAAAAAAAACGTGATTTGCATTCCTCAAAGCCTTGTGCTTTTAACTATTGTAATCACTAAAACAGATGCGATCGAATTTCTAGCGTTTTCATAAAATTAGTTATGGTGGGGTAATAAAAATAAAAAAATATTTCTGCCAGGACTTTAATAAAAGAAAACATCATCTGTGAATACTTTCTGAAAGTTTCATTAACATCCGAGAATTAATTTTATTTTTGCAAGAATTTTCAAATTAATGTGTGTCATACAAAAACCGTGTTAAAAATTGTATATGTTATTTTAATAGTTCCGGTGATACAAAGAGAAACAAGGATTTTTAAATGAAAATTCAGATTGTTCTAAAAAGAAGGAAAATTTTTTTTTAAATAATTAAAATAAACTTTGATCTTTCCTCTTAATAATAACGTAGATATTTAGACGATAAAATTTTGTTTTCGTCACGTTTGGCGTCTTTTTCATCATGCTATGCTCTTTTTTTAGCGATCTCGTGGAGGTACCTAACTAAACAGAATTCTTTTCTTTTCAAAATGGCTGCCTCTCTGGACATGCACAGAAACCAGAACTACCATAGGATCTCTCCTTTTTTGGAAAGAGAAAGTATCGTAGACATCCACATGCGTCTCAACTCATGTCAGAAAACCAAAAAACTTTGTACTCGATGTCCTTCCGAAAAGCCAGATGCTGACTTAACCTGACACATGACCGTCTATCTGTCGAATGCAGATCTTCCCGTCATGTGAACGCGTGCTAGCTACAGTTGATCTGGGTTGCAAGCCTGCGAAATAATATTATTACAGGGAGACATATAAACACCTACCCGGTATCGCAAAAACGTAAATTTCACGTTGCAGATGAGGAGGCATGGGGCTCGTATGCGCACCCTGACCGAGGGAAACTAAGTACGTGTGTGGAATAAAATATATGAAATATATTTCAAACCTCATTTTCGTCAACGAGGAATTCATTACAAATGTTTATGGAAAAGCTTTACTCGATGTCAACCCAGTAAGGGGTCAATAAAGTTAATGATAATCCTAGAATGGAAGAATGAAATTGAATTTAGCAACAGGCCACACAGTGGTAGGTCAACTGCTGTTGTTTATAAGGATAAAGCCAAATTACTTATGCTCTCCGCTAATAAAATAACCAATATTGAAAAATTGTAAAAAAATAAAAAGTAATTTACGTAAGGCTTGGTAATGCCTGCATGTTAAGACATCCCCTGTGCAAATGAGTTCCTAGTATGTTAACAGTTTGCATGTCTGTGCAGAGGATGGTTTATGTCCAATAGCTCCTGGAGCTGCAAAGCTTGGGAAGGTTTCAGGAGCTATTGGCTCACCAATGATTATTAGGTGAAAGATGCACATGGCACACAGTAAATAAGCATTTACGAGGCGGATATATATGCTTACATTCAACGATGGGTATACAACAGTGGAAAAAGAATGTGGTTTTGTTTGGCAAGGGAATTGGACCTTGAGACTTTCGTGATCAGTTTTGTATTCTTTGTATTCTTCTGTTTGTTATTTGATGGAGGTGGCAATCAGTAGACAAATCTCACCACCACAAACACCACTCATGGAGTACGATGTTGATGTTCGTTCGTTCTGTTTCTCGTTCTCTATACGTTCGTTTGTTCTTTCGTTCTCTATACGTTCATTCGTTCTTTCGTTCTCTATACGTTCGTTCGTTCTTTCGTTCTCTATACGTTCGTTCGTTCTTTCGTTCTCTATACGTTCGTTCGTTCTTTCGTTCTCTATACGTACGTTCGTTCTTTCGTTCTCTATACGTTCGTTCACTCTTTCGTTCTCTATTCGTTCGTTCGTTCTCTATTCGTTCGTTCTCTATTCGTTCGTTCTTCTCTTTTCGTTCGTTCTTCTCTTTTCGTTCGTTTTTTTCTATTCTTTCCTTCCTTTTCGTTTCGTTTTTTGATGTTTTTTTTTTGTTTTTGTTGGTTTGTTCGGGGTTTTTTTGTTCGTTCGTTCGTTCTTTTTTTTCTTTGTTCATTCTTTTTTTTTTCTTCGTTCGTTCTTACCTTTCTATTTTGTTTTTCTCTTTTTTCTTTTCTTTAATATAAATAACTGGTATCTGGTGTTTAATGCAGAAATGGAAATTCGTATTGGCAACAAAAATCAAAATAAGGCAAACATTTATTGAAAACGAAACGAGGCATTTGAAAAGATACACAAGTGTCCAATATCCAAACAAGTTGGCATTTGAAGTAGGTTTTTGTAATCTTCGGCTGGGCATCGCTTTGTCGGAATCTCGTATCGTGTTCGTATTCTTTGAGTTTAACAGGATTTTCAGAGTCAGCTGTGATAATTGTGTACTTCGAGGCAAAACCTAAGAAATAAAGAAACCGTGTTTATCGTGTAATGTGAGAACTGCTATAGCTTTACTAAAGATCACCTAAATGTGACCGGTTTTTACTAAGAATTTGACTTGTTATGAACCTGAGAGATCCTGTTCAGCCGCTATAGCCCACAGGAAATACTTTTTTGCGACTGTGTCAACGTAATATGTCCGATCACAACATATGTGTCTGTGTCTGCCCGTAGTAATTGTAATAGGCTACGAATTTGTTTGCTGATAGAATGAAACACCTTGAAACCGACAAAAAAGTGGATTTTCCTTACTCCTACGGCTCTGTAATAGTGGATTAAATGAGAACAAGTATTTCATCACTCCTTTAAATCATTGCACTTTCTTGGGCTAAGGTTTTTAATTCCACTCACCTGAATCACTCTTCCATCATTATAAATCTACCATTGTACGAACCTTGAATATCGTTGCCACATTTGGTCTGGTGCTTCTGCTATGCATTTTGTGATTCTGGTCAAGATGCAATGCTATAGGTCTGAATCTGGCATATCGGCTTAAGTCAAATATGCACCACCAAAACGTAGCTTCCTTGTGCCTATTCTACAAACATTTTAATCATAACTTTTCTGATCTTTCCTCCTTGATACCTCGACTTCATAAATTTAAGCACATTACTCGATTGGCAGATAGGTCTCATCATTTTACTGTTGAAATAGCGAAGTATAAACATAATTTCTATTGTAATAGTTTCTTTTCTAGCACTTCCCGCTCGTGGAACTTGCTTCCAGAATTCCACAAACAAGAAGTGCTTTTTGATTTGCTGTAAACTATGAGATGCAAAAATTTAAATGCAACCTCAATCGTCATGGTGTTTCTCCTTGAATCCTGTTCTTTTTATGTTGACTTCTCCACAATAATGTTTTCTGAGTTTCCTTCACTGTGTTGTCTTTTTCTCAGTATCCCCCTTGTATCTTAGAGGATTTATTGCCTTGCTTGGGTTTAAAGAATTTAAAAAGACAAATGAAAATAACTTGAATTGTTTGCATTTTAATTGGTTTTCTTGATTTTAGAAATTCTCAATAACTTAATAAATCTGTCAAATTTTATGCTGAAATAAATATGGGAGTTTAAAAAATATTTGTCAGGATTTCAGGTTTCGTTGTTACGCATTGATCTTAACAAGTTGGAAGACAGGTCACTCAATTAGTGTTTAAATTTTGGTTTGAAACTGAATCGAAGAACTCTAGTGCAGATTCCAAAGATGATGAATCATTACAGTCACTGGGTCACGAGTGAAGCTTAGTAGTAC
The DNA here is from genome assembly GCA_964036315.1 of Acanthosepion esculentum. NCBI lineage: Eukaryota > Metazoa > Mollusca > Cephalopoda > Sepiida > Sepiidae > Acanthosepion > Acanthosepion esculentum. Next base: position 132,759,350 of record OZ038476.1, read on the forward strand.
ATTCTTTACATTATCATGTTGGAAAGTTTTTTTTTTCTTTATGGCAAAGTATTTCCAATGCACATGTTCAGATCTTGTATTTTGAAGGCTGGTTTTTAAAATGCTGGTAGACAGTGAATTTCATTACTGGTCTGGAGCAACACAATCTTCCCAATTAACATTTTTTTACACATACTTATGGTGCACAAAATAAAGACTGGGAAATGTCAAATCTTAGTTTCGTCTCCCACAATTATTTACCGTCGGTTTAAAGGTAGTGCTGCCCTAATTTTTCAAACAGAAAATATACTCACTTTAAAAGTAAATTAACATTTGATTTCATAAGGACTCGCAAAATGTGCATACATTTTATTATGGGATCGATAGTAACTATTGGTTTTGGTACTAAAGTTATTGAATATCTATCGTGGATATGGAAAACTGTTTGAAAATAAAAAATGCAAAATTCGGATGAAGGTGTCCATTGCTATCTGTGAATAATGCTAATATAAGACGTGATCATATGACATCAAAGGTTAGGTTATTGCTCATTTTTATGTTATTTTATGGGGAAAAAATGAATTTTATATTCTGAAAGCATCATGTTTTTTTTCAATCATCATCCCCCTCTCATTTGTTAGACTTACAAATGGTCGGCCATTTCCTCATCCTCTCGATAAGCTTCCTTGAATTTCTAACTGAACTATTTATTCACTTTTCTTATGACACTTTTGATGCGTGAGGGATATTTTTCTTCTTTCATGCGCTGTGTCCCTCCAGCACGTAGGCGATCAAGACTGTCCACATCTTCCTGTCGCTTGTCGCTCTTAATAAGTTTTTTGTCTTTTTGTTATATCACCCAAACCCTGTTCTACCATGCTTTTACTCAAGCTCATCAAGTATGTTACGCGCTGTTTTCCTCTGTCCTTGTTTTCCTCAATCTGTCTTGTGAGCATCAGATTTTCCAAGTCCTCCTTCCTCGTTACGTGCTCCAGAAATTTCAACCGCCTCTTCCTGATATTAAGTATAAGTTTCCTTTTTGTTTCCATTTTTTTCTAAAACCTCGTCGTTCTCACATGTTGGGGCCATGGTATCCAGAGCATCTTTCTGTAGAACTACATTTCTGTTGCTTCAAGTCTCTTCATCTATGAGAAAATTGTCCAGCATTCGCTGCCATACAGTTGGGTAGATATCACGTAACGGTTCAGTACTATTTTCTTTCTTTCTAAAAAAGTTTTCCTGTCTCTTAATACTCTGCTTAGCTTTCGGAATGCAACTTTGGCTATCCGATTGCATTTTCGGATTTCAGTATCGTATTTTCCGACTTCTGTTAGAAAACATCTTGTTTGATTTTTAGTATCTCCGATTTGTAATTTGTATTTTGGGCTCACCCTTTTGCTGATAACCATGCATTCTGTTTTCTTGCAGTTTATACTTGGTCCTTTCTTCTCTCTTCCCTTCGTTACCTTCTGTGCGGTTAGATCTCGATTGCGTCTCTGTCTTCGGACAGAGTGCGGCTCAATTGTGTCTCTGTCTGCGTACAGGGACGCAGCTGGGGGGAAATATTGAGAGGTCCCCAGTTTAGGGAAACAGCTACCCACGGCTGTATCCCCGCCTCATTGCACTAGACGGCGGATCGGTAGTCATAACGATACCAGCACAACCGACGGTTGCGGGGTCTGGGCAACTTTCTACCTGGCCCGGGTGTACGTGCTCGGGTTCCCTACATTAAATCCGACCTTGTATCACATCTACTCTCAGTAGGGAGATAAGGTAAATACTACATTCTGTAGCAGCATTTGTAGTTTACATTTCGTGTCTGCTATCAAGACTGTCATCTGCTAGTTAAAAATGAGGACATCAACTTTCGAGGAAAAAGGAATCTTCGAAACAGTAACAACGCTTTCGCAGAAAAGAAAGGATACGAATATTCTTATTCCTATTGAATAAGACCAAAAAGAACATGGCGTTCGTACTATTCCAATTCTTCAAGGAATGATAATTTGGTTGTTTTGTTTGGATGTGTTTTATTATGCGCATGTCTTCGGAACCATTTATTGTAAATAAAACAGGATCAATTGCATTAGAAAACAAATCCCGTTAGGATTCGCAAACGCAGAGTGTCATTGCTAACTGAATTGCTAGAAGCAACATTCAGCTCGGGGTGTGTAATCGGATCTCTTGGGATTAAATATGGTTCGAAAATATAACAAAACCAAAATAAATTGTAGAACGTATCAAGGCATCTAAAACCAAAATAAATTGTATGATGTTTTAAGGCAACTGCATCGGTGTAGATATTTAATATTGGATATTACTTTCTAGCGTTTTATGAGTAACACTTCCATTTATTCCTGATCACTTGGGGATTTATGCATCTTTTATAGTAAAAATTATCTCAATATATTTCTATAACAAAATAATATTTGCAATACTTGTCTATAGCAAATATATTAGCAATAAATTAAAAGCTAAAAGGAAACGGAGGAGAAGTGTGATTATCAAGAACAGACATACACTAAATTCTTATTGTGTTTGTGAATTTGTTTATATGTATGTATGCATGTATGTATGTATGCATGTATGTATGTATGCATGTATGCATGCATGCATGTATGTATGCATGCATGTATGTATGCATGTATGTATGTATGTATGTATGTAAATGCTATTGGTTGTATTACTTTCATAGCCGTATTGTTTTGAAATTTTGAATAATTGCACTGAAAGTGGTAGAAAAACCCTTTTTCTGAAAAATATATATATAGCTGTTTAATATACAAGGGGGTTGATGAGGGTTACTGAGGATAAAAGACAACACAGTGAAGGACACTCAGAAAACATTATTGTGGAGAAGTCAACATAAAAAGAACAAGATTCAAGGAGAAACACCACGACGTTACATAGTATATAGCAGTGTTAATATAGTCTGTTTCCCCTCTACTATGCTCGTTATATAATGTGGACATAGGGATCAATACTGCATGGTGATAGTCAATTTAATCCTTAATTCAAAAGGACCTCCAATCGGTTGTGAACTGGGGCGAGAAATGGATGGTTAACTTTAACGCCTCTAAAACAAAACTGCTCTCTATTAACCACCACAAGGATCCATCCCTGCATCCCATTAGAATGTCTGAAGACCAACTTCTCGAGAGCTCCTCTCTGCGGCTGCTCGGTCACACGCTGTCCGCTGATCTGAGATGGAACAAATACATCGAGTCAGTTGCATCATCCAGCGCAAGGAAAGTTGGTTCCCTGTGCCGAGCCAGGAAGTTTTTCTCCCCGGAATCGATCCTCCAAGTCTATAAATCGACCATTCGCCCTTGCATGGAGTATTGCTGCCATATATGGTCTGGAGCCCCTGCTGTTTGCCTCAGGGTTCTTGATAAGATCCAGAGACGGATATGCAATGTGATTGGCCCTGATCTGTCATCTCGTCTGCAGTCGCTCTCTCACAGATGCGATGTTGCCTCGCTCTGCCTTTTTTACAAGTACTTTCACGGTAATTGCTCCGAGGAGCTGCTTTCGCTTGTCCCTAGGCCTCGTGAATTTAAACGTCTTACGAGGCTGGCATCCCGTTCCCACCCCTACACGTTGAAACTGTTAGATGTAGACGTCTCTTCTACTCCAATAGCTTCATGTCTCGCACATCTCGCCTATGGAACTCCCTTCCCTATTACTGTTTCCCTGACAAATACAATCTCCAACGGTTTAAGTGTAGCGTCAATCGACATCTCCAGTTGCCTTGATCTATCCACTTCCCTTCTCCACTTCCTTTCATCTTTCATTCCTATCCGCTCTCGCTCCAAATCTTCTGCAACACCCTTTCCTTGATCGACCCACTGTCTTTCTCTTTCTCGACATCCTCTCCTTTACCACTCCTATCTGCTCTTCCTCCAACCCTTCTATAACCCCTTGAGTGATAGGGGCCTCCAGCCTTGCTTGGGGTGATACGCTGGAAAAAAAAAAATTCCGATCCATTATCATTACACCTCTGCAGACCGTCTATCCCTGTCGTTGAGTCTTCTTCCCTCGCCCTAAATATAAAGAAATGTCAAATATATATTCTAAGAGAAATTCTTATTTTAATTATTGACCATTGACAGTATTTTTTGTTTGTTTTCAAAGATCATTTCTCTGATAAAAACGTTTAAAACACACACACACACACGTTTCGTTGAAAATCACTGATAAGATGAGTTCTTTTATATAATTTCTCATGTGTTCGTATATTCTTTTTTCTTTTCAGGACATAAATTGTATAAAAGTTGTCAGAAAGTTTTCTTAGCGTTTTCGGCTATATTTTTAGCCATTAAGATTAATTTTATTTTACTTTTAACTGATTATATGTATTGTTTTATGTATATATCTAAAAATATAGTAATGTTTTATTTTCCAAACACGGTCAGCACATTGTGGCCGTGTTCCTAGTTGATATTATTGAGTGTAAAAAGTAATAGAAGCATTGTTAATAAAAACAAAAAGCCGTATTGCTTGATATATAATATTAAAGAGAAGATGCCGTAAAGGTTTTTGTTTATCATGAGGATGATTTATATATTATATTTTATTTTCTATATTTTTGCAACACGCGTTTCGGGTCTTGTGTCCTTCATCTATTCAAACATATTATTTTAAATATTTAATTATTTCTTATTTTGAATATTTTAACCATTGTCTTTTGTGTGTACTAGTGATCTCAAATCATCTTGACTTGTGGAAGAGCGTTCCTTTGTTTAAGGGATCATAAAACCATTAGGATTGGTCAGAGTAAGGGGAGGAATGAGGCTTTCTTATCTTATGTTGTGTGAACTTTAAAAAAAACCTTCCCTCATTCTTGTGTATTGTGTGTGCGCCTCTGTGTTTTTGCTAGTGTCTATATATTCCTTCTCCATACATATATATTGTTTCATTGCAAGAAAATCGTATTTGAAACATTGTCTAGAGCGACGTAGTAAACTTTCACAGCAAGATTGGTTTGGTTGATTTTTATTTAGTGGCATATCAACATCTCTCTGGGTTAAATAATGCCGAAATTTAAATGTTTTGTACGCAATTTTATGGCTTCAGCTACAGATATTTTATACGCCATATTAGGCGTTCAAGATATTTTGTACATAATTTTATACATTCATTGTAAACGTATTTTTAGATATGTTTGTAGATAACATGTTGGTATTTTTTTATGCAAAAATGTATTGGCGATAATTTCCCTACATAATTTAAACATAAATGTATTGTTGATATATTTTTATAAAAATACATTGTTGGTATTTTTCTATTTCCCTAGTATTTTAATTTTTGTTTGGGTATTCCATATTTTCCCATAACTGGGACTCTACGGCTCCAAGCACTCCAAGTAAGAGAACAACAAAAATTAATGGGTGGTGCCACGTTCATCAAAACCTCCAATCTCTCAATTAGATGCCTTGCTGCCGGATGTAGTTTACCATCATACTATGGACTATTCATAGCAAGAGATTTATTTCAGTGAAAAACGTTAGACTGACTCCAGGAGGTTAGCATCATCCATGCTTATGGAAGGCAAAAAAGGTTCTTTACCATTAGTAAAAAAGAAGTCTTGTTTTAGAGGGTTTAAAATAAAGAAGCCATTTATTGCCCCATCAGATTGGAAGTCATTTTCCAGATCTGCCGATTTGACTTTGTTGAACCTTACCGTTCAGAAGTAAATATTATCTAAAAAAATATTACAATCTAAAAATATCACCTGGCTTTAAATAATCTACAAAAGTTATTAAGCCGCAGAAAATAAACCTTATTTAAAATTTGCACTAGTAAATGAAGCAGAGTTTAATGTTACGTCTTTGCATTTTCCTGGCAATCGCTGAAAGTAAGCTATTGTAGGAGAAGTCACGCATCGGACACCGGGTTAGGCTATAGAAGCTTGCAAGATTTTTGCTCTATACGTATATTAAAACTACATGGAAACTTTTGACCCAAGTAAATCTAAACCCGGATGAAGCATTTCATAAACGTACATTCTTTGCACTTATACCTATATATTTGAATTTTACCTTTCAGAAGTAAACATTTTGATCATCAGTATTGATACCGACTCGAGAACTGATAGCATCGGAAGGGTCGTGGATGAAAATTAAAAAGAAAGTACAACCAAAGACAGAGCCCTCGGGAATATCCGCGTTGATGTAAAAAGATCTAGATGAGTAGCCATTCAAAATAACTTTCATATCACGATCAAAATGATTAAATAAGAAATTGGCCAGAAACAATATAACTCTTCAACTTGTGAAGATCAACAAGCCAAAGCCTGCCAAACGCATTTGAAACATTAAACGCAACAAACCGAACTTCAGTCTTAGAAATGTCGAAATCAAGCAGATACACAAATTTAACTAAGCGCAATAAAAGACGACAAAACATAATGTGATACAGAAATTGGGATGCATATAGGAATATCAAAACATGCCTTTCAGAAACTAAGCAAAGTATTAAGTGCAGAAAATGTTCAGAGAAACGTTTTGGAAATTCTATGAAATATCTAATCTCCTATATAACAGTGAATGTTAGACAATCTTTTCAAGGAGAAAGATACCTCTGGGTATGACGACAAACTACATCCAGCAGAAAGGTCTCTGATCGGGAGAATGGAGGTTTTCAAGTGCGTGTAGCCACCTCTTAATTGCTGTTGTTACACTTCGACCCGGAGTGGTAGCACCTGTTAGGGTCCCAGCTATGGACAAATAGCGAAATCCCCCCCCCAAAAAAACGTTGTGAAAATATAAAAATAAATATCAACAATACAAATTTGTAATAAAATTACCAACAGTATCTATTTATAGTAGCTATTTAGTTGAAGCCATAAAGTTTTGTCCAAATTATTGAGAATTCGGCATTAAATAATCCATTGAATTTGACTGGCTGATTTTGTTTAAGAGCAAATCAATCAACTCGGAGAAAGAAGAGACTTGAAGTAACTGATGTGATTCCATCGTCAAACATTACGCACACCATGGACAGAGCATGTAAGCAACGAGGAGTTTTAATGAAAAAGATATAAATGACCTAAAAGAAAACTATTTAAAATTCGAAAGCGACTACTAAAAAAGGCATTCACGACCATAGAAACGGGGAATTCGAGGCAATAGAAACAGGGAAAGAGCGAGTAACCTGTAAATCTTTGACAGAACAAAGTTAATTTCATTCAGAGGAATAAAATATGGGATCTTGTGGAGAGCCAAGATCATCCACATTATAATTTCTGTTTGAATTTTGGGGATGAGTGGTTATCATTATTTACCTAGTAATTCAGATTATGGTTCTCATCTTTGCAGTTGTTATCCCAACGTTTCGGCTGTTGTGCCCTCCGGCCTTCATCAGGTATATATCGATCCAGGTAGGTTGCAGGGAATTCCGAATTGAACCCTTCCTTTAATTCACGGGTGCAGTGAAATGTGGACCGTTTACTCCACAGGGTTCAATTTGGAATTCCCTGTAGGTTACACAGATCGATATACACCTGATGAAGTCCGATGGGCGCAACGGCCGAAATGTTGCAATAACAAAAAACTCGGACAATATTCGGAGTGTAAATAAGATTATGCTTTTCTGTAACGAAACATTTTATCTTCTAGCTTCCGGTGTAACTATTTTCATTTTGAAATATTTCTGGAGGATCGGATTTCTTGTCTTACCACATCAATTCTTGCTCATATTTTTTTCCAGAATTCGGTTCTGCGGTAAGATTAACCATTTTGATATTTCTCCTGCGTCTTGTCTTCTTCGCGCTCGGATTTCAACTCTGACCTTTTCGCGTTGTAGATATTTCTAACGATCTCAGTTATTCCGTCTTTGTTATTTTTAAGTTGCAGGCCGAGACGCTATGATCACGTGAACTCGCGAAACGGATGTGTGAAAATAAGCAGGCCGATAATTAAGCACTTGGGTGCGGCTGACGAGATATCACGCAAGACAATTCTTTGTCCTGGGTTTTTCTTTCTCTGGCTATAAATCTGGTCAGGGTAAAAAACATTCCCAAATTCTTATGAAATCAATGATTGCTTTAGAATAAAATTATCTGAGATGAAACTACATGCAAATATTTTCATTTTAATTTATGCTGCTTCGAGAGGCGATTCAAATGCACGAGTGTATTTGCAGATAAAAAAAAAAGGAATTTTTTTAAAAAAATCAAAATATTACGAAGCAATTAATTTGATTACCACTTAAATGTAAAAAGTGTTAGTTGGCAATAACGTAATTGACAGATGGCTATAAAAAGACACTGTTGATTATTTACGACTATAAAAACTGTTTAAATAATGCACTGACTATAGTCTGCCCCATGTGGCAATAATTGTAAGTAAAATGATGCACTAAAATAAATAACAATTAATCGTTTTAAGTTCTTTAAATATCGTTGCTTTAAAAATTGCTTCGAAAGCGAGTTGTTAGTGCATGACAAAGTTAAATCAATTTTGTTGAAAATCATTGTAACCACTATTTAGCACATACACTTACATAATATATATATACACATACATATATATATATATATATATATATATATATATATATATATATATATATATATATATATATGCATGTTTCATTAAAAACGACTGACAAGGTACTACGATTGAGCTTATAATTTCATTTTTCTTGTGTTCGAACAAGAGCTTTCTTTACAGGACAAAGGGTTTATAAGAACTGTCCAAATGTTTTATGTTTCCGAGTGCTTTCTGCTATACCTTTAGCCATTATCAAGGATGATTCGATTTTTCAGCTTAATTGAGTGTGTGCATTATGTGTTTGTCTTAGTGTGTAGTAGGGATGTTTTTAATTTCCGAATACGGTAAGCACATTGTGGCTTTGTTCGTAGTTAATATTGTTAAGAGTTGGATCTTTCTTATTATTAAAGCCTCCATTATTTTTAATATTTTTTTGCAGGTGGATGCAGTTAATATATTTGTGTTTTCTACGAATATGTTTCTAATGGAGTCCAGTAAATTTGTGTGCGTGTTTAAATGCGTTCTAATGAGCTGTGGTCAGATAGGTGTAACGAAAGACGTCTGGATAAGCATGTAGTTGTGTAACCGATGTAATTATTCATGAGTCCTTTTTGACCAGGAACACAGTTCCTTAAGGGGCATTTGAACTCAGATAATGTTCGTTCTTTGTAATTTTGACTTAGGTGGTGTGTTGTTATTTTTTAGCATAAGGTTAGCTGTCTTAAATTTTTTATAATGCACACACTCAATTAAGCTGAAAAATCGAATCATCCTTGATATTGGCTAAAGGTATAGCCCAAAGCGCTTTGGAAACATAAAACATTTGGACAGTTCTTACACACCCTTTGCCCTGTAAAGAAAGTTCTTGTTCGAACACAAGAAATTTAAATAAAAAGCTGAATCGTAGTACCTTGTCTGTCGTTTTTAATTAAATATGCATAAACGAAGGATTGCTGCCTAAATATACAAATATGAGACATTGAAGTCAACACCCAAAGGGGACAATGTTTCATGCTTAAACGCAATCGTCAGGCCATATGCGTTGCGATTTGCACAATTATTCATATATATGTGTCGGTGATGCATCGTGTGTAGTCTATTTCATAATTCTAACGGTTATTTTGGTTGGCATTAAAAGTTTCGAATTATTTTAGGGTCAGTTGAGTGGAAATAATTGTGGATTATAATGGTGAGTCTTTCTTTATTTTCACCCCCCCCCCAAAGAAAATAGGTAAACTAAGGAAAACAGCATCAGCCTACAAGAATAAATCTAAAACAGTAAAGTCTGTCTGGAGAAGAACATAGCTATAATTAGCTTTCCAGACCAACACAAATTACTAAATAAAAGATCAGAACTCATCTCAAAATGCAGACGCGAAATCAAATTCTAACTACGTTACCTAAGAATCGAAAACTAAAAGCAAACAAGAATAAGCAAAAATAAATTAAAATAAAAAAGTAACTAAAATATAAAATAAGATAGATAAACAAATTAATCCAAACCAATAAATAAGTAAATACAGTAAATAATAAACAACTTAACAAACCACGAACGCACACGTAAACAAACGTAATAACAGCCATTAAAATAATAAATTAAAAAGTTAACACATTGCATTATAAATAGCGAAAAACTGCATCCTAATCCACAATTGATTCCACATACACACGCGTACAGACAAACACATGCTTGTATATATATATATATATATATATATATATATATATAATTAAAAAGAAGAGAAGTACTGCAAACGTTTTGGTTGTAATATTGAATTTTTTTTAAATTGTTTTATTTTCCATAATTTTACTACACGAGTTTCTGGTCTTGCGACCGTCTTCAGCTAAATGCTGGAGATTTCCTCATATTATTAGAAATAATTAATTTTTTCTTCTTCATGTTTTTCGATGTAAACTATTCTCGATATGAGACCTTATCGAGAATATTTAACATCGAAAAACATAAAGGAGAAAAAAATTAATTATTTTTAATATGTATAAATCTTCACAGTTTACCTGAAGACGGTCGCCAGACCAGAAACGCGTGTAGTAAAATTATGGAAAATAAAAATTTTTTTTTTTTTAAATCCACATTACTACCAAAAACGTTTACGGTACCTCTTCTTTTTAATATACACACTTTTCTCTCGTTCGAACCACTATAGCCTCTTCCTTATATATATATATATATATATATATATATATATGATTGCATCTCGCATTATAAACCATTTCATGGCTTAGGTTTTCGAATGCTTATTGGTTCCACGTATATGTTCATAATTGATAGGTATTTGTTTTGAAAGTTGTGATATTCAAAGTCTCACATTATCCAGGTTGTCGGTTTGCAGCTTTAAAATGAATATAATACAGATTTGACGGGTAAATAGAAATATTGAAGTTCCCAGCTTGCAAAATGTGAAGCAACGCTGGTAGTGTGAAACTGAATATCCTCGGCGATTCTCATATCTGCCTGATAAGAGCAAGATGATGTAACTTGACAATCTCTGTCATTATATCAAAAGAGGAATTAAGAAATTCATTATGGTCAAACTATAAAATTGTATTGTGCCGTGTTGTAGCGAGGAGAAATCGTCGAAAAATACAATGTTTGGTCCTAAATAAACTAGCAGAACACTCGAAACCGATCAGTAGGCCCCTTTAAAAGACAACTGAAGGAAATTGAATACAAAGGGTAAAAGAAAAACAGACCTATTTTTCAAATGTAAGCTTAATAGTCGCAAAAGAAACGCTCTAAACATACTGAGGCATCATTAAGCTGAAGGTGGAGTATTATTTGGGATTGGGCTTAAATGTAAAGACGTGATCGACCTATGTAAATTTTGAGTTTTAATATGACAGTTCACACACACACACACACACATATATATATTTATATTTATATATATATATGTCTGTGTGTGTCTGTGTGTGTATATATGTCTGTGTGTGTATATATGTCTGTGTGCGTATATATATGTGCGTGTGTGTGTGTGTATATGTGTGTGCATATATATATATGTGTGTGCATATATATATATGTGTGTGTGTGTGTGTGTGTGTGTGTGCATATATATATATGTGTGTGTGTGCATATATATATATGTGTGTGTGTGCATATATATATATATATATATATATATGTGTATGTATATATATATATATATATATGTGTGTATGTATATGTGTGTGCATATATATATATATATGTGTGTGTATGTATATGTGTGTGCATATATATATATGTGTGTATGTGTGTATATGTGTGTGCATATATATATATATATATATATACACACACATATATATATGTATATATAAATAGCTGACCACTCGTATTCGAGGATACCCGTCTTCTACAGCGGCTAGACAATCCCTATTGCAGATACTTGTTCAGGCACATTTTTTGTTCAATACCCACAGTCAACCTCTGGATTATACTGCAATTATGCTGAGCAGTTTTTGGTTACAATTTCTGGAAATTCTACCAGAACACTCAAACCCTCGGTCACGATGACTTGTGACTTCGTGCTAGCACAGCTATCGACGGGCCCCAAGTGTTCCGTCTACCAAATTCCACTTACAAGGCTTGGGTCAACTCGTGGTATATTTTTTCAGACACTTTCCAAAGGTGCCGCACGCTGGGATCGTCCTCTTCCAGACTGATATATGTGTGTGTGTGTATGTATGTGTGTGTATATGAGAGAAAAAATTTGAAGGTATGCATAGAGCCATTGTTTAAATAGCCAATATTGTCAATGTTTATATATGAAAATACTAGATCACATCTGGCCTGTGAACCTAATGAATATCTGAATTAAATGCATTCTAAAAGCATTAATTTTATGCAATGATCGGTTTTTACCCGCTTACAAATTTGTGTAGAGTTCTGAAGAGAAAGGTCTTATATTGATTAGAATGCTATTCTGGATGCAGCAGTTATTTGAAGACACGTAATAACTAAAGATATCAATGAGGGAATGACTTAAAATTTGGTTCACAGCACGAGGCAAATTTGTCACATTAATATCCTTTTATAATCTGCCGTAATTAAAAACATACGGTTTTGAAATGTCTCTGAGCATAACTGAGTATAATTTTTAATGACATATTTTTGTATTTAAGCTTCAATTACTTCGCTAATAAAGTGAAACTGGAAAAATCCATTAAAATTATTCGAAATGTTGTCACGCTGTAAAATTCGAATATACTTTACGAAATGTATATATAGATTTCGTGAAATAGCCTTCACCTGAACAGATCAATTATTTCTAGCAATCCCTTCATACTTTTTCTTAAAAGTAGCAAAAATAAAGGTGCCTATTTTAGGAAACCTATGAAACCGTGTACTATTCGAATGTGATAGAATTTTGCAATATTTTTCTAGCGTTTATCAAGAAGAACGGACCCAGGGAGAAATAAGTAACAATTGCCCGTGCTGTGAGGTATTGATGTGCCATCTGTGTTACGATTCGTGTTTATGATCTTTGGCATAGAAAAAGTGTATACGGAACATTTTTAAAAACATTTTCTAATCTGCAATGTATCTGCTTACCTCTACAGGAAATATTTTTTCTCAATTTCGTTTCGTCCCATGCAGTCAGTTGGTGTTGGTTGGAATATAGTTTTGCTCCAAGACAGGGAGAACATTACTGTAAAAAGAAATAATAAAAACAGACCTGGAGAACATTCTTGCCAAAAAACAAAACAAAAAAAAAACTGACCTGGAGAACATTCCTGCAAAAAAAAAAGAAAAAAAGAAGCCAGACGGGGAGAACATTCCTGCCAAGAAGCCAGACGGGGAGAACATTCCTGCCAAGAAGCCAGACCGGGAGAACATTCCTGCCAAGAAGCCAGACGGGGAGAACATTCCTGCCAAAAAGCCAAACGGGGAGAACATTCCTACCAAAAACAAGGATGGCATCCGAAATGGTGGCTTTTAAGTAAACTCGTGCACAGACTAATGTGCATACCTTTTATTTTGCTAAAGATTTCTTGATTTTGTTATGCGTGTTATGAAGCATTTCTCGTTGATATGTATACCACCTCGAATGTAATATTTTGCGTTTCATAATAGGTTAAACAGACACTGAAATCAGAAACACGCTCGTTATGCAATGAATGAGATCAGGGGTAGGTTAATTAAGTACAATCTAATCTCTGTAATGCGGTACTTAACGGTACGGCAATTTGTTTAAAATTCGCTATTGAACGGCTACCATTGTCAACGTTCTCTTTTACAATTGTCCTCAGCATTGAATTTTTATAAGGTCTTGTGGGTGTGTGTGTGTGTATATATACATATATATATATAAACTATCGGATGTCTAGCCACATTGTTGAGCTGTGATATAGCGAAACAGTCTGTGGATGACTATGCTCTGGAAATAATTCGATTGAGCTCTCTGAGAGGAAGTGGGGATTTTATATACAGTGACTGCTGCTGATAATGCAATGCTCTTCAATTAGAATCGAGATCTCCTAGCTACTGACGTCTTTCGTATAGTAAAAATGTTAACATGTCCCTTTTTCCCTGTCGTGCGACAGTAGCTTGTGGGTAGAATCTCTGATGCCAACTCGGTCGGGTTTCGATCCCGGCTTGAAACAATCGGATGTCTAGTAACACTGATGAACTGTGATACAGCGAAAGGGTATGTCTGTGGATGACACACACACACACACACACACACACACACATATATATATATATATATATATATATATATATATATCAGTTTTTGTTTGACGAGGTCATTTTTTAGCTTTGAGATGCTTAGCCGCTTGAACATCCTGATGCTTTGTGGCCTCCTTGTTAATGTGATACGATGGCTCATCTTGGAGATCAGTAGACGGTATTCCGTCCGTCATTTAGCACTGCTCATTGTCCTCGTGACCCTCTCATCCCGCCTGTCACTTTGCCTAATGTTGACATAGTCAAATAGATGCCAGTGTTCGGAGCGCGGGTTTATCTACGACGTCTTGTTGTAGTTGGGCTGTATTGGTTATGAGAAGACCATGAGCGGCACAGGACTCCCGCAGGAGACCATTGCTGTTAGTCTTGCCCACGCCTTGTTTTGCCATCACTCACTCCCACAATATATGATCTCTGCCGACACGGGCGTTAAAGTCATGGAGAATAATGAGCTTGTCTCCCTTGGGAACGGCTGAGATGGTGTCATTCAGATTCTCGTAGAATCTGTCTTTCACCTCTTCGAGGTTAGTCATGGTGGGGTCGTAGGCACTGATCAGTGTGGCAAACTAGTTCCTGGGTTGCAGTAGGCGGACAGTCATCAGGCGAACGTTGATCCCTTTTGGACGAGCTGCCAGCATGCTGACCATTTTAAACTTTATGGCAAAGCCAACTCCTCTCTGGCGTCGCTCGTTGTGTCCACGTCTAAATCCAAAACAAAAAACTGATAGAGTAGGACATCAAGCTACCACCACACGACACATATTCGCACCTTGATGTGGAATGGATTCGTTTCCGTGATGCTGTTTACGCTGCAGCTTCAGAAGTTATGGAACCCATCACCCACAAGCACTCAGACCGGTCGACGACAACAACTGTCGCCTCCAGACTTTACTGGAGGAGAAAAAAACAACTCCACCGAGCACTCCTTAAAATCCCATCCTCCACATCTAAGAAGGAAGCCTTCAGCGCAGCCAGGAGAGTTGTTCGGTCTGAACTATGCTGTATGCAAAGTGAATGACTTAGGACCTATTCTCTAAAGCCTGAAAAGACTTCGGTCTCAGAATTTCTACTAAGAAGACCGAAGTCCTGCACCTACGACGCCATACATTGAACCACACATTACCGTCAACGACATTATTTTTGAATTTGAGGAGACAGTAGGTATGTATGAATGATATATAGAACTATGACAAAGTAGAAAGGTTTTCGTGCGACGCATTTCGTCCATTGGCCTAAATTGGGATTTATGATGATGCGACTAAACATGCACACGAAGGACAGGGTGAGGGCTGAGAATTTTTAATTTAAATTTAGAAAAAAATTACAAGTTGTAATAGACAAATTTTCGCCAAATTACGCAAAGATGAAAATAACACTGACATCTCATTTTAACAGATACATTTATGAAAATTACACAAAAATACGTTGAAATATTAAAAGTAAATTTATTCAATAAAATCGCCATTGACTTTGTCCTCTAGACGACTTCGAAATTTCCAGCAACTCTTCTGGAAGGTCTCCTTGTTGAAGTTGGTAAATGCTGCTATATTTGCCTTCAGTTCATCTGAGTTTTATTGATCTCTCCTTCAACTGCTCCCCACTCATAATAAACAAGGGGCGCAGTCTGGGGAGTTATGTGGCTAGATGTAAGGGGTGACGTGCTCTCAGAAATTGTCTGACAGCCATGACTGGGTTCTTCTGCTTGTGTGGCATGGTGCAAATTAATGTTACCAGACAAAATTTTCCAGCCACTACCCTCTTGACCTAGTGCAGCACGACCTCTACAATGGACTTAATGTAGGCTTCCATTTTGAGTCTGAAGCCCGGTGATAATATTAATGGATGGATAACGTTGCCATAACTAGTGATCTCTCCAAACACCTCCGTAACCACCATTAGTCTCACCCAACTCTTTCTAAATCCTTTGCACTGTCCTCAGATTGACATCCAAACACTCTGAAATGTTCGTATTGAAGCTTCCGTTTTCAAGATTCAGGCGGAGTGAATTGCGTCATCGTGCTTTTTTTTTCTCGCAGACGGTGTCCAACTGAGCTCTCTATACTGTGGAATCGACAAAATAAACATAAAAGAAATACAACGCGCATGCGGTAAATTAAAAATATAAAATGGCGACAATTTACCCATCACCCATTGTATGTTTGGGGTATAGAGTCTATCCCAGTTCGTTTCTTTTCTTTTTTTTTTGTTCAACTTTGTATCATGTAACAAAAACTTAAATGAAACTGACTAGACTATATACCCAAAACAAATATTTAAAAAAAAAAAAAAATTAAAATTCTCGGTGTCCCCACTCCTTCGGGCACGAATAGTCGAATCTGACGATGTCTTAAAGGACGAATCGCGTCAAACGAAAACTTTTTCCTCTATCATATTTACATATCGCCCCCCCCCACTCTCTCTCTCTCTCTCTCTCTCTCTCTCTCTCTCTATATATATATATATATATATATATATATATATATATAAAGCGTTTACTGTTAACATACAACCAGGATTGCTTGGTTTTCTTCGTTATACCAGATTTGTTATATCTCTATAAGTCATGAGTGATGAACATTTTGACGTATTTAATAAGTACTGCCCATGATTTCCCAAATTACATGTCCAGTTTTTAAAAGAAAACTAAACTATTGTCTCTCAAATTCACTAAGTACCACATCAGCGCGAAATGTAGTCCTTCTTTTCGACGAGGAAAGTAAAATCAAATACACTTCCCCATCATTTTGTTCAAGTCTCTTTCTGATTTTAGCCAAATAAAAAGAAATCTATTGAACCATTTTGAACTTCGTTAAGGTAATGGCGTTCGATGTGTTGTAACAATTAGAAGGGCCCGCATTAAACGCTTACAAGCCGGACAAGCTTCGAACTCTGATCAGGTTGATCAAACTGATTATTCCTCAAGGAGTGTAATATTGAACGATAAATCTGATTCTGATAATCGATTGATCAAATGACGCGAGATAAGCGGATTAAAGAAAATGGTGGGACCTTGATGTGAAATTAAGTGTCAGAGCGGATGCACACTTAACCAATTGATATTTGATCGGAAGCTATGTTCGGAAAGTGAAGGTCTTCTTATTTTGCATAGAGATCGGGAATTTAATAAATTTTAAGTATGTTCTTTTGAATATGGCTCAGTTTACACGTTATTTTTATGTAATTGAATTTGCAGAATCGTATGACCGATTTTTCCTCTTCAATCCGTATGAGAATTAGACATTTTTATTCGTCAGAGAGGTTTTTCTAAGAGTGGTCAATTTTTGTAGAGTGATCGTTTAAAAGCACATTAAACGTAACAATTACCTAGGTTACTGAGTAGTCCATTATTTGCCCTTGTGTCAAATTAACATGAGCTCAAAAAAATAAAACGTGAGCTTTGCATATATTCTTGGAGAAATGCAGAAAACTCTTCGTTCTGTCTTCACCCCATCTATTTCAAGATGGTGAACTCATTCTCTTTGAGTGTCGACCAGTCTAAGAGAAGGGAAACTAAATTTCAAGCCGTAAGGAAGATAATTGAAAGTAATTCCAATCTCTCTCAGGAATGAATGACGATTGAAATATAAAAAAAAAGGAAACGGGATTGCCATGATCGTCTCCGCCTCTAAAAGACATGGCATTAAACAGGGGATACAAGATTTCAAATATTTACACATCTTTTTTAATGATACAAACATAGTTTGCGCATTTATGATTGACAGATAAGAAATGTCTTCTACCCTATCAAAAACTGAAGCTGTTATCAGAATAAATTAAATTTATTTCTTTTCAAAGTTACAAGTTTATGGTTCATGATTTAATGTTAAATACACTTCTATCTACTTGTTTATTCAATAATCTTTTCTTTTTGAACGGTCTTCTGATATCTTTTTCACCTTGTGAGACTAACTCGAATTCTTCTGTTGCCATCAATGAATTATTTGTTCTGGTCCAAGCTCTATTTCTCTCTGCCGAAAAGATTCTAGGATACATATGAATTGCCTTTGTGTTTATAGCCGGGAAAATCTACCAAAAGGCAAGTTGAATTATCCCTTGAGTACCCAGATGATTCTTTCATGTGCTTTCGACTTTCGTTATTGCATTCTGTTAGCTATCGCTCTTTCCTTTATCGCTCTCCGTCTTCTCTGCAATTATAGACAGGAACAGACAAAACACATTAGAACCTAGCAAGAGTACTAAATGTGTATGTGATATCGTATCTCCTATATTGAAGTTTAATGTTGTACAATCTCCTGAAAGCTAGAAATGAGACTTGAGGCAAGAGAAATGTAGTTCTATTGTAGGATGCTGAGGATGCCTCGGACTGAAAATAATCGTAGCGAGGACGTATTAAGGAAAACAGAAACACAAAGGACTATCTTACTTAGAAACAGACGGTGAGAAATATATTGAACACATAACGAGGAGAGAAGGTCTGTAGAATCTAACACAGAGAGGACATAGTGAAGGCAAGTGGGACAGAGGAAAACAGTGTGTCAACGAGCTCGTGTAGACAAAACTGGGTGGGAGATAGCTACCGAAAAGACAAGCAGAAAGAAGGGTGAAGTGAATACACGATGCCATTTTCTGTAACCGCAGCAGGAATGTCTAGGGTAAGATAACCTGACGAAACCCATCCTTTTTCAGTCAGGTTTTGAATTTAGAATTATTTTTACTGTGCTAATCAACCTACAAAGGATTCAGCCCTTTTCCAGAGAAACGGTGCTAAAATGAACAAAAATGAGTTTTCTGCTACACTCCCGAACATATAGCATATAGGCGCACGCACATTTTTCCTATATATATATATATATATATATATATATATATATATAAGTGAACATTGAAGTCAACACTTAGAGGCGACAGGATGTTTCATGCTAGACGCAATCGTCAGGCCATGAGTTTTTTCTCGGCTATTTATATATACGTGTCAGTGGTGCATTGTGGGTAGTCTATTTTGGTGGTTATTTTGCAGGAAGTTGTTTATTTATTTGGGTTAGATTATTTTGCTTGTTTTATTTAATTTTATTTCTTATTTTATATATTTATTTATTTATATTTTAATCGGTATTTCATTAACGAAGTAAAAATTTGTTTGTATTGCTTATTTAATAGTTTTGGTTATATAATATTGAGCCCTCTGGTTTGAGGTGTGAATTTGTAAACAGTGACTATTTAAGCTAATATTGCACGACTCTTCGACAGAATTGAGTCACTCTCAGTCACTGTGTGTTTATCTGAATCTAAAAATAAACACGCTAAAATTCGCCCTCATCCCGTACCGTACGCTGACGGCTTAGTGGGAGAAGTTCTGACTGACGCAAATTCAGTCGGGTTTCGATCCTAGTTAGAGGCAACCCCTAGTTAGAGGCAACCGGACGTCTAGCCACACTGATGAGCAGTGAAACAGTCTGTCTGTGGATGACAATATATATATATATATATAAAGTTTGGTGCATAATTGTCGGGCGTTTAAAACAATATTTCTTATGAAAAAGGAAACAACAATTCAACAATAACATTTTTAAATGATTATTCCGTAGCGAATGATTATCAACCCGCATATTTATAACCTGAAAATAAAATAGTTTTATAAAAAAGCAATAAACAAAACAACTATTATTAATAAATCGCCTACAAAAACGCCTGATAATTATGCACCAACTCAATATGCATTCAATATTTGGGCAACAGACCCTCTTTTATACAAGTTTCGTTAAAGACGACTGACAAGGTACTGTGATTAAGCTTTTCATTTAATCTTTCTTTTGTTCTTGCAAGCGTTTTCTTTTCTGAACACAAAATGTGTAAAAACTGTCCAAATGTTCTTCATATCCGAGCGCTTTTGGCTATTCTTTGAGCCATTATCAAAAATGATTTTTATCTTTAGCTGAATGTTTGGCATTTTTGCGTATTTGTCTAAAGTTATAGGAATGTTTTATTTTCCAAACACGGTCAGCACATTGTTGTCGTATTCATACTTAATGTTATTTGGTGTTGGTTTTTTCTTTTATTTTTATTGCTTTCATTATTTTTAATCGTTTTTTACAAGTGGATGAGGCTATTACACTGATATTTTCTACTAGTATGTTGTGGATAGTTTGGTAGGACTCCTTGTGTGTTTAAATGAGTCCTAATTGAGCTATGGTCTGGTAGGTGTAAAGCAGCTCTTAACGTGAGCCATGCCGTTAATACACATAGAAACGAAAAGGTGCTCCACACAAATTACAGTGGCAGAACTTACGAATTAATGTTTTGGTGCACAGTGACCGACTACTACTGTCAATTTCATGCTTTTATGCAATCGTCATATATATGAAGAAATATATTCTTAACGTGTGCTATATTTATGGGATAAAGTGCTCAATATCAGAGATAGAGCGTGTGTAAATATAAAAGTGAACATTGAAGTCAACACTTAGAGGCGACAGGCTGTTTCATGCTAGACGCAATCGTCAGGCCTGAAACAGCCTGTCGCCTCTAAGTGTTGACTTCAATGTTCACACACACACACACACACACACACACACACACACACACACACACACATATATATATAATATATATATATGTGTGTGTGTTCGTGTTAGTTACCCTAAATCATTTTTCTCCAGGGTTCTTATTACATTAACTTACATTATAAATTTAAGTGATTATTAAATTGGGTGGGGTGGAGAATTTTAGCAATTGCTTGATGCCCCAATACACACAGGCTAAAAGTGGAAATAACTTCTGTAGGTTTTCTAAAGTAATAACAACTGAGGTTTAACAAAAAATAATTCTTTTACGTATCGAAACTGATACTGCACGCAAGCCGAGTGGTGATCAAATCTATTAAATGATTCAAATCTGATTTTAAGCTTTAATCTATTTTCTTCTATTTGCAGGGACATTTTTAAATTAAATTAAAATAATGTTTTTTTATATTGAAAATGATTTTATAAATAACCTGAAAGATTTTCTGTTTATTTATCTATCAATCTGATTCTCTGTTTTATTATCTGTCTATCTAACTGCGTGTTTAAGAATCTGTCGATTTGTCTGTTTAACATCTGTCTTTTCATCTGTATTTTTAGGTGTCTATCTGACTGGTAATATACTTATAAATCTGTTTATATCCTCTTGGAATTATTTTTATACATATATGTATGTGTATATATAATTGCATATGTATGTGTATATTCACCACTAATATTGTCTATCTATATATATATATATATATATATATTGTCTGTTTAACTATCTCTCTGTTTATCTTAACTCTCTCTCTCTGTTTAACTCTATGTACTGTCAGTATATCTATGTAATTAACTGTTTATTTAAGTATCTCTGTTTATCTATCTTTCTATCTCTGTGTGTGTGTATGTATATATATATATATATATATATATATATATATATATATATATACACACATTATATATATATAGAAAATGTGTGTGTATATATATATATATATATATACACACACATATACATACACACACAGATAGAAAGATAGATAAACAGTTAATTACATAGATATACCGAGAGTACATAGAGTTAAACAGAGAGATAGTTAAAAAGACAATAGATTGATTGATATATATATATATATGTGTGTGTGTGTCTGTTTATCTATGTGTCAAACTATCTAATTTTGTGTATGTAATGCAAACCTGTAAAGTGATTCGATCTTTTTCACCGGTGTTTATCTTTGTCTTCTCCATCATGCTGTATCATTTCAAAATCGAACGCTCAGTTTAATTCTAAAATTGATTTTTGCGCTCGTCACGGTAAAATGCCGGAGTCATCTTACGTTTCAAATATAAATCGCGTAAAGCAGGCGATGACCCTTCTCACCAACATGCGTTCTGAATTTGCCTTGGGAAATATCATTTCATAAAAGAAGATATCTTTTTTTTTTCTTAGTTTTTTTTTTTTTCCACCTTACCAGTAAAACGCTTTCAAGGAAAATATAATTCGCTGGATCTTATTTATATGAATGTCCGATTAAGTATTTGATCAGCAAAAGCAAATATCGATTTCTCTGTTTGTTTAACGCTCCATATGTTCCAGACAAATGAAGCAATTCAAAATCATCTTGCTCGTCATTTTGTGCGTGGATGAAGGTGGATATAATTTCATGACGTGATCTTGTGAAGATATTCTCGCATAGACGAGCAGCAAAAAGCAAGACAAACATAGCGGTGTTTAATAATATACAGGGGAACTTCGATTCACGAATTTAATTCGTTCCTGAAGGTTGTTCGTAACTTGAAATGTTCGTAAACTGAAACTATATAGGAAAGAATGTAGAGAAAAAAAGTCCCAGTACAATAAAATTGACAAAGAAAAGCATGGCACAACACACGAATTTATATAACACGGAGGTCGACTTAGAAATGATTCCGTTCGGCTTAACTCGGTTCGGCAACGTTGTTCCAGAACCGAAATTTTGTTCGATAACCGAAGCATTTTCATTTCGAATTTTCTGTTCGAAGACCGATTTGTTCGACATGTGAGATGTTCGAGAACCGAGGTTCCCCTCTCTCATATATATATATATATATATATATATATATATATATATATATATATATATATAATTCTAAAAATGTGTGTGTTGTTTATGCATTTCCACAGTTTTCATCCGATTTCGATGAAATTTGGAATAATCTATCGTACAAAAAAATATCTCTTCTCTCTCCCTCTCCATTTGAAATTTTGCTCGTGAAACATATACAAGATACTTGGGTAAGTATACGTACAAATAATTCACTGTTCTGTCCTAATTTTACTCAATGACAGTTTATGCTAGCAAAAGATGGTTACAAGCCGAAATATACACTTACACATTCAAAAATAAATACTTAGATAAACTCAGGTATGGGGAAAATACAACAACAGTCAAATAAATTAAAATAAAAAAATAATAAAGAAAACTTCTCTGTTTCTCTTCTGTTGAAATTGCTCAGTTTGTAGATAATACAATGAGCCCAATTTTTGTACTGTTTGTACGCTTACATTTTTTCTGTATTTCGTACGCTTTTCTTATTGTATAAAGAAACAACTATATATGTAAGCTGAAATTTGAAGAATTATAAACAGCAGTACACGAGATTGTGCCACTCTTCTCTAGTGTTAAAATGGATTCACCTGTATGGCCGATGTGTGAACTAATTGATAAAGAAGTAATGTAGCTGTGACAGCCAAAAAGCGCGGACAGGATGTAAAATCGTTTAACGTCAAAGTTATTGTTTTTGATAGAAAAGGAAGCAGTCATCTCTGTGATAGCACCCACACTACATCATCACTTGTTATGCTATTTATGTCGATTAACAGTTCTCCTATTTAAACTCCATACTTCTAAAGTCTCTTTCTAAAATCTGAAATTTTATTTAATATTTTATTTTTTTCTTCAATTTGAGTCAATAGTTTCGCCTAACGTCCGATTCAAACTCCTCCCCGGTTTTTTGTAGATTATAGATTTATCTATTTTTACCTGTTTAGGATTGGGTTTCCGCTTTCTTTAAAATATTTTTCATTGACTTTTCACTCTCAGTAGCCCTTTGCATCGTTTTGTTTTTGGTTAATTAATTTTTAAAAAAATAGATGGGCGTGCGAAATTGTTTAGGGTAATTAGTTCTTTGATTTTTTTTTTTTTTTTTGGCACTTCAGTTTGCGCTATGATTAGAAATTTTCTTGATTAATTTTAGTTGTAAATACACGAGTTGCATAAACGGCGAGTCAGGTGTGCGTGTTTTTTTTGTTTTTTTGTTTTTTGTTTTTTTTAACTGTTCTTTGATTTGTTTAATCACTTAAAACTTTTTAGGTAGTTTTTCTTGTATTTCCAACATTATTAGAAATAGTTCAATTAGCTGTTTAAAACATTTTCCAAGATTTATCTTAAAAGGAAAGCGAACAGGTACATTATTTGTTATCCAATTAAGTGCCTTTTAGACCAAACATGTCAACAGACACCAAGAAACTAACAGCTTTTGACCTTAAAAAATTCTCTTAGATTGCCTGTTATTTCTCAAAGAATGAAATCCTTTTAGCTTTAAAAATATAAAGGTTTCTGCCAGAGAGCAATGTTTGTCAAAATAATTGTTCTTGAATTTTGAGTTTTATCCATATACACTAATTATTTCGAGAAGCACATTCTCTCTAGATGTGCCATAGCCCTTCAGGCTGTAGACGATTATTAATTTCTACAGTTTGATTGATTCGTTTTCTAGGGCTTATCAATCCTTTGTAGGTTATTTAAAGTCAGAAAATATGTTTAGGTTGTAAGACTATTTGGCTGAGATAATAATGGTTTAGCAATAAGTCTTACTAATTAACCTATAGCGGAGGGGGAAGAGGTGGATACCTTTCCCAATGCATAGATGAATATAACGACCTCGTTTTGAATTGGAACTCAGGACCCCCGATTAAGAATTCGTAGCTATTATCCATTATATGCCAATTTACAGCACTTGCTATTCGCAAGCGGTCACCCATCTAGGTACTGACCAGACCCGATGTTGCTTAATCTTAGAGATCTTACGATAATCAATGTTTCAACGTGACATGGACGTAAGCCATTTTGCATTTCTTTTCTTTTTTTTTTTTGCTCATGCCACTACTTTTTTTTTTTTTCTTTATGGATAGCTCTCTTTTGGGAGATTCTTTTTCATCTAGCTATGCTGTTCACTGCTTTTTGTTGCTTCCTTTACTTTTGATATCTTGACTGTTAAATTTACCAAGCCTTATTTCCTTATTGTGGGGGTACAATCATTTTAACTGTCATTTTCTGGTTGTTTGTAACTACAATGAAACTGTTATTCGCTTTAGAATTTAATAAAAAGTTGTGATAAAAGATTCATTTGTGTCATTGAACTTAATCTCAAAAGTGTATATATATATATATATATATATATATATATATATATATATATATATATATATATAAAGAAATTTGTGTATTTAGACAGCAATCCTTCTTTCAAGCACATTTCATTAAAAACGACTGACAAGGTGCTTTTATTTAGTTTTTTATATAATTTCTCGTGCGATCTAATAAAGTTTTTCTTTTCAGAGGATAAATTATATAAAAATTGTCCGAATGTTCTTTTCCGAGCGCTTTCGGCTATACATTTAGCCATTATCAAGGATTATATTTCAACTGTTAGAATTAGAAATAGTTTGTGTATGTTTTATAAAGTGATTCATTTTTTTGTTTCAAAACACGGTCAAGATATTATGTCCATGTTCAAAGTTAATATTATTAAGTGTTGGTTTGTTTATTTTTATTAGTAAGGCTTCCATTATTTTTAGCCTTTTTTTGCAAGTGGATGATGCTATTATATTAGTGTTGTTGACAAGTATATTCCGATTAGTGTCCGCTAGGTCTCCATGAATATTTAAATGAGATCTAATTGAGCTATTGTCAGAAAGGTATATATGAAGAAATATAGTCTTAAAGTGTGCTATATTTATGGGATAAAGTGCTCAATATCAGAGATAGAGCGTGTGTAATTATAAAAGTGAACATAGAAGTCAATACTTAGAGGCGACAATCTGTTTCATGCTAGATGCAATCGTCGGGCCACGAGGGCTGTTCTTTTTCTCGGCTATTTATATATACGGGTCAGTGGTGCATTGTGGGTAGTCTATTTTGGCAGATATTTTACTGGAAGTCGTTTATTTGTTTATTTATGGCAAATTATTTTGCTTGTTTTTATTTAATTTATTTTTGTTTTTTATCCTTTATATTTATTTTATTTTTATTTTTCATTTTGATCGGTGTTTTTATTAACGTAGTAAAAATTCGTTTATATAGCTTTTTGTGGGTAGTCTAATATGGTGGCTATTTTACCGGAAGTCGTTTATTTATTTATTTATTTGGGTCAAATTATTTTGCTTGTTTTTATTTATTTTTATTTTTTATCTTATATATTTATTTATTCATTATTTTTATTTTGATCGGTGTCTTTATTAACGTAATAAAAGTTTTGTTTATATAGCTTATTTAATAGTTTTGTTTCTGTTTGGGAAGATAAAGCTATTTGTAGAATTTTGGGGTTGATTGTTGTGGTTTGTTCTGACTATTATTTTGGCGGGAACAGTTTTTAATTTATTTGTTTGGATTGATTATCTTTATTTGTTTTTTCTAAACGGCTAGTTTATCGGTATCGGTTGTTAGTTTATTTATATATTTGGATGTATTTAGGTCAATTTATTATACTTGTCTTTATTTATTTATTACACTGTATATTTTCTCTTTTTGGTTTTCGATTTTTAAGTAACGCAGTATATTATTTTTTATTCATTTTTTTTCTCGTTATATAACAGTTATAGCTATTTTTCGTCCGATTTTTTGTTTTGATTTTTTATAGTCTAATATTTTGGTCATAATAGTTTGCTAATTTGTTTATTATTTACTTTATTGATTTTCTTCCTTATTTTTTATTCTATTTCGTCTATTTTAACAGGTGTGATTTGGAAATTTGTTTGGAATAATTTATTTTGCTTATTTTATTGTCATTTTGTTTGTTTATGTATTTATTTTTTCCGTTTTCGATTTTTAAGTTACGTAGTAAAAATTTGTTTGTTTTTGTCTATCCTCTTTTACACGCCGGGTAACACTGACAAATTGAATTTCAAAGACTACAAAATAATTGTGGTCTGAAGTGGGTCTTCATGTAGCCTGTTTTACACCTTGATGTCCTCGGATAACTTTGATTGAATAAATACAGACTACTTCTGTTATATCAGTAACAGTATTAATTCAAAATGTTATTTGATGAAAGTGCTTTAAAGTAACTGAAGATAGACTCTGTTACATCTAAAGATGATGATGTTTTTGCTCCATTCTAATTGAACGCTTTCTCTAAGCAACCAGCTGGTATGTTATTAAATAAAACTTACGAATAGTAATGACTGAAGTTAGCCGCGGAAAACGAGTCCGCTCATACGCAGCACTGCTGGGCTAGATTCCACAGTTTATAATTTAAAATATGTCAACTTAGTTATTCATATTTACTTATATTAATTAATTATAAGTAATGAAGCGAAATAACAATGGTAATATTAGCAGTTTCCTGATAAGGAAACATTCAGCATTCATTGATCAGGTAATCAGTGTTACTCTCGGTTGAAGTTTATAAAATATTTCTGTAAAACCAATTTTTCAGGTTTTTTAAGTCCAGCAGCTGTTATTGCTCATTCCAGTAATGATGGGCGAGGAGTTTCTTCCTAAACTTTTGTTTAGCGTAGTGCGGTATGTCAGCGACTTGAATTATTTCGGAGTGGAGGCTTGTATT
Source organism: Acanthosepion esculentum (assembly GCA_964036315.1). NCBI lineage: Eukaryota > Metazoa > Mollusca > Cephalopoda > Sepiida > Sepiidae > Acanthosepion > Acanthosepion esculentum. Next base: position 132,786,805 of record OZ038476.1, read on the forward strand.
TGTACTAAAATCAGTCCCAAATACGTTTGACGTACCAAACGTTAGGAACTTGATATAATAGGTATTACGCAGAGTAATCTTGTTGTGGTCGCTGACTATTTTCGTATTCGACTAACTGTCGACTACTGTCGTCCGACATTAACATTATTTACTGTCCCCCCTCCACGAAGGATAGATGTGGCACAAGGCCGGGTTTAAAGTGGGGTATTCCCGAGCACGTAGGCTCGGCCAAAAAATGCCCGTAGATCCCGTATAAACGGGATCGGGTTGGTCAACCTCCCCGAACGAGACTCTGCCCTTCGGCGGAGCCTCATCCGGGTTCCTCTCTGCTCAGAGGTAGAGAGTTCTACCGTCTAACCGAGTCGTCCGACATCGACTCACCCTCGTTCCTCTTACTACTCCTACTTATATTAAGTGGGAGAGTCTAATAACTATAGAATAGGTGTGTTTCACCCTAACACCCCCCCCCTAAAACTTTACTCCGTAGGATAAAACAGTATTTTAATTTTTTACATGAAATATGAAGAGAAAACAAACAAACAAAAAAAAAAACTTCATTTTTTTAGCAACATCGTAGCGTATCTCCTACGTTTTGGATCCACTTTCAAATGATCAGCTGCCTTTCTTTTTCTCTTGGATCGGCGTACCTCAAGTAAAATCGTTGCTGGCGTTGTTAGATCAAACGTATCGAAAATCACCTCCATAGTCGTTTCTTCCGCGGGACCGCTGTCAACCACGTCTGAAGAGCGTCGTCTGATCTGCACGTGAATTTTTCACCGTTCACCAAGTACATCATGTTGCCAATCCGCTTTTTTATTTTTCCAATCTCCCAGAATGATTTATTCTGTTTATAGACCTTAAAGTATACTTTTTCCCCAGGATTGTATTTTTTACTTGAATAAATTTTTTTCTACCTGGCTTTGTCTTTTTTGGTAGTAATTTGTCGAAGACAGATCGTACCCGACGTTCAAACATCACCTCGGCTGGCGGTTGTGGGGCTGGTATTCCGTTATTTGGGGTAATTTGTATACCTGTAGAAACTTCTGTAGGGCTTCATCTGCAGGTATTTCCCTAGCTTTCTTTAAAGCTCCTTTAAGGATGTCCACAAATTTTTCAGCTAACCCGTTTGATCTTGGGTGATATGGAGCTGTGGTAACATGTTCGACATTGTATTCCCTGCAGAAATCTTTAAATTGTTCCGACGTAATTGACTTCCGTTGTCCGTCACAATTGTGTCTACTACACCAAACCTTGCGAACAATTCCAGCAGGAAGTTTTTCGTACTTTGCGTCGTCGGTTTTCTTATCCTTTGTATCTCAGGCCATTTCGAGAAACTATCCATTATTATGATGTAATGGTATCTATTCAGTGGACCTGCGAAACCCACATGTAACCTAGACCATCGTAGGTCTGTTTTTGGCCAGGGATTAAATTTTATTGGGGGTGCCTTTGCAGCTACAGCACAGCCTTTACATTTTGCCACTGCGTTCTCAATGTCTCTGTCCATATTCAGCCAATATACAAAACTTCGCATTATGCTCTTCATCCTAGTGCTGCCCGGATGACCAGTATGAAAATCCTTTAGTATTTGCTTTTCCAGTGTGTATGGAATCACCACACGTTCTCTGTATAACAATACTGTATCGCAAAGCGAAAAAACATTTGTGTACTGGTTCCTTTCGGATATTTTTTATTTTATTTTCAAGATATACTTGTCCCTGGTGGCTTCTTCTTTTATTTTTTCTAGAGTTACCGGAAGTTCCCGAACTGCATTACACACAGTAAATTTCAGCTCTTCTGACTTCATTGAGGCAATTACCGTGTCTTCTAAAGGTTCGATCATTTTAGGAATTAACCTGGACAGCCCATCAGCGTAGCCAAATTTATTCGATGGTATGTACTCCATGCTGAAGTTATAATTTAGCAGTATTATACCCCAACTCTGTAATCGGTTGGCTGTATGCGTCGGCAAACCCTTTTTCGATCCAAAAGTCGAAATTAGAGGCTTATGATGAGTTTGTAGCTTAAAATGTCGACCGTGGACAAAACGATGAAATTTCGCTACTGCAAATATTATTCCTAGCGCCTCTTTCTCTATCTGATAGTAATTCTTCTCAAACGGAAGTAGTGCTCTAGAAGCATGAGCAATTGGTTTTACTTGACCATCTGTGATTTTGCGTAAGATGCATGCTCCTAATCCATACGCACTTGCGTCGCAAGCTACTATGATATCTAAATCCGGGTTGTAATGAGTTAAAAATAATTCCGAGGTTAACACTTTCTTTATCTTTTCAAATGCTTTCTGGCATTCATTAGTCCACTTCCAGGGTTTTCCTTTCTTCAGTAATTCATTTAATGGTGCCCGCAGATCATACATTTTAGGGATGTATATTTGGTAATAATTAGCTAATCCCAAAACACTTTGTAATGCGGTAATATCATTCGGAGCCGGCATGTCTTTTATAGCCACTGCTCGCTCTGGGTCTGGCCTTCTTCCATTCTTATCGATGATCTGCCCCAGATATTTTACTTTCTCCATAATTTAAAAACTCCCATTTGCTTTACTTGAGTTTAAATCCAAAATCCTGTATTCTTGAAACTACTGCATTTACATGTTCCACGTGTTCTGCTATACTTGTACTTCTCATGAGGATGTCATCCAGATACTCTACGGCAAAATCTAGACCACCCAACATCGAATCCATTACTTGTTGGAAAATGGCGGGCGCGACCTTAATCCCAAAAGGTAGTCTGTTAAATTTCTACAGACCCCGATGTGTGTTTATACACAAGTTTTGACGTTTCTTTTTTTACCGGTATTTGCAGATATGCGTCGCTGAGGTCTATCTTCGAAAATATTGTGCCTCCATTAAGCTTCGCAAATATTTCTTCCGCTGTTGGTAGAGGATACTTATAGTCTTTGAGTGCCGCGTTTAAACCCGTCGAGAAATCAGTACAAACACGAATTCCTTTAGACTTTTTTTTCTCACGTATACCGTCGGTGTTGCCCATTCACTATACTCAACTTTTTTAAGTACACCGGTTTTCTCTAAGCTGTCCAATTCTTTATCTATCTGTTCAATTGAGGCAAACGGCACATTCCTTTTCTTTTTGAATACCCCCTGAGCGTTTTCTTTTAGCTGGAATTTTGCCTCCATCTTGGTACACGTTCCCAACCCTGGAGAAAAAAACAAAAAAAGAAATGTTTACTTAAGTTTCTTTATTAATTTTTGGGCTTCGGTGTTTAAACTTTCTACCTTGTAACAGAAATTCATCGGTAGATCCCATAAGTGTAATTCTGTTATCCAATTCGTACCCAGTATGTTCGTGGTATTTTCTCTGACAAATAGTTTAGCTTTTCGCGTTTTTTTATTTAACGTGACGTTTGTAACAAATTCTCCAATAAATTGTATTTTTTCTCCCGTCACTATCCTCGCGATTTTCTTTGTCTTCATTAAAGTTGGTTTCCCCAACTTCTTCCACGTATGCAAATTTATGATAGATAGATCCAAACCAGTGTCAAGTTGCATTTTTATATTTTTATTACTTATTTCGACGGTAACAAATTTTCTGGTTATTCCATCTTTTACCTCGTTGGACTTTAATTTACTTATTTTATTATCTTTATTTTTTGACCTGCAATGCGTGCTTTTATGTCCTACACTTTTACAGTTGAAACATTTTTTATTCCTAAAATCGCAATATCTGTACCAGTGTAGTTCACAGCAAGAAAAACATGGTTTCGGGAGTTTTGGTTTATTTTTCTCTGGTATTTCACTTTTTGCTTGATAATCCGCAATTTTAGAATTCTTTTTGGTAGACTGACTTTCTTCTTTGTAGCGTATTTTCCTTACATGCCAAATGCCAGACTGTTCTATCTTTTTTTAATCTTTCTTTACGCTAACATATCTTGTTCAGTCTTCTGCCAACTTCTGTACCGTAATACTTGGATCGCTTTCCAATATTGCCAGTACTAATTTTCTCAAATCTACGTCTCTTTCCGATACCAAGCCTTGAACAAACACCAAGCACTTAAAATTGTCTGCGCTTAACGCTGCCAGCTTGAATTCTTCACATTGGCTGCGTACGTTATATAATGTTGTTCATCATCTTTCAATAGATTCAAACATTTCCACCTCTTTTGGAACAGAGATGTCTTTTTACTAAATAATTCACTTAATATATTTACCGCCTCGGTAAATATTAATTCGTTAGTTTTTTTCGGTAAAATGTAGTTTACCAATTTGTTATGCTCAGCAGTTCCTAATTTGCTTAAAAGAAGCCTAACCTTCTTCCTTCAAACCAGAGTGGCAGTCCTCGTTATATACGTCCGTATATTTTTTATAATACTCCAAAAAAGTTATCTCTTCATCTGGACTGTACGTGAATATTTCAATTGAATTCCATATTGTATTCCCTGGGAAAGAATCATTTTGTAGATTTTTCATGCATCTGTTCCATTTTTTGTTGGAATTGCATTTGTCTATTGAAAGTTTCCTCCTGTAGCTGCATCTGGAATGTTTGTTGCTCTAATATTTTCGTCTGTTGTTCCGACTGGAACTTAAAGAATTCCTGGAATAGACTTTTGCATTCCTCCATCTTCGCAAAAAGTTTACACAATGTCTAAATACTGTAGAGGGTGGCTCCTACGAATTTTCAATTCGTGACCTATTTGAGCAAACTGTATTATCGGGATTTTTTCGTCACTATGTTGACGTCTTGTCTTGCGACAAACTTTGCCAAGTTTTATTTTTTAGTGTAAGACTTTGTCGCCAAAGTTATTGTGGCGAGCGAATTTTTTCTTCTTCCTTATGAGTGCGAATACTCGTCGCCAAAGTTGTTGTGGAGTTATTTCGCAAGGGGGCGTATATTTGTACTAAAATCAGTCCTAAATAAGTTCGACGTACCAAACGTTAGGAACTTGATATAATAGGTATTACGCAGAGTAATCTTGTTGTGGTCGCTCACTACTTTACAATTCGACTAACTGTCGACTACTGTCGTCCGACATCGACAGTATTTACTGCCCCCCACGAGGGATAGATGTGGCACAAGGCCGGGTTTAAAGTGGGGTATTCCCGAGCACGTAGGCTCGGCCAAAAAATGCCCGTAGATCCCGTATAAACGGGATCGGGTTGGTCAACCTCCCCGAACGAGGCTCCGCCGAAGGGCAGAGCATCGTCCGGGTTCCTCTCTGCTCAGACAGAGTTCGACCGTCTAGCACTTAACGTGCTGCCGACTGTCGTCCGACATCAACTAATACACCTATTCTATAGTTATTAGACTCTCCCACCTAATATAAGTAGGAGTAGTAAGAGGAACGAGGGTCAGTCGATGTCGGACGACAGCCTGAACGGTTGAACTCTCTGCCTACGGGCAGGGAGGAACACGAACGAGGCTACGTCGAAGGGCGGAGTTTCGTTCGGGGAGGTAAACCGGCCCTGAACCCGTTTATACGTGTTCAAAGGGTATATATTTTTGGCCGGGCCCACGGGCTCGGGGATCCCACGTTAAACCGGCCTTGTGCCACATGATACCCTCGTGGGGGTTTACTAAATGTTGCACCATAACAGATTGTCATTATTTTCTCTTTGATTTATATCCAGTTTAATCATTGCTGCTGTTGGAAGTCCTCAATTTATGTGTTTTCTGTTACTTTGTGCAGTCCTTTGATTGTGGATCAGTCGCACCAATCTACAAGGTTCGAAGAGGTATGGTTCTCGCTAAGACCTACAGCTCTCATTCGCTGGAAGCCATTCCTAACCATTGATCTGAGAAAGCGGTTGTATACAATTTTAACAATTTATTTCTAAAGGAGTTTGGCGCTATGTAATCACTTTAATATGAAAATCTAATGTTTTGTTTTCATAGCAACTTGTTGTGTTGGACAAAACTACGCCCGAGCGTAGGCAATTCTATGATCAATTTCCTTATCTCCTTTCTTATAAGATATCCTGATGTAATGGAATAACCAGTCACCCCCATGAATGATTACACTATAGGTAGTAAGTACCTATAAAGTCGACCGTGAGAGCGAGACGACGAAAGTACGTCCGAGCTTCCAATTAGTGGTACTCTCTACTAGATTGACCTGTGTGTATAACTACTGTATTTCATATTGTACTTGTGTACAATAAACCTTTCTTCTAGTATCCACCTGGTGTTATGTGTTTATTTCCTTAGCACGGAATATAACATATCCGTAAAACCAATACCTAACAATATGGCGAATGAGTATTTGAAGTTATGATGATTCAGCTACTTAGGCTGAACAAGAGCAAAAAAAGGACTTTTGAAAACTTTCATGCAGTCTTTCAATTGAGGAGAGCCTCTGTGGAAAATCAGTGTTCAAAATATTAGCTTTTACCTCGGATTGACCACCGATCTCTAGCAATAAGAAATGTCGAAACTACTCAACCACAAAGCTAGCGCTTGTGTACTTTTGAATAAAAAAATAAAGAAGTATTATTCATTTTTATTTTCGGGTTTGAAGTTTTTTTTTTTTTTTTTTGTTTTGTCTTTTTTAGAAAAAATATTCAAAGTTTTTCAGATATCGGAAGACTTTCCTATGCTAATCCCATGCCAAAACATCTTTCATCCGACATTTTAACTTTGTCCATTATATCTTTTTCTGGTTTCTATAAAAATTGAAAAAGACGGAAGAAATTTCAAAGATAAACAGAGAAACTACAAAGCAAGAGGCGATGAATGTCCTTAAGAAGACCTCAAGAAAATTATTTTTGTAAGAGATAGTAATTGGAGTTTGGAAATATTTAAAACTTAGACGCGTTTTGTAGCTTACAATGCAAGGTGATACGTAATCGGGCTTGCAAATGAAATGACTTCAGTAAAAATAGATTTACTTAATTTTTTACTAAAAAAAACTCTATTTGACAATGTACTTTTGGGAATTGTCTCTGTGTTCATTCAGTGCTCTAAAGCAAGCAGTAGTATTCGCCAGCACAGATCGAGAGGAGATACAGAAATGAACGCGTTCTTCTACAATAATCCTATCCCTGTAGACTATCTTCCACAACTTCCCATCTTTCGTTGCTTTTCCCAGTCCTTGTTGTGCCATCCATTGCCACAAGCTCGTTTGATAGGTTACACACGGTTTCCTTCTGCACCCCTTGCCTTCAAAGACTTTCAGCCACATCACTTTCCTGTAAGATCACCGAAGTTAAGCAACATCGAGCCTGGTCTGTACCTAGATGGGTGACCGCTTGGGAATACCATTGGGTTCATTATATTTACTTAAGCGCAAATATCCGTGGGAAAGGTAGGAATAATATATTTCCCCACCTATGGGTTAATTAGTCAAACTTGGCTCATTAAACCATTATTATATTTTTTAAAAATGCTTACAATATAAGAATATTTTCTGGCTTTAAATAACTCAAAGAGGTTGATAATCCGTAGAAAACGAATCTGCCAAAAACAAATCTTGCCTTCAATATGTCCTGTGAATTTTACATTTTCTAAGTCATATTACCTCATTATGTGTTATCCGTTTCTAACTACAAATGTCCTTTTCTTTTCCATTTTCCTTAAATTTTACTAGTTTCTCACATGCTCAGTCCATGGTATTCTGATCATACTTGTGTAGAACTACATCTCTTTTGGCTCAATAGTCCTGGGTGTGACGATAAACTACATCCGGCACCAAGTCCTCTAATCAGGAGATTGGAGATTTTGAGGAGTGTGGGACCAACCCTTAACTACAGTTGTTCTCAGGTCTACCCTGAACCGGGTTGGTACCACCTGTTAGGGGCTGGCTATTTGCCATAGATGAGACCCTAGTCCGCAGCAAGAAAAGCATCAACTATAAAAAAAAAACAACACAACTGACACCTTAGATACCAAAATCCCATAAAGGTATTTACCGGTGCGCCCACGACGCAGCCAGATGTCATACAAAGTCAGTTTAAGGTGGGTTTCTCGGCAGTACGTACTGTGGAAAAATTTCCAATCCACCTCGGCACTTCTCCTTTTATGGAGGCCTCATGCGCCGGTCATTAAATTCAGCTCCCGTGTGAGGGAGAGGTAAAGTCCGGGGAATGCTCCCCTTGGGCTTGGGCTAATTTTAGAATATAGGCAAATCCCATATATAGACCTGAAGCCACAATCAATCAATCAATATATATATATATATATATACATATATATATATATATATATATATATATCAGATAGGGAGTGGCAGAACCAATGGATATCCTACCCAAACAATAAACTGTTCAAAATTAAACCAACTATCAGAAATGCCAACCTAGAAGAGAAGTGATTATGTCCACACTTCATGTTAGACATACTACTATGACCCATTCCTATATCCTAAAAAAATGGAACATCCTCTGGTATGTGTGGCATGCCAAGAGCCATTCACCACATTCAAGACACATACTGACAAAGTGCAGCAATTTTAATCCAATCCGCTGAAAATACGAACAAGAAACTTAAAAGAACTTTGCAAAATACTGATTCATTTTACATATTTCAGTTCTTAAGAGAAATTATACTGATTTCAAAAACATACCATAATTCCCCTTGTATAATACGCCTTCATCCATAACACGCACATCTAAATCCAACCCTATAAATTATATGGTGATCAAACTCTATAAATTGTACCTCTCCATTACGGCCAGAGTTTCCTAATCTTACTCAAGCTCTAATTGAAGATATCAAAATTTCCGCTCATCACGATTCTAAACAAAAACGGAAATACTTATATTGTACCTACTGAGCAGACTTATTAACTTTTTTTTGCTGTCTACCGGATCTGTATGTAGTTTTTCCACAAAAAATGGTTTTAAACATAGAATAATATTATTCTAATTTAGTTTTATGATAATTCTTATTTTTTTACGGCAATTTTTTAAACATTTTTGTAGCTATGCATAATACGCACCACTGATTCTGCTTATTTTTTAGCAAAAAAAAAATACGTATTATATATGGGGAAGTACCTTAATATATATATATATATATATATATATATATATATATATATATATATATATATATAATCATAGCAAACAGTAGTCTTACTATTTAAAATACATTTTTACTGTTTAAATAAAAGACGTTATATAGAAGATAAAGAAAAATGAAGATGAAAATTTCGGCATTAAATGACCCAATTGATGCTGTAAAACAAATCAAACCAAAGCAAACTTCTGGTTCATGTTTCTTCATTATCTGTGAAGTATTCACTGCTTTATCGGAGAATTGATATTATATGTCTGTTAAGCAGTCTTTACTTTGTTTCCAATGAAATTTTCCAGTTTCATATTGCCTTGCTTGACTTTTAGAAGGATTCTCTCGCGCTTCCAATATGGTTTCAGATTTCCGCCTCACATTTTCTTTCACCTGTTAAAACACTTCTCAGTTAAATCAATGAACTTGATTCATTTTGTTGTCTACAATTCAGAGATCGCACCTTGCGCTTCTTCTCTTAATCATATATTCTGTCTTCTTGCATTAGAGGCTTAGGCCTTTCTTTCCTTGTTTAGAAGCTCGCGTGTTGTTTCTGTTTTGTGTCTATGTCTGGGAACAGCAGAGTGCCATCTGCAGGGGTTAGGATGTGTCAACTGATAATAAATCTTGATAAAATTACTAGTTACTTTACGTTAGCGTAACTGTTAAAGGTAAATAAATCCGGCAAGAAGATGTACCCTTGTCTTAACCCCATTCTATTTCTGTTTACTCGTTCAATTTCTTTTCTATCCGTTTGCGTCTGGTTTTTTCGCAGTAAATGTTCTGGATTATTCTAATATTTTCCCGGCATACGACATGTCATGTTGAAACACAGGTTCCCGTACGACTACCAACGTTAAGCAACGTCGAGCCTTGTCAGTAGCTAAATCAGTGACTGCTTCGGGATACAAGGTGCTTAGATGTGTAGGTGGGGAAAATAGATAATGGCTCGGAATTCTTTATCGGAGAATCGAGTACTAAATCTCGTTGGATTTGTTATATTGACTTACACGCAAATACCTTTGGGGAAATACATGGATCAACCCCTTTTCACCCCAGCTATGGGTTAATTAGTAAGACGTTTATCATTATCTCCCCCACAAAAATGTAAAAAGCATTTAAAATCTAAAAGTATGTTATGAATTTAAATAAACTATAAAGGGTTGATAAGCCGTAAAAAACAATTCAATTAATATTTTCCCAAATAAATCAAGAAATATTTGAAGGATGGTGATACTGAAATCAATATTTTTGTCTGAATTTCTGAGATGAGTAGTTATCATTATTTACACTATTTATATTCTGACTATTTTCCTCATCTTTGTTGTTATCACAACGTTTCGACCGTTTTTCCCTCTGACCTTCCTCCGGTGTATATCGATCTGAGTAACTTACAGGGAATTCTGAACTGAACCTTTTATTTAACCTCCAGGGGTAGACTGTACTCGTTCAACTGCTATCCCGAGTAGGACAAGAGCGTAAATAATGAAAATAAGGTATACAAAAGTTAAGAACGACTTGACAGCACTCAAGATGAACGTCACCTTAGATTAAGATAGACGGTTAAATTCTTTTGTGATGTCAGCGAACACCCGTTGCCACTTTTGTGGCGTCGACAGATATTCGTCACTTTCGTAATGCTCGTTGTAGTAGAGACTTTGTAAATGCAGATACAACTATAGTAACGCCATTGAACAATGCTGGTGTCAGACGCCTTTGGATAACACTCGCACTAATAGTACCTGCTCGATAATACTCGCTCGAATAGTGACCCGAATAGAGAAGAGATAGCGGATAGTATAGAAATGATGAACCGTATAGTAATAGAGGATAGACTAGAAATTCAATCAACTAGACACATACTACCTCCCATATATGCGTTTCCTTTATGATCACGCGGTCTAAATTCAATAATGGGATCGCCTGTGTTTGCACATTGGCTATCAAGGTTCAAACTCATGTGTCGGCAGCGACACTTTATTCCGATATAACAATCTTCCTAACATCATATTATTAAAATATTTAACATATAAATTAATCCCAAACTAGAATAATTTTAAATAAATTCTCAAGAAAATCGCTTACTCATTTTCGTACATTAAACATTAAATTATGTCACTTAGCCTCCTCCATAACTTCCCTAGACTCTTCTGATTAGCCTGTTTAATATTTAAGAACGTTTCTTAATATAACGTTTTGAAAACCGAACGGTATATATGTTCTTGTCTTTTGTTACTAAATAAAGTCCTTGCATTTGCGTTGATAAAGTCCCTCAGAGGACAAAACGTGTCGTCCAAGATAATTTTTCCTTTTGCCTCTATTCCCATTGTCCTTTTACAGATAGAAAATGGGTCTGAATATTTGCTTCCTAAATATACCTTATGAAAAGTTTCAGATATATTCTATCTGCAGGGTGCGATGGATAAATTGTCAACATGACGCAAAAATGAATTAACACTGACATCTCATTTTAACACATATATCTGGCAAAATTACTAAAAATATCTTGAAAAATTTAATAAATAAAATCTCCATTGCTTTCTACCACGGACTCCATAAGATGGAATCCTTGTTTAAGTTGCTGAATGATGTCATAATCCTTACCATCAGTTCGTCTTTGGTGTTACAAAGAGTTTTGCTGTTCTCTCGTTCAACTGTGCCCACACATGATCAACGTGGTGTCAGTCTGGTGAGTTATCTAGCCAGATATAAGGGGTGATATAGTCGCAGAAACTGTCTGACAGTCTTGACTGAGTTCTCCTGCTTGTGTGGCATGGTGCCAAGTAATGTTGCCAGACATAAGGTCTTCTAGTCGCTACTCTCTTGTCCCAGGGCAGCATTAACTTACCAAGTTACTTGATATAAGTCTCCGTGTTGATTCTGGGGTCATTACAAACAAATTCAGGACTTACTTTCTTATCAGAACGATCAGCGGTACTTTTCGCGCTGCCTTACCTTCGTAATCACCATTAGCATCATCCAACTCTTTCTGAAACCTCTACGCTGTCCTCAGATTGATACCTAAACACTGAAATGTTTGTATTTATACTTCCGGCGTGAATGCCAAGCATTACAGCATGCCGTTTCCAAAGTTATGGCGGAGTGAATTGCGTCATAGTGCTATTTTTCACACAGACGGTGCCCCACTGATACTATTCTAGTGTGCAGGCGAGAAAAACAAACAATGCGCATGCGCAAAATGAAAAACAAAATGGCGACTATTTACCCATCGCAACTTGTATATACTTATACGTGAATGTTCTTTGTGTGTATATGTGCACTATATTTGAAAATATTTATTCGATGTGTATATTTGTATTAAAATTCCATTTATGTTTGTATTTGGATGTATGCAAGTGTGTATGTACTTTATTTTTAAATAATGAATTGCCTTTAAAATAATGGCATGCCTTGATCTTCAAATACATTTAAATATTTCCTTCAAATTTCGTGTTTCATCCTTAAAAAAAAATAAAGATCGTATATCGTAATTTTAAATATATTTGAAGGTCAAGGCATGTCTCTCCCACAATCAGCAAATATTGTAATATTGTGCGTAGAAAATAATAGGAGAATAACTTAAGATTAAGAAGAAAAGATCTAATAAACAACCACAAAGGTTATTGGAAATGTATCAATTATGAAATACGGTAAATTAGATAGGGCCAGTTGATTGTCACGAGGCTCACACAAAAGGTGTGGCACTTCCTTTTCATTGGTCTGTGAACTGACGTATCAGTAATTAGCGAGAACGCAAGAGTTCTCCCAAATTCTTCAGTGATAATCTTTACCTTAGTAACGAATATATTAATACGAACAAAGTCTAGGACTTGAAAGTTCTCTAACTCGGTTCACCCTCTCGTTCACTGTCAAGTAGTCGGTAAAAATGTACCAACTGGTGAAATATGAAACCACCAATAAGGATCATGGTGCTATTTATGTACTGTAGCCATAACTACCGTAGTGTTTCTAGAACATGATAGTCTGACAGCCTACATTCATCTTGAGGCTGATTTTGAATCCAATCTTTCTTCTATTAGACTGAATGCAAGAGAACATGTTTATACTGCCAATTAAATGTAATATCTTAATGAAGATGGAGCTGTAACATTTCCGATGGTATTAACGTCAATCGAACGAAACAGAATCGCGTTAAAATTGAACTCGTCATGCGGAATTTATTTTCCGTGCTGATAACCGTTGCATCGTAAAAAAAATAAATCAAGTAGACTAACTTGGAAATCAAGTCGATATTTCCTTAAAGGAATATTCTTAGAAATGAACCTTTTTTTTCTTACAACAAGCACGATATTCGTGAGAATAGCTTACAGTGACAAGCGTAGCTCAACTTTCTTGTAGTTTCGACTGTTTGAAGGATACTAGCTGCTAGTGATTAATATATTCAAATGTAAATTGTTTTCAAAAATGCTTCATTCTACATATGAATCTGCCGTGTCCTCAGTATCAGCATGTGGACCCCTGAAGGTTCTTTCAAAGGGAGAACAAAATTGCTAAAGGGAAATTTGCGTGAAGCCTGTTAGAAAGAAATGTTATATATATATATATATATATATATATATAATTCTTCAGCTTTGTTTTTCTTTCTTTTTTTCATTTATTTTTGTTCCTTAAATTTGCTACCAGGTTGAGAACTCTAAATTTTACATTTTTATTTTGAAAATATCGAAATTCACTCATTTGCAAAACTAAACTATCAGGGAAATTGTATGTAACCTAAGTCATTATTCTACTGATATTAGGTCAATATTTTAATTTTTTTTCTTTCTTTCTTTCTTGTTTTTTTTTTTGTTTTTCGGGGTGGGTATCAACCTTAAAAATTATGATTAAAAGTCCTGTATATTTTCTGATCCAGAACATCGTCCACTGGCACTAATACACAAGTACCTTGACCGCTTAGATAAATCTTGTTCAGCATCACAAATGCAGCAAGTTGATCAAACTGACAAGAAAAGAAAGCGTCTATAAAAAAAAAGGTTGTTAATCACTGCCTTAAAGACAAGATAAACTTTGTTTGATATTTTTCGTATTTATTTATTTTTTTTTTTTTTAACTAATGTTACATGAATCTTTCTGAAAGTATTAAGAAACAAGAGAGATGAACTACTATATAATATCAGTTTTCCTATATAGCAGTGAATGCTGTGCAATGTTAAGTAACTCAGGCAGCTGACCCGCTGCTGAGGTAAATGGATGTCTGAATGAGGAATAGGAGAGGTGGTAGAAACAGGCACCTTACTAAGAACTACAAAGAATGTAAATAATTTACACTATTTACATAGTTCGGACTGTTATCCTCATCTTTTATCATTTTCAGGATCTTTCGGCCGTTGTAAGCTCCGGCCTTCTTCAGGTGATATATGTTGGAATTTCGAACCGAACCCTTTATTTCGTCCACTGGAGGTAGATTGTTCTACTTCCACGTGCCATGTCTTTTCTGGATATGTCAGTTAAGTTATTTCCTCTTAGTAACTCAATTCTCCAAGTTTTTGTTCGCCTCTGCTGTGGCCAGGAATTGAACTCGCAACTCTTTGAGTCATGTCACTGGATTAATTCAATCAACGCTTTCATCTACTGGGACAGGTGTCCTTGAGATATCAAGGAAAGGCATGGCACGTGGAACTAGAACAATCTACACCGGTGGACGAAATAAAGGGTTCACTTCGAAATTCTGAAGTATACAACCTGGAGAAGGTTGGAGCGAACAACGGCCGAAACCTCGTGAATATGACAATAAAGAGGATAACACTCGTCCGAACAGTGTAAATAGTTACAGTACCCCATCTCAGAAATATAGAGATATTAAAGAATAAGAAGTTGTGAAGAGTCATGATCGCCTATATCCTGAAGTAATACGTCACGTAGAAATGGAAGATTTTAGTTATTCACTTAACTGAATTTCGACTACCAAAAGGTCACGTGCCATATACCAGGCAAGTGTAAATTTAGTAAACACATTCAATGCCTGTCACAGTTTCTCGTAGCATTGCTAAGTGTGGGGTGTTCAATCTTTCACGATTATAGCCTTGGGCCAAGCAAAGATGGTCATAGGTGATGCTTCCTTCATATTAATAAAGAAAGGACTAGTACGTGAGTATTGTATGTTGCTAAAATCAGCACGAAGCCACCTTCAGCCAGCCCGAGGATTCTTTCACGTGGAGAGTAAACTCTTAGTTGTGTTAAATCTACATGAAGCACGATTCGCGGAAATCTTTTGCATATATTCCTATTTTTTCCGAGACTAAATAGAGGCGTTAAGATATATTATCCTTTGCTGTAAAGATATGCAACCATCTTGTTTCTATCTTCGATAGTAGGGTCACCCTATGTTGTTTGGGAGAGAATACCAACAAGTTTCTTTTTTTTGTAATGCTCTTGTTTAAACAAAAAATCTAAATTCTTATAATTTATTTAAAGAAATACGAAAATTTATAAACCAGAAAGCTTTGCAAGTTATTTTTGTCTGAATTTCGGGGATAAGGTTGGTTGGTTGGTTGTTTGGGGTTTTATGGCATATCAACCACTATGGGTTATTTAATGCCAGATCCAGTATTTACTAAATATATCAAAAACGTATAGCTGGCAACATCATTGTTTCAAAAACCTATAGTTGGCAACATCATTGTTTCAAAAAAGTGTAGTTGGCAACATCATTGTTTCAATGCGCTGGAAAAGACCTGGGAGTTCACTATTTTCCCATAGCTGGGACCCCAACAGGTGCTACCACCCCGGGTCAGGGTGGACCTGGGAACACCAGCAATTAAGAGGTGGTTCCACGCTTCCTCAAAACCTCCTGATCAGAGGCCTTGCTGTTGGATGCAGTTTAACGTCGTACCCAGGACGCGGGGATAAGGAGTTATCATTATTTACATTTGGACTGATATTCTTATCTTTGTTGCTATTTTCACAACATTTCAGCCGCTGTCGTCTTCGGCCTTCTTCTGGTGTCTATTGATCCGTTTAAAGAAAATAATGCAAATAAATTATGAAAAGAGAATTCGTGTCTGAATTTCGGGGATGAGGAATGATCAGTGTATACATTTGGACTATTGTATACGTTTCTGTTGTTACAATACATTACAACAGCCTAGAGAATTAAATAAAGTTGCCTCGCGAATTTTGTGACATAATTTTGAGTTCGATACTTGGGCCTCGCAGTGTGTACTTGAACTCTTTGGATAAATGAGCAGTACTGAAAATAGGAACTAGCCGAGATATATCCCTAGGCATGAACAGTGGAATGCGAACAATACGCCCCCGTAGATCAAATGAAGCGTTCGATTACTCTGATCGTCATACAAAGCCGCGAAGCACAACGGCCGAAACGTATTGATAATTATGAAGATGAGGACAGTAGAAATATAACGTATAAGT
The DNA here is from genome assembly GCA_964036315.1 of Acanthosepion esculentum. Classification (NCBI taxonomy): domain Eukaryota; kingdom Metazoa; phylum Mollusca; class Cephalopoda; order Sepiida; family Sepiidae; genus Acanthosepion; species Acanthosepion esculentum. The sequence goes on from OZ038476.1 coordinate 132,803,176, forward strand.
GTCGGAAGGAAACGTAAAGGGAGATAACTCCAAAGTATTGTAAGAGTTATCCCACTTGCTTTGGACATCGTGACGTCAGATGTCACGTGCGGCAATACAGAGAGAGAGAGAGAGAGATCCAAGATGGCGGACTACCCGGAACACGTGTGGCAAACGTCTCTCCATATTTCACTAATTCTTTTGTAGAGTAGTATTAACTCAGTTTATCTAGTGATTAATAAAATGCTGTAAACCTAAAAACGTTCTTGGTAATTATTTCCAATCAACAAATGCATTGCTCGGTCCTCAGAACTCACGCAAACATAACAATAAGGTATCTTAATTATTTATGATACTAACATATATAGTTTCTGTATGGCTAATGGCCGAATAAACTCGGTGTAATGCGGGGAGATTGTGTTTCGCTAACCTTCAAAATCAGCGCTTATATACTCAACCTATGCGCAACTGTTTCAGTCATAACACACATCCTATAAAAAATTCATGGAGAATGTTGGTTGTCTTTGTTATATTGCTGAACATTCAGAGTATTGGCAGAATCTGAAAACAACTCTGAAATTTTGCAAGTTAATCGGCTCTGTCCATTAAATATTTAAAATACTCATCATACTGGTGATTAAAAATAAGGAAAATAAGGCACAGCTTCAGTGTAGAAGACAGTCCTTCTCCGAGTGAGAGGCTAAGAGAAAGTCCCCTCCCACAAAATGTATTACGTTTATTTGTCTGGCACAAAAATGAAGCAATTACTGAGATTGAAATAGTGTAATCATGAATGATTTCATAAAAAAAAAAAATTCATCCAAATCAATACTTCAGATTCGCAAATATATATATATATATATATATATATATATATATATATATATACTACAGGCAAAAAGTTTGGGGTAGTCTGCATCTCTTTCAAAAACATCTTAAAATGAGAATTTAAAAAAAATTTTCTTAAAGTAAGAGACAGAAATTCAGCAACTACAGTGAATTTGTTTTGTTTTGGAAAAAAAAAAATGAATCACTCATTTAGGAAATTATCATACAACAACATCATATTTTGTTTTCGTCAATAAAACCATCTGCTTTAATGACTGCTCTTACAAATTCTTGGCATTCTTCTCACATACAATCTCCTCTTCCTATCAAAAAGCTCAAATTTGGTCTCGTCTATCCACGTTACATTTTGACACTTTTTCAATGTCCAGTTCTTTTGCATTTTTGCCCATAACCGTCTTTTCTTTTAAGCATGATGGTGGGTCTCCGGATCTCTTTCCACCAAAACACACCCACACCATAACAGCCCAACCAGGCAGATGTAGTTTTAATTATTTTGATGTTAACGCTGGATATATTGTTTAGATGTCAAAAAGTGACTAGTTAATATTATATAACTATTTTGATCTAGTTTATTTTTATGAATGTTGTTATTATCATTGCTTTCTTTTGTTGTTGCAGATTTCGTGTACATTTCTCTTATAATTATGGGTGAATTAGTAGTGATATTGGCGGATTTTAAAGTTGTTTTCAATGTATGTTTCTTATTCAGATAAATTTGTGTGGCTGAAGATTCTTAGGGCGCTAAAATAAAACCCTATAATTATTCCAGATTTAA
>OZ038476.1:132809778-132819778 GCA_964036315.1 Acanthosepion esculentum
TTCTGGGGCACGTAATGAAGTAGGAGGTCTTGGAAAAATCTGATACTCTCAGGAAAGATTGAATGACGGAGGAAATCAGTCCGTAACATACTTGATGGGATCAGCAAATGGAAGGCAAAACAGTTTGGGAGAAAAAGACAAATCTTAGGATATACAACGGACAGGAAGAGGTGGATCGCTTACGTCCTGAAGGAACATGAAACATGATAGAAGTTAGACATAATATAAAGAGAATTGAGATAAGGATGTTATCCAGCTTCTACAGCGACGCTATCCTGGGGGGAGATGGAAACCCTATCATGCTTTGTTATCGGTTGGCGTAACCTTTATAGTTGTCGGTAAAAGATAAAAAAGCAAAGATGCGTACAAAGAACTGGAAATGTCAAAATCAAGCAAGTACAGAAGTTCAAATAACTGGAAAATCTTTTAGCAGATGATTGAAAGGCGACACCATAATTCGAAGGTGCATAGCAAAAGATGCTTTACAGATGTTAAGCAAACTACTAGGGAACAGGAAAATCACATTAGTAACAAAAAGAAATGTGCTGAACCGTAATGTCAATCCTCCCGTACGACAGTAACTGCTCGACCATCTTCTCAGCGGTTAAGAAAGAAACTGGAGCCAACAGAGATGTTCTACAGAAGGATTCTGAGAATAAACAGTGCGTATGTAACGAAGAAGTCTAAAGGAAAATGAAAGAATAAAGGGGGCATACTTAGAATCAGAAAGAGAACGCTTAAATTTTGCATAATGAGGAATGAAGGCTCAAAGAAGTTGGTACTCACAGATATGCTTTTCGGAAGAATTGATAACAGAAAAATAGCACAGAGTGTACTACGGAGCCCTAACCAGCCCTTGTCAGGTTGTAATTCAGAGTTTTACTTCTGCTAGAATTGCTACCCGCTAAAACAAGGGAGACCGGTTTGCATACACATCATTCTCGAATGAAAATGGTAATGCGACCAATTCGATTGTACATTAAATACGACTTGTCAAATAAGAGCCCAGTTTGCCGTGCTATTTTAGACCCGTAGACTGAAGAAGATAGATTTATTCCCTTTTCCGAGAGCGTTAGTGCGAAGTCAAACAGAATGAACTGAAAGGAGAACGCCTCGGTAGTTTCACTTTCTGCGCCGATGAATCTTATATTACCGCCCAGTATATGTTTTCGATCATCTTTGGTGAATGTGGAGGAGAAGACCTGATCCAGAAAAATAATGTATATCTACATGATGCCGAAGGATACGCGATGCTTAAATAGATAGTAGCTCTGTTTAAGGAATCGGAGAGCTGAGTTCGAATTCCAGTCGATTTGACTTACTCAAAAATACGCTTGGGAAAAGGTAAATCAATTTCTTCTAACTCACAGCTCTGAAGTAAAATCATCCTGAAGATGGTTGAACTTCGTCAGGCTATCTTACCCACGACACACCACTGCTGCTGTACATGTGATGCCACTACGACCCTAATGAGTTACGGGGCTCGTGAATGTCGTGAACATGATGTCACTGTTATTCAACATGCTCTGCAAGATTTTCAGCATCCTGGGACGGAGAAATTGCTGGACCTGACCCCATTTTATATGCTGCGGATATGATGTGACTACTTCTGACTCGTTCCGTTAGCCCACCTATAGCTGCTTCTGTACTGCATCAACACGTGCAAAAATCATGAAATACGCCTTCTGTACGACCGTATACATGCAAGAGTTTTAACCCACAAGAATGATATACAATGTATGGGCGTAAAGTATTGTTACTACATCACTTCCTTTGGTAACTGTGCACGTAAGATACGTAAGATAGAGTGCCTGAAAATCCATAAGAAATAAATGTGCGAGACGTCTAAAAATCTGACAAGACCTCCATCGGAAGAACCCATTAAGTTCTTTCCTATTACTTAGACTTCAAAAATGCTATCTTTGTCTCCCGCCAAGAAAAATGAACACCACATTCAAAGACAACACCTACCTAGAAGGAGTATTCTTAATATACAATAAATAATTATTAAAGGCATTTCTTCATATCAGCAGTATTTAAAAAATACATATTCAAAGAACGCAGGACCTAACTATTATCAGATGATTGAGCAGAGTATTACAGATTCCCTTCCAACATTCATCATATCTGTCAGATAATAAAATACACGATTATACCCAATTTTTTAGACCTACTTAAATTACGAGAACATTTGAAAAATTATTTTCGCAGGGGTATAAAATGTTATTAGAATGATAAAAGCAAACATTAAAAAGCAATTTATAACCAGAAAGAGTTCAAGATAAAACTAATACATACATACATTATATATATATATATATATATTAGTCGTAAAATGCTTGTACCGAAATATAACAGCGATTAAGAACATCTAAACCAATTTATCCATAGTCTTTCGTCAGGACAAAAACGAGCACAAAATATGAGCATAGGGACTGAAATAAGGAAACACACACACACACACACACACACACACACACACACACACACACACACACACACACACACAACAACAACAACAACAACAATTACAAAACACACACCTACACCACCATTAATACCACCAATAATAAAACATACAGACACACACACATCACCAATAACAAAAACGACATACACCACCACCATTAATAAAAAACACACACACCACCCTCACTAATAACAAAAAACATTCACACCACCAGCAAAACAAACACACCACAACCAATATGCAACCACCACCACCAACAACAAAAGACACAATCACAACCACAATCAACAAAAACAAGACACCCCTACCACCCCCAACATCAAAATACAAGCACCGACAACAGCAACAACACACACAGATACATACGACGCCATAAACTGAAAACAAACCGTACACTTTAAAAATACAAATGACTCCATTATATTCCACTTTAAAAAAATATCTGGCCAATTTAAATTAAGAATCATGTTGAATTCATAAAAAAATTCCTCTTTCGCGACGTATTTTTTATGTGTGATCATTTACTCACGTAATCAAGTTTGGTTTAATTTTAAGTAAATTGAAGCGCGTAATCGCAACGTTGCAGTTTCTTTTTCCGCCAATGAATTTGCCGTTTTTCTTTTACTGTCATCATTTAAGCCACTTCATTCCATCCTTTATGAAGTTTTATCTTTCTCGGCTAATTTTTCAGTCTTCCAAGGAAAAGAAGACAGTATTTCATTCGGAGAATTCTTAATGAAAAAAAAACAGCTGATGATAGGGAAATTCGAGTTTCTAACACCTGATAAAAACGGCAAATGAGTGAACATAACGGTTTTCTTTTTACCTGCTCACCAACAATATGAAGTTATTCTGGTAGTATATTACATCCTTTTAGCAGATTTTTTTTTTTGTTCGATTGCAGATAATTTGTACTTTTTAGTCTTAATACTCTACTTATTCAACCTTTATCAGTATTCAAGATTGGCTGCAAAAATCTTATAAGATATACAGATTACACAGTCTTATTATCTGACGCATTGTTGTAACCTAGAAAGGGTTACTGAATGAGGAATAACCAAAAAGGAGGTTGGAAATAAAATGATAATTTTTATAACATTAACAAAATACAATACTCGCCAGCGGCGTGAAATAGGTAAACCACTACTAGTGGTGGACTACTTAGACAGCATATTGATATTTATTGTATAAAATACAATTAACGCACAAGGCCGAAAAGGGGGAATGGGTTGAGGCTGGTCTTCACTAACTATCCTATACCTAGCTAATTCGATTCACGACCCATTCACTCATTACAATTCGCACATTCACCACAAGAACTCATCCATCATCATTCAATCCTCCATGTACCTTAATACCGCATGCCCCCAGGGAAGCTAAAAAACGCACCCCATGACATAAAAATTTCGTACATAAAAATTTCTGGATGATTTACAATAAGAGGGTAGGGGATGAACCCAAAAATAAACTAAATATCAAGACAAACAAAATAAAGAAAAATATTAGTAGAACCCGTCCAACATTCAAAAAAAGAGAGGTCGCTGTATTCTGCCCTTCGAAAAAATCAGGAGGGTCTTTCGCCAAGGGGGAAGGTAAGGAGAAAATAATATTTATGAGGATTGGGAGATACCCATTAGTGTTCATAGGTACGATATATAACACGCATAAAGGAATGTGTGATAAACACTTACAGAAGATAATTGTTGCAATGTAACAAGACACAACTCATAACTCGACAGAGTCGGTCGTGATAGTGGTATTCAATATTCAGCTAGACAAGTCACTGCAATAGTATTATTGTTATTTATTAATTGTATTAAAATTAATACAATTGCGGCACAAGACTAAAATGGGGAGGTGTTGAGGCTGGTCATCTCTAACTATCATATACCTAGCTAATCTGATTCACGACACATTCATACATTACAATTACCACATTCACCGTAAGAACTCGTCCGTCACCAATCAATCCTCCATACGCCATACTACCACATTCTCTCAAGGGAGACCTACAAAACATGTCTAATGGATGTCAGTTATCTCCTTTTAATTCCCCTCTCCAAATTCTCCACCGCCTTAACCAGGTATTGAACTCACATTCTTTGGGTCCTGTCACTGGATCTAACTAACGCCTGTATACACTGTGCCATGTATCCTTGAGAACATCCATTAGATATGGTACGTGGGACTAGAACAGTCTACCCCAGTGAGCGAAATAAAGGATTCAGTTCGAATATTCCAACCACATGAAGAAGGCCGGAGCGTACAACGGCCGAAACGTTGTGAAAAACATGGCGACAAAGATGAGAACGATAGTCCGAATAATGTAAATAGTGTACATAATCCCTCATCTCAGAAATATAGACAGATACTACCAAACGAGCTTGTGTAAATAATAGAACAAGGTTTAGGATAGATAGTAAAAGGACACAAGCAGAGCTAGAATAGTCATTCACGTCCTGACAATTTATAAGATAAAATTAATATAGTGTAAAGATGGGAATATAGAAATTAGAATTAGTTATACTTTCAACATTTGAAGAGTTAGAGAAACAAAATAGCTAATTAAGATGTAGAGGACTGTGGGTTTACGTGTTGTTAAATTAGGGACACATGCTCTTTATTCCTGCTAGAAAGTCCAACTACAAGAACAATGGCGGACTGAAGTTGAGTCCAACCGGAGATGTAGAGAAAACAAACAAGACACATATATATATATATATATATATATATATATATATATATATATATATATACATATATATATATATATATATATATATATATATATATTTAAGTGAACATTGAAGTCAACAGTATATTTCTTCATATATATGTCAACAAATATATGTATTAAACAACAAATTTACAAGTGACAAAGACATTAAAATTTGTGTGTGAATGTTCGTACGTACGTGTATGTGTTTCATGGCGTTTTCCCACAAGTGGACGAAAACGCGGATCTCTGCGAGAGATCACATTTTTAAATGTGTCCGCTGAAATGCAAAGTATAAAAGAGAACGAGGCAAGAAGTCGCCCAGTATTTATAGTGTAGGGAGATCGTGCCCTAGTGAAATATTTGGACAATTAAGGAGGAGTTAACTCCGACAAAGTAAAACCCATATTATGGAACGTATATGAATAATTACGAAATTGGAGCAAAATTATCCAACGAATTCTGGGGGTTAGAAACCCCCAACTCTACAGTGATTTTCTAACGCTTGGATCTGGCATAAGGCCGAAAGTAAGGGGTACCCAGGGAGGATCGAACTCACACGGAATCGTTCTAGCGAAAGAACCATTACACCACCTTGAGGAACCCAAACCCCAACTTGATATTGTATTGATATGTTTAAAAAAGCTCAATATCTGTATTATATATTATCTACTTCTAGGTGATATTACTCTTCAGATTGAACTAATTTGCATATTGATTTTTAAAAAAGTATATTTCATTAATTAACTGTCATTCGTTAGTGTTCTTTTATTCAAGGATTGTTTTGATTTTCATATCAAAAATAGTTCTGTTTAGGAATATCGTCTTATTTTGTGCAGAAAAGTGTTTGAAATTTGCATTTTACTTGGCCTTCAACAAGTTGGTACCTGTAAAACTTTCCTTGACTATAACAAGCTAATTTATAAATGAAATGTTCATTTAAAATTTTTGTTTCAAAGATTTCAAGTAGTGAATATATCTTTGCGAAGCGATAGCGAGCGGCCGAAGCCTGCTAGTGATTAAATAAAGAACCAAATAGATAACGGATCTCAACCTAACATATTTCACCTTTTAATAAGGCTTAGAGATCGAGAAGAGAAATAAAAATGCAAAGAGACACATTACTGGAATGTTATGATTGTTGGTCATTCTCATTGTATAAACGCAGTAGATAATATATAAATATGTGTGAGAAACATTTAGGATGTTAAGGTTTGGGATAGCGTAAGTGTGTGTATGCAAAGAAACGCTTGTGTGTGTATGTGTGTGTATATCTAGGACGGTAACATTAATTCATGTGAGTGTAGTCTAAAGCTGTCATCCTAGTATTTTGTCGTTGAAATATAGCGATATGTTGCAAAATATTTTTTTTATTTGGTTGAATTTTTAAATACCCGTATATGTGTGTGTATGGCAGGGGGGGAGTCTGTGGTCGTCAACTCTGTTTGAGTTGACGAGGAGAGGGAGAGAGTTTTTCTCCTCCTCTCTTGTCGAACTCTCTGCCTCCGGGCGGAGAGGAACCCAGACGAAGCTATGCCGAAGGGCAGTCTCGTTTGGGGAGGTAGACAAACCCGACCCCGTGTATACGGTGTCTACGGGTAATTTTTGTCCGAGTCTACGGGATCGGAACGCCCCACGTTAAAAACTAGCCTTGTGCTGCATCTTGTCTCATAGGGACGTTGGTAAATAGAGAGTGGGTTGGTAAAACGAAGTAAGATATTCGAATAATCTACTTTTGGTTAAATTTAACGTATAATTTTTTAAAAGGCAAATTTGTAAAAATTCTCATTATTTTAAAGAGAACTTAGATTCATATATGTATCCATAAGAATTATATAATATAAAAGCGTAAATAATTAAAAAAAAATTTTTTTTCAAATTGAAAAATTTACTTACTTAAATTAATATCCGTTTTTAGAATAATTTTTCTCCCGTCTATGCAAGTTTCTTCCCACACATCCACCCCTCAAGGGTTAAAATGTTTTCCAAATATCCGTTTTTTATCTATATTTTAAATATTTAGAAAAAACGGATATTTAAAAAACAGAAGAGAGAAAAATAATTCCCAAAATGGATATTAGTTTACAGTAAATAATTTTTTTTAATTTAAAAACAAATGATATCTATCTATCGATCGAAAAGGAGTTATACATATATATATATATATATATATATATATATATATATATATATATATATATATATATATATGATAACAGTGTGTAAGTTATAGTGTGTGTAAATATATATATATATATGATAACAGTGTGTAAGTTATAGTGTGTGTAAATATATATATATATATATATATATATATATATATATATATATGAGAGTGTAAATATATGTGTGTGTATATATAGAGAGAGGAGAAAGAATGCGTTATTTTATTTATATATATATATATATATATATATATATATATACACACACAGATAGAGGGATAGTTATATATATATATATGGAGAGTGTTATATATTTATAGTGAGAGTGTTTGTTATATATATATATAGAGAGAGAAATACAGATAGTTATATATATAGAGAGAGAGAGAGAGGGAGTGTGTGTGTTATATATAGTGAGTATGTTAGGTCTCTCTCATATATATATATATATATATATATATATATATATATATATATGAGAGAGAAAGCGTATGTGTAATATATATATATATATATATATATATATATAAGGAGATAGTGAGAGAGATGTTTTGTTAAATTTATTTGTTTAATTTTGTATTGATTATATTCTCTTGCATTTCTCAAATTCCTCGTTACACCGAATAATCTTGCAAGTTGTGCCGTGTGATGACGAAAGGAGTTAGTACTTAAAAAATTGTCTTGGAACCTTATTTAATTTATACCAAATAACCCTACTTATACGTTATTTGTAGTCATACGAAATTTCAACACAAAATCTATCGATATAGCTAGAGTTGCTGAATTCGTTCCACATTTGTTGTGTATCTGTCATTTTATCTTTGATGTTTTTTTTTTCCAACGGATTATATTGTGATAATAAAAGATTTTATTTGCAATAAAAGCAAGCTGTTCTCATTGAGTCGAAAAAAAATAACGATTTCATCCGGCGTAGTGATTATCTTCATGGATTTTGCAAAGTAGGAAACCACGTACTTACCGTTTTATCCTAGGCTCCGGACAATATTCGCTGCCTATTTTTAGATGCAATGATACGCTACACAGATATCCTTAGTAAAGTTTGCGTGATTGGTTTCATAAAAGCAAGTTATAGAAACTTGCGCTAATGTGATGAAAATGTTAAAAGAGGGTGGGTATAAGTGAAGATCCGTTTGCGATATGTGAGCTATTGCGTCAAAGATGGAAGTCTGAGATTTGCTGATCTGAGATTTTGAAGATCTCTGTCGATTTAATTTTAAGAAAAATACCCAAGGATGAATCACTAAGTACGTAATACGTAATAATCAGCTTCACCTTGATGTCATAAAGTTCGCTAAATTCTGACCGACGTAATTAAGGTTGACTGCTTAAATAAAGGGTAATGGGAATGAAGGACAAAATTTTTTGTTGTGAAAAATAAGTTTTACTTCGTAATTACGGCAAAGATGTTGTTTTATTTAGGTAAGTAGATCTAGTTCTGTCAGGAAAGAAAATGTTACTGGATTAGGTTGATGGTCTCTACAACATATCAACTTTCTGACGTTACTTAGCGGCGATACTTTTATGTTGCACTGGATACTGTCGGTAACGATTGGTAGTTGTTGTACTTGAAGCTGGACACATTTGATAGGTTCATTCATATTACCGCGATTGGGATCGTACACAGACGTGGAGTAGTGGATAGCGGCTCGGATTGAGGAATCGGAGGGCCCAGTTCGAATTCCAGTCAAATCCATTACATTCACTTACGTGCTAATACCTTTGGGAAAGGTATGAATCATCTTCTTCTCCCCGCCAGCTATGGGTAAATAGAAGGATATACCAGGTTCTATAGCGTTGGATAACAACTGGTCTACCACAGAAAGAAATGGCAACCTACTGCGGGAAAAAAAACTACTTCATCAGTCATGTATTGAAAGACATATGATCGCCTAACCGTGTATCGCGCTTGGCACATAACTGACTGTCTGACACAGTCCGCTATCATATTCACTTTTTCTTTTTTTTACAACTGTCAAATGCCATAAGGCTCAATTGGCCTCCTAGACACAGATACATTCATCATTATTGGTGATAGTTCAATCAGCGATGATGGAAAGTAACGCGTTGTATATTCGAAGCATTGAATGTCACCAACCAGTTCCACCCCACTACTGAGATATTACAGATTAGTCAGAGGAGAGATCAGCTGCCAATCTCTGGTAATTTAAGCAATATATTTTTTTTAAATTTATTGAGATTTGCAAGTAGGAAGTTACCTATATTGGGAAAATTCCGTTTTAGCGGACATTTTATCAAATCAGATGATATAAGTTATTACTCGCAAATTGGTCCAGCTATTTAATATTAATGAAAGATTAATATACTTACTTTCATTTAAATTACCGGGCTTGTGGACCGTACATATTTAGTCCACTATTACATTCACTTTTTCTTTCTACAACTGGCACCAAAGTAAGTCTTGAAAAACGCCATAAGTTGACTCTTTGCGTTTACCTTAAGCTTATCCATGGCCGGAGTTTTTTCTCTTTTTCAACAACGTTAGCGGAAAGCCAATTCTGAAGTGTACCTGGAGAGGTTGAACACACCTGGAAGAAACCAGTTTTAAAGAAAAATCCCAGCACCAGACTCCATTGATCTATTCTATAAGTGAAAAACTGTTGACGCATA
>OZ038476.1:132834778-132874778 GCA_964036315.1 Acanthosepion esculentum
ATCGACTTGCTTTTTCATATAAAATTTCGTGTTCCTTGTGGCATAATCGGAGACTGTTATAAGACAGGGTAATAATAGAAAAAAATATATGTTCAACATGCTTAGAATCTGCTATATTTCACGTCACTGTTTTTTATCAATGTTTTCACGTCACTGTTTTCTGGCTTTAAATAACCTTCAATGGGTTGATAAACCATAGAAAGTAAATGAATCCATTAATCCCCTCTTTAAGCGCTGATAACAATCTCGTTCAGCAACCTTGAGTGGGTCTTGGGCCTTATATTGGATGAACAAAAATAGAATAAAGTAATGGAAGGTTTAAAGAAGTATTATAAAAACTGAATCTGGTACAAGGCCACGCTTTTAGTTAACAAGGAGGTTCGAAATTAAGTCGCTTGCGAATTACTCTGTGAGTTTGATAATTGACTCTACGTTTTTATTAAACTCAGCACAAGCAGGAAGCATTCAAAGAAAATCAATCCAATTGTATTTATTTTCTATGAGATTAATTCGATAGCGATTAAAATATAATCTTCAAAAATTTAAATGTAATGTCGATCGACATCTTCTGGTGCCTTGATTCCCGTTCTTCTTTTTATTTTTTCCTCTATCTCCCCCACCTATGCCCTAGTCTTTTCTGTCATTTTCACTAACTGTAACCACATATGTACTAGTGGCACTCCCGCTACGCTTGGGGTGAAATGGTTTTAAAAAAAAAAGAAAAAAAAAGAAGAACGATTGCTCCACGACGAAATCCCATATGTAATGAAATGAAAGACACCCATGCATATGAAATGCCACTCCATTTCAGCAGAGCATGTTCAGGGTGATTTTCTTTTAGTGTATTCATGCATGTAATGCTGAAAGCAGTCAACTATCAGCTATATCAGAAAAACGTTGTGTATAGTGAAATCAAGCTGGCATTAAAGTGGTCAACACTTCAAAACAGTGAAAATATCCTACGTGATTACACCCCCATCGCCATCTCATTAGTCTTAATTTAATCTTATTTTATTTTTCCTTCTCTCTTTTAAATTCTATTCTCTTGTATGCAACGTCTTCGCCTAAACTCTTTAATTATATTTATTTATTTATTTTCCCCCTTTACTAGGAGTATACAGGTCCGTCTATCACCCGTTCCACACTCCGGTCTTTTTAACAGCTGTAAGGGTTTAATCCTTGTTTCATGTTTAGGATTGGGTTTTGAATTCCTTCTAAAGTCGTTTTCTAGCCCCTTGCATCTTAGTGATATTCTCGCCTTTGTTGGAGAGAACTGATAAATGAATTGCATTAACATCAACGGGACTTTGCTGCGATAAATCCTTTTACATTAACGGTAGTGTTGGTATTATATAATGCCTTGACACTGTACATATGTATATTAAATTTATTTTATATAGAACACACAAACACAGACATCTCTCCGCCTCTCACGATATATATATATATATATATATATATATATATATATATATATAAAATTTGTAATTTTATAGAATATATTATATATAATATAAATATATATATATATAAAATTCGTAATTTTATAGAATATATTATATATAATATAAATATATATATATATAAAATTTGTAATTTTACAGAATATATTATATATAATATAAATATATATATATATAAAATTTGTAATTTTATAGAATATATTATATATAATATATATATATATATATATATATATATAAAATTTGTAATTTTATAGAATATATTATATATAATATATATATATATAAAATTTGTAATTTTATAGAATATATTATATATAATATAAATATATATATAAAATTTGTAATTTTATAGAATATATTATATATAATATAAATATATATATATATATAAAATTTGTAATTTTATAGAATATATTATATATAATATAAATATATATATATATATATATAAAATTTGTAATTTTATAGAATATATTATATATAATATAAATATATATATATATAAAATTTGTAATTTTATAGAATATATTATATATAATATAAATATATATATATATATAAAATTTGTAATTTTATAGAATATATTATATATAATATAAATATATATATATATATATAAAATTTGTAATTTTATAGAATATATTATATATAATATATATATATATATATATAAAATTTGTAATTTTATAGAATATATTATATATAATATATATATATATATATAAAATTTGTAATTTTATAGAATATATTATATATAATATGTATATATATTAAATTTGTAATTTTATAGAATATATTATATATAATATATATATATATATTAAATTTGTAATTGTATAGAATATATTATATATAATATATATATATATATATATATTTGTAATTGTATAGAATATATTATATATAATATATATATATATATATTAAATTTGTAATTTTATAGAATATATTATATATAATATATATATATATATATTAAACTTCTAATTTTATAGAATATATTATATATAATATATATATATATATATATATATATATTAAATTTGTAATTTTATAGAATATATTATATATAAACTATATATATATATATATATATATTAATTTGTAATTTTATAGAATATATTATATATAAAATATATATTTGTTATTTTGATAGAAAATATATATATATATATATATATATATATATATATATATACATTTCTAATTTATAGAACATATATATATATATATATAGAGAGAGAGAGAGTTTTTCGTGCGTGTGTAAAGAATGTTTTAAACGAAAATATTATTTAAATTCATAAAGGTGCGTTATATTTAAAGTATTTTTCACCTGATCCTTAAGGGAGAGAACTCTGCAATCTTAACTTGAAGATAGAAAATAATTCAGAGCCGTTAGCCCTATCGAGTCCTTTTTCTTTTTATGAAAGCCGTTCTTTTGGTGGTGGGGGCGCTATCCATCATTTTCCTTTCAAATAAGTAACGTGAAGTGAAAAAAAAAATAATAAAAAAAAGAAAAGTTTCCTGTTGCTAAAAATGGTGTGAAAATTCTCACGTACAAAGGGTTACTAAACGATCCTAGTGAGGTAATATCGTGGAAATAAATTGATAACAGCACTTTTTTAAAAAAAGCGATAGAAAATGTAAGAATGTTGTCAATGTCGTAACATTTTTTCTTTTCACTTTTCAAGGTTATTTTTTTATCAATCTCCCATTACGAATAATGAGAATAATAATAATAAAAAAGGCGAGAACAAGTCGTAAAATCGTGCATAAGTCTGAAGGAAACGTTTAGGTTTACATGACACGGTTCTTCTCGTCGTCCACGCGTTCACTTACCTGCATGGAATGTCGCTATTCAGAACCCATATCCTAGTATGGCATAAGGTCAAGCGTTGAAGAGGATAGTTTACAGCAGTCAACAAGGGAGATTTTGTGAGCTTTATCGTTAAGATATGTTTGCTTTGAAAAACACGAGAAATTCAGACTTTTTTCGCTGGTATTGAACATGATAGTTCAATTAACAGAGTAATATCTACTTAGTTAATGTCATGTTAACCGAAAAACACTTACAATAAAAAAATTCGTGGATTTACCAAATTACAAAATTCAAAAAAATTCTCACTTGTAATATTTGAACTTTAGCATTGCGATTTGCACGCTCCAACACTACATAGCCGTTAATAAATAGCTCATTCTTAAAAATATCTTCGGAAAAAACACATTTATTTCGTCTTCCAGTTTTGATTCTAATTGAAAAAATACTGCTTGAAGATGAATGCTTGAATCATTTGAAAGTACTAGCCGAATTAAAAAATACACCATATCCATTTTATACATAAGGATCTCATCATTCAGTGGATTATTAGTAGTATAATGCTTATAATTATGTCTACTAGCGAAGGGATTTCGCCAATAATTGCATTAATATTGCTAATTGATTCAAGGTATGATTAACTCTTTGTAATATAAAATTATATCCTACCTATTTTATTATATATATATATATATATATATATATATATATATATATATGTGTGTGTGTATATATAACAAAGAGTCAATCATACCTTGAATCAATCAGCAATGTGTATGCGATTATTGGCGAAATCAATTCGCTAGTAGACATAAACATAAGCATTCCACTACTGATAATCCTCCGAATGATGAGATCCTCATAATTAAATAAAATGGATATGGTGTATTTTTTATTTTTTATTTCTGCTAGTACTTTCGAATGCTTCACGTCATTCATCATCAGGCTTTATTATCCATCAGGTTCAAAACTGGGAGACGATTTATATGTGTTTATCCGACCGAAAGATGTTTTTAAGTATGAGCTATTTGTTAACTGTTATATGGTGTTGGAGCGTGCAAATCGCAACGCTAAATTTTAAATATTTAAAGTGAGAATGTTTTTGTATTTTGTAATATGGTATATATATATATATATATATATATATATATATATATATATATAGATGCCGTGACAATATTTCGCGGCGCACTAGAGTGCCGTGGAACGGCGGTTGATAATCACTGCCCTAGATAGACTGCCCACGAAGTCAGTCCGTCTCGGGGAAGGAGACGCAGCTGGTTATGAAGCGCCAGTTTTCCGCCTTTGCCCATTCTATGGCTTGGAGCTGGACTTAGTTGTCTGTGACTGTTTGAGGCGCGATATATATTCGGTGTATTTGGGCAGCAATTCTTCTTTTATACAAGTTTGGTTAAAGATCAACGAAGGTTCTCTGCTAAAGATAATTTAGTCTCTATTTCGTGTCATTTTTACTCGTTTCCAGAGAAACTTTAAATATAGTTTATATTTAAACTTCCTTTGGAAAACAGCAAAATAATCCAATGTTTGAGTACTTGCGGCTTTCAAGAGCTAATATCAATGAGTTTCGTATTTTGGGGTTTTGACGTTTCCCATGTATCGGTTCTTCAAGTGCCAGGACAGTTTTATTTTTTCTTACGAAATCAGTCGCTGTTGTTGTGTAGCTTTTTAATTTATTTTTTTAATTTATGAAATATATATACTATATTTATCCTTAAATTTGGTAACAAGTAAAAAGTACTCAAAAACTGATAATTTATGCGTAAACATTTAGCAGAAACAAGAAAAATTATCCAAACAATAGAAAAAAAAATTTCGTTGGTACTTAAACGGTTTATGAATACATACTTACCGTCATTCCCTATGTATAATACGCCTTCATCCATAATACGTACCCCTAAAATTGTGCTGAAAGTGTGGAAAAATGCTTCTAGTCACGCATAATACGCACTCCTTGTTAGGTAATCAAACCCTATAAATTGTATCTCTCCAATTTCATTACGGCCAGATTTCCTACGCTTATTTAAAAAAATGGTTTTAAAAATAGAATAATATTGTTTAATATAGTTTTATTTTAGTTTTCATTTGTAAGTATTGTTAGGTATATATAATTGTATTTGACATCCTTATGGGGTCGCAATTGCCGAATGTTAGTGTCAAATTGTCGTATGCTTGTGGTGAGTAGTCATTTCGCAACTGAAATCGACCTATGAAACGGTATTTTTTTAAAGATTTTTTTGTAGCTATGTATAATACGCATCCCTAATTTTCTTATTTTTTTTAGGAAAAAATGCGTATTATACATGGGCAATTATGGTAATCTTTGTATATTTCGGCAGCAATCCCTCTTTTATACAAATTTCATGAAAATCGACTAACAAGGTACCGCAACTAAGTTTTTTTTTTATTTAATTGTTTTTGTGTTCTTGTAGGCTGGTGATGACAATATTTAGTGTTACTTTCTTTTTTAAATTACATGACAGCCAACAAGGAAAGTAATAGTGTTTCCATTTCCAGCCCGTAAGAAGACAAGAAAAATTAAATAAAAAACTTAACCGGAGTACATTGTCAATCATTTTTAATGAAACTTGTACAAGTACATACTTAAGTTTTATTAAATTCAACAGACAATGTTTATCTTAAATTTATCATTCTAATTTTCCAAATTTGGAAATAGGTGTTGAACATCCAGTTCAAAATTGAGGATAAACTGTCGAACAAATCAAAAATAAATCCGTCCGGTTCACAGCCCTTCTCTGTCTTTTGAACAGGTTTATACCATGTTTTCTGTTCAGGATTGGGTTTCCATTTCATTTTAATCTTTCCTCATTCTCTTTCCCTCCCAGTAAGGGCTTGCTTGCATTTTTAAGGACATTAGGATCAACAAAGTTACTTATACTTACAGAAAGAGATGGTTAAAATTTCTCCGACAGGTAATGAGGAACGATGGCTTGTAGAATCCAGCACTTTCAGTACATACTACATCAAGTAGGTGGAGACGGTGAAATACTTTTGAGCGAATGACGAGCAGGAGGACAGGATAACAAAGCATCAAAAGTTACTTAGGGGAATAAAAACAGGAACGTGTGGAGAGCCATAAAGCATCATGTCACACAGATATAAGCTTTTTCTTGGAAGTGTACTATGTCGGTTGTAAATATTCAAACGAGCAACATTCATTAGTTCCACCAGGTTAGACGATTACAGACATTGCCAACAATACACAGGAGGTGGGGGTCACAATCCTCATTCCTTTTATATTCCATTAGTAAGGAAGAATTTACACTCACAGATTCTTCCCGAGAACCGCAACTTCGTGGAACAGATACCGCTACAATCTTAACCTTTTCAAGTCTAGAATCAACCGTTATCTATCCTACATATCCTCATAATCTGCATTTACTTACTACTCTTACATTCATACAAAAATGTCATTAAGCAAAACTCTGACATGAATGGCTCACGAGCCTTGTTTTGCAAAGAAAAAGAATAGATGGCAAAATTAGGACAGTGAGGGATGATGCAGAGTCAGTAGTTACTTAGAGCAATAAAAAGCAGGAAGTTGTAGAGAGCCATGATCGACCACGTTCTGAAGTGATATAGCAGATAGAAAGAGAAAGACTATTGCTTGTTGACAAGTAGTTCGTAATAAGGACATTGTGCCGGGCTAAACTAAACTTAGTTTATATCTACATCAAAGCAGCGTTTCATTGCTCACGTGGTTTTTCCACCCCTTCATCATTATTTAACAACCGACTGATTGACGTGCTGGCCAATTAGAAAAGATTAAAAACTTATTAGTTCGAGACGGAGAGACAAACTTTTTGAGAGTCGAACACTTCGAGGTAATCATGACTGATCAGGAAAACACAATTCTGTCAGGACAATTGTTATATTAAATATTTTTTCATTGCTTCTTTGAAGTCTTTTTTTGTGTCCGGCAATTCTGTTGTTAATTTTTGTAATTAAAAGGAAAGAAAACACCCTGAAGACCAATTCTTCTGGTTATGAAATAGAACGTTATTAATAATCTTATAGTCTCTTGTCGAAAAAAAACCCAAAAATACAAGCAAGATAATAATAATAATAATAATAATAATAATAATAATAATAATAAACTACCTAAAATTCAATATCTGCCTATATCTCTGAGATGAAGTATTATGATTACTTACATTATTTACATTATTCGGACTGTTATCTTCATCTTCATTGCCAGATTCTCAACGTTTCGATCGTTGTACGCTCCGGCCTTCTTAAGGTGATTGAAATAACTGAGGTATCTGAAAGAGGCATGGCACGTGGAATTACAACAATCTACCCCGGTGGTTGTAATAAAGGATTCGGTTCAAATTTCCAGTCACCTGAAGAAGGCCGAAGCGTACAACGGCCGAAACTTTGTGAATATGGCAATGAAGATGAGAATAGCAGTACGAATAACGTAAATAATGTAAGTGACCTAAAACTTGCAAAATAAAGCAAATACCAAAGCAGAGTCCAGCTTTACCCATACTTGACAGTAATCACCGAGAGGCGTTGCGTCTGACCGATGACAGAAATATTGGCGTGTTTTCCATTGGCGCTACAGGTTCATTTTCGACCTCAGTTAAAAACATCCTCGTCTTCGGTATGACGATAAACTACATCCGGCAGCAAGGTCTCTGATCGGGAGGTTTTGAAGAGCGTGGAACCACCTCTTAATTGCTGTTGTTCTTAGGTCCACCCTGACCCAGGGTGGTAGCACTTGTTACGGTCCATGCTATGGGCAAATAGTTAAACCCCTAAAAGTCAAAACACTATGAAAGTATAAAAATAGATTTATATATAACAAAAATACCAGCAATATATTTTTGAAAAAAAAATATTACCAGGAATACATTTAAAAACCCTCTTTAAAAAATACTTCAATTATGCCTTATCTACAGACTGATTTCTTAGAAAGAATACATATTCTATTCATACGAACCTATTCTAATACTCTCGTCGGCATTAAATAACCCATTTTTTTTTCTTTTCTCAAACATATATCATAGAAATCACAACAAAAAGAAATAAAACTAAACCAGCTAACAAAGAATCACCTCAATTTTCTGTCTTCAATATTCGTGGTATCCGTTCCAACTTCTGCGTCGGAGAATCTATTCTAGAACGGTCGCCATATATCTTTGCTGTTTGTGAAACCAATTGAATTCATCCATTGTTACTAATGATTTCTTGGTTCCAGAGTATCTTCCTCTTTTCTGAAAAGATTCCAGCATTCACATGCCTGACCTTGGTGTTTACATTCAGGATAAACTTCCGATAGCCAGAGAACTATCTCTCAAGGCCGCCGGCCACTCTTTCATGTGCTTCAGTCTTTCATTACTAAACTCTGTCAGCTTTTTCCTTTATCGCCCCCCCCCCCGCTTCCCAAGACTGCAGTATATCAGACGTAATAGCTGTCAGTATAGAAAAGACACTTTCTCTCCATCTGCGAACATCTTTGTCTTCGGTGACTTCAATGCTCCCCACGACACGTGGCTGAAACATTCTAAAGATACTGATGTTGCCGGTATACAGACATTAAATTTTCCCATTACTCAATCTCTCACTCAAATCGTGGACATACCTAGTCCTTTCCCTAGCTAAACTGAGCAACAGGCTTCTCTAATGGATCTATTTCTACCTCCTCTCCAAGCTCTTGCCGAGTTTCGCAATACTGTCTCCTTGGTATCTCGGACGACTCTGTGGTAGCTCCTTCCTATCAGGAACTCCCTATCCATAAGACCTCCTTCCATTACCAGCACGCTGACTGGGACTAATTCCGGGATTTTTTTTCGTGACGCTTCTTGGGCTGATATCTTCAGCCTACCAATTGAAATTTGCGCCACTGAGGTTTCTTTTGGGTCCGAGCCGGCATAGATGCTTTCATTACTTCTCGGAAATACAAAGTGAAACCGCAATCCTCTCCATGGTTCGCATTAGCATGTTCGGTCGTCATAGCACACAGGAATCACTAATTCCGGCTATACCAGCGTGACATTTCTTGTCATAACAGTGGCCTATTTGCTACTGCCGTAAAAATGTAAGACAGTCCTCGAAGGAGCTAAGTCCATGTTTTCTGGGGGAATGAGGCACTGCATAGCCTCTTAAACCTTGGTAATCGTTATTACTGGCGTCTCTGTAATAGGCTAGTAAATAAGTGCACGGTCTCTATTCTCCGCCTCTTCAATCGATTTGAGGTGTTATCGTGCTCTGCTGATAAAGCTGTATGCATTGCCTGTAAATTCCCTCAAATTCTACTCTTGCTCATTTGGAATATCTCTGCGTAATTTCCCACTTAGAACTCAGTCTTTGTTGAGGGATATGCATGTTACATGGTCTCTACTATCATCTCTAACCTAGATCCCCACAAAGCATGTGGACCTGATGGTATCCCTGTAATAGTCATTAAAGGTGTGCTCCCGAAATGGGTCCTGTTCCCTCTAAACTGTATAATAATTGCCACGCTACCTCCTGCTTTCCTGTCGGCTGCAAGGAATCGTCTGTTGTTCCAGTTTTTAAGGTGTCTGAGGACCCACCCCAACTGTCGGCCTATTAGCCTTCACCCTCTTTTGGGGAAACTACTAGAAACCCTAATGCTGAATTGGTTCATCATCTCCCATCGCAGTGCCTTTCGTTTCTCCATTTCAACTGCTGATGTACTAACGATACTTGCGGAAAGAGTCTATCATGCTCTAGATAAAAACGGTGAAGCCCGAGTTGTAGCATCAAACATCTCGAAAGGCTTTGACAGGGTCTGGCTTTCAGGTGTTCTCCACAAGTTGGAAAGTTACGGTATCTTCGGGCACATTTTTGAGCAGATCAAGTCGTTCCTGTCAAATGATGAAATGAAAGTTGTCCCGAAAGGTCACTCGTCTACATCCTTTCGTACTAACGCTGGTGTTCCCCTTGGTTCTACGCTGTTTTTTAATCTTCATTAACGACCTTCCCGATGACATCAGCTCTAAACTTGGCATCTACATAGATGACACTACCATTTACTCCTGCCTCGATACTAAGGCTGATCAGTCCAACGTGGTCAAAATGGCAGCTGATGTACAAGACGACCTCAAGACCGTCGTTAACGGAGGCAAAAGATGGTTTGGCAATTCTCGCCTCCAAATCTGGATTTCTCTCTGTTAATCTTTTGAGAGGTCTCTCCCTGCCTTTCATCAGCATGGCTGATGCTATACACCAGAAAAGTGGTTTATTGCGCCTACTAGGGCTAACGTTATCAGGTGACATGAAATGGAAAGGCTATATTGAATCCTTTGCTAGGTCAGCTGCTAAGAAAGCCGGTTCACTGTGACGGGCGAGACAATTCTTCTCGCTTGAATCTATCTTGTATATCTATAAGTTAACCATTCGTCCATGCTTAGAATATTGTTGCCATATATGGTCCGGAGTTCCTGCTAATTACTCGGAGCTCCTTGATAAGATCCAAAAAATCAGCAATATTATTGGTCCTGATCTAGCGGCTCAGCTTCAGTCACTTGCCCAACGCCGTAATGTCGCCTCTCTGCCTTTTTTTTTTAAATAAATACTTTCATGATAATTGTTCGAATGAGCTCTTCGCTATGGTACCTAGACTGTGTGAAATTAAGCGCAATACTAAACTGGCGGCGAGATCACATCGATTAACAGTTGAGCTAGCGAGATTTAGCCGTAACTTCTACGCTGACAGTTTCTTTTCTCGCACTTCTCGCTTGTGGAACACCGTTCCGGCGCATGCTTTCCAGCCACCTTTAATCTGCAAAAATTTAAATGCAATGTCAATCGCTATCTACTGTGCTCTTGAATGCTCTTTTGGAGTAATCAGCTCGGATTGAGGAATCGGAGAGCCGAGTTCGGATTCCAGTCGAATCCATTACATTCACTTTCGTGCTAATATCCTTGGGAAAGGTATGAATCCTCCTCTTCTCCCCCCCCAGCTATGGTTAAATAGCAGTACAGACCGGGTTCTATAGCATTGGATAGCAACTGGTCTACCGCAGAAAGAAATGGCAACCTACTGTGGGGAAAAATGCCTCGTCAGTCACGTATCGAAATATACATGATCGCCTAAGCGTGAATCACGCATGGCAGATGGTGACTGACAGATTTATGGATAAACTGGCAGTTTGTCTCGAAACATGTTTAATATTTAGTGATATTTCATACATTCACTTACGTGCTAATCCCCTTGGAAAAGGTATGAATCCTCCCCTTCTCCCACCAGCTATGTAAATAGTAATATAGTAAATAGCTGGACAGACCGGGTTCTATAGCCTTGGATGGAAACTGGTCTACCGCAGAAAGAAATGGCAACCTACGACAGGAAAAAATCTGCCTCGTCAGATCACATGATCGCCTAAGCGTGTATCAGCCATGGTACATAATTGACTGACTCATTACTCGTTCCAGATTCTTCCACACCCTGTAACCCCTAGTGGCTGTTCTACCTTGCTTGGGGTGACACTGATTTTTAAAAATAAAGAAGAAAATCGTATTATCTTATCTCCTTTTCTCATGTATAAAGAAAGAGGATAATACGACTTTCTTCTCTATTTTTACATGTAATAAAAAATACATTATTGTACCTACATAGATCATGAAGCGTCTTTTAAATAAGTTCCAAAGATCAAGGAATATAAACGTTTACAATGGGCAAGTTTCTACGCTCTGGAGACGTCTGCTTACCTTTATTCAACAACTATATTAACTAAACGAGAGTAGTATCTTTTTTAGAATCATAGATACCTGATGACTGTTGAATGTAATCATGTCGGCCATTATTATTGGAGGTATTTCATAATATTGGAAATAAGACAAACAGTTATTGATATTAATAGCAAAATGGCTATTAACTGACCCAACGGACTATAGTTTAGACTTAAAACTATTTTATATCTCGAATTATGAAGTAGGCAACCTCCAAATCATATCTCGTGGTTATTCTGGACGAAGCTAAAATGTCTCCAGGATTTTTTTTTTTTACAGTAACATTCACCCATGTGGGCCACTCGGGGTAGAGTATTCCGTTAAGGGGTATTTTAAATGGATAGGAGTGGAAGATAACGGTATACTCTAGACCAGAACAAGTTAAGATCATGGAAACATCTTCTTAGGAGTCTGTTCCACAGAACTGTAGTTCGCGGGAAGAAGCTGTTCGATTGGAACTTACTTCTCGCCGATGGAATACAGAGATAATATAGGTGGTTTGCTACAATATAAGCAGTATGGCGGGCCCTAGCCGTGAAGGTTAGAACTGGCGGAACAAATGAATGTATTTCTTCCGAGCACTTTCCATCGCAGCAGCGACTTGCCACATCCCGCCAGTGAGAAAGAGAGGTTGAAGGGCGGAAAATAATTCTTCTCCAAGAACTCCGAGATGTGTTTAAACTCTATCAAGACTGGAAATTGAGGAAGGGATAGCTCCCCTACAAATATAACAACAGTACCCCATACAGTTAATCTTGACTGTGATACACTGATAAGCATAGACAAGGTTTCCATTTTTCCTATTGCTGTCCACTGAATATATATAGAATATATCTACACTTTTTCTCATGTGATAGGTTGTATATTATTGTACCAACAGATAGTATTCTAAATTACTACTGATCATGTTTATTCCTAACATATTTCGTTGTCACCAACCATCCTGTAGGTATTTATACGGGACGTTTATATTAAAGTCAGCATTCCATTGTGTTTACTTACTTCTGTCATTTTATTTTTGGATAGATTTTGTAATATTCTAGTTTAGTACGTTTTTTTTCTAATAAATAAGTTTGTATAATCTAGAAACCCCTGTTTATTTTTACTCACCAGCGGTATTATTTTATTAAAGTTCATCCAATACAAAGACCAAGACCAAGAGCAAGGCAGGCAACAGAAAGTTTTGGAAAATAAAACATTCCTATAACTCTAGATGCATACATAAAATAATCCATACACACATTTAAATATAAAAATAAATGCATCCTTAATGTATAGCGGAAAGCGCTCAGACCTGTAAAACATTTAGACAATTTCTATATAATATACGTCCAGATAAGGAGAAAATTATAAGACCACAAGAAAAATGAAATAAAAAAAAACTTAGCTGCAGTACCTTGTCAGTAATATATATATATATATATATATATATATATATATATATATATATATATATATATATATATAATCTTACAATATTGCCGCTTGAAACCTTTTGTTGTGGGTAGCGGTTTCAATCAGTAATCTTGCCCGACTTGTGATAATCAACACAGGTTAAGTGAAGGATCTGTGTTTGGTTCTTATTCAACATTCCCGCAGTACTTATGGTATCTTATTTCCTTTTGTAAGAAAAAATTTGCTCTGTTTAATGAAAAACATTGAGCGCTCTTTGTGAGTTACTTTTAGCATTTAATATTTAATAATTCAAATTCTATATTCTATATATGTTAAGAGGACTCGCTTGGATTATATCAACAGATTACTACCTGTGTGTGTGATTGTATATATATATATATATATATATATATATATATATATATATATATATATATATACCTATTACATAAAATCATAGGTATAAAAATATTTATAAAAACAGATGATGCAATTTGTAAATAAAAAAATATTACACAAACTAATATCGGGGTGTGAGGATTGGATCAACCCTTTTTAGTCATTATTATCCTGATGATACAGTAGGTGAAACTTACGTTGATAAGTTCTGGCTCTTATATATATATATATATATATATATATATATATGTGCGTGTTTATGCATATATAACACATCTTCCCGACGTAGTTGATCATCATGGCTCTCTACAACTTTCTTCCTTTCATGATGTCACATTGGAGTATGAATTTCTCCTTCCTTTTGCTCAAACTTTCCAGGTTGATTAACCGCTATGTTCTTGTTTCTCTTAACTTAGAGTGTTATGTTCTCCAAGCCTTTCTTAAAATTGCTGTTGTGTCTTTTTGTTAACCATTTCTTTTGTAGTTTCTCCTCAGTTCACCGTAACCAATTAGGCATGCCACACGTCAGGCGAACGCTGTGACTAGTGTAAGATATCTTGACAGACCTTATCCTTCTTCAGGCCGGTTTTCGAATTCAGAATTGTCTTCAAAGGTTGCCATCCAAGAAATATAGAACCATGTCTGCACCGTTAACTCATGTTTTCATGTTCTGTGTTTTAGATATGTTTCAGTAAACCACTTCTTGTTTGCTTCAAGTATTTTCTTTGTACAGGGTGCGGCAAAAATATCTCCCACGTATACCTTCCGAAATACGTCACAGATAATGGTAAGATATTATCTATAATGCTAACGGCCACATCACGTTGAAATACCGGTTTCCATACGATCACCGAAGTTAAGCAATGTCGAGCCTGGTCAGTACCTACATCGGTGACCGCTTAGGAATACCGGGTGCTGTAATGGATTATGGCTCGGAATTGTTAACCGGAGAGCAGAGTTCAAATTCCAGTTGGGTCCGTTATATTTACTTACACCCATATATCCTCGGGAAACTTATGAATCCACGTTTTCTTCCCCTAGGTATGGGTTTTATCACTAAACCGTTATTACCTCCACAAACATTATTTCAATCTAAAAATATTTTCTGGTGTTAAATAACTTCCAAAGGGTTGATAAGCAGTAGAATACGTATCAACCAAACAAAGTTAAATAGATGACGACGCGATTGCACTAATGTTTTACCATTATATGAGAGGTATATTTCGGAGTTCTTTCTTCCGCACTCTGTATATGCATTCCCTGTCATATTCTAGATTGGACATTACATAGATATCCAGCCCTCTTTTAATTATTGTAATGTCTTACAAGCAACATCCCTTGGAGCGTCTTCGTTTTATTTGCTGACTGCACTGGTCGGCAAATATTACTTTACCTACTGATAGTTGCGCGACGTCTTTTCAAAACAGTAAAATATACGTATGCGTTTATGAATTAATTTTTTAAAACGGAGAATTTTTTCAATCATTGCATTGAAAGCATTGAAGTCGAATTTATACGTATTGGCATTCGCATTTAAAAAAAAAAAAAAGAAGTCATTTGAAGCATACTTTCTATCTTGCCTAATTAACTAATATTCCTTTCTGGAGAACAATAAAAAGACAATTCCTTTCCATGTTTTCCATTCAGCTGACAATGGAACTAATTTGGCCAAACTTCTCAAAGAATAAAAAAAAACAGTCACTTATTTAACAGAACTGCCTGAGTCGGTGAATTCAAATAAAACACGAATACTGAACGGTTGCATAGTCGATACTAATTTAATCTTACCTTCTTTACGAAATTACTTACGATTATTGGGACTCGTTAGTAAGTTGTATGACTACATTGGTTACTCATCGGCTGGATGCCTTCTGGACAGACAACATATACTCTGAAGTAGATAGGCTCGCCTATCGTCCAGTTCACACTCCTCCCCGATTTTTTGAAAAGTAGACGTATATCCCTTGTTTCCTGTTTAGGATTGGGTTTCTGGTTCCTTCAACTCTTTATTTCTGACGTCTCTGAAATCTTAAATTTTATTCAGTAATTATTATGTCTTTTTCCTCTCTTAATAGGAGTCGATAGGTTTGCCTATAGTCCGGTCCAGACTGCTCTCCGGTCTTTTGAACAGGATTAGAGGTTTAGCACTTGTTCCCCGTTGGGGATTGGTTCTCCGGTTCCTTCTAAACTCTACTTCATCTCTATATCCCTAACGTCTCCGCCTGAAATTTTAAGAAGATTTATTCACTATTTAAAACTTGACCTCTTCAAGTCTAGAATTAGTTGTCTATATTTCCTGTTATCTTGCCCTTTCTTATACTAATACAACTCCACCCAGTAACCCTCTGTCTTGGGTGGTTCTTGGGCCTTTTAGTAGGTGAGCATTAGTAAAAAAAGTTGATTAAACATAGACTCAATGAAAGTATATTCAGAAACGAATAAGAAAATAGTTAATTCAATCATTTTGTTTAATTAGCGCCTTTTGCGCCGATGTGGTCCCAACTCGACTCCATCACACAACTGTGGTCGCCACTCCCGTCCATCACACAACTGTGGTCGCCACTCCCGTCCATCAAACAACTGTGGTCGCCACTCCCATCCATCACACAACTGTGGTTCATGATGACATTCAAGGTTGAATAATGTAATGGCTTGCTGGTTCCTTTTACATCGGGAATGTTATAGTTAGCCTGTCCCTCCTCTCAGAGGTGGATTTGTTTTTTAAAGTTACCTAAAGAGGCATTACCATTACTGCAGAAAGAAATGGCAACCTACTGCGGGAAAAATATGCCTCGTCAGTCATGTATTGAAAGATACATGATAGCCTAAGCGTGTATCCCGCATGGCACATAACTAAAAGAGGCATTATTTACAAGGCAGCAGGTGGATTGAATTCAGTTTTAGACAGGTTGCCACCCAAGGCAGTCCTGTTATTTTACCCATAGACTTAGATGGACCCATACCTTTCCCAATGGTATTAGCACGTAAGTAAATGTAATGAATTCGACTGGAATTCGAACTCGGCTCTCCGATTCGATAACCGGTACGTCTCCGTGCCTCCGATTTCTAAGTTAGCATGAAGTAAAAAAAAAAAAAAAATTAAGAAGACTTGTAACAGGTTTGGATTATATTTACCAGTCTATATCTACCATTTATCTACTTACCAAAAGAGAATCTACGAAATTTTACTTACTTATATAAAAACCAATGAAACGCTTAACCATATTTAAGAAGATTACAACCTGGAAACTTCAAATGAGCATACGCTGATCTCTTTGATTACGTGTTTTTTTTTGTTTTGTTTGGTTTTTTTATCTCGATTTATATGTGTAAAATATTAAACGGCTTCTTATAAATGCTTTTGGATCTGCCTAAAAAAAAAACAGCTTATCTTCCAGAAACATAAATCGATCTAAAAAATTATCCGACGTAAAATGCTGAAATATTACTTAACAAAATGTAGATTATAATCCTCATACCGAGATGCTTATTTCAATGCGTTAGTCTACATAAGAAAAAAATGATCTCATTTAAATCTTGCCAGATTAATATTTCATATAATCCCGTTCATTTCCCTGTCAGCGATTTAGACTCGTGCAAGGATACTTACCTAGAAAACCATTGGAAAGTCTGACTTTTATCTGAGCTCGCGCCCAAATATCTGGTGTCGTTAGAAAGCACTCTCGATATTTAAGTTCATTCTTGTGGCAGTGCGAATAATTTAAAGGATATCCTCGGTGAACTGGGCTGATCGGCAGCGTTTACTTTCGCTGACATGAACTTGGAGATGTAAAGAATTTGTTTCTTCTTCCCACCAACTATGGGTTAAATAACAGACTGGTCTCTCTAGCCTTGGATGAGAAACTATTTGTCCCATACAGAGAAATTATAACATATGAATACAACAAGCAGTGTGAAAGTGCGAGAAGCGAGAGGGTCTTACTTGTAACCTTTTCCAAGCGTAAAAATGGCAGACCGATGGTGTTCTCGATGATATTTGGCGTGAGCGCGTGGTTTCCATCTTGTTTTCTTAAGTGCAGTGGGCAAAAATGTCTTGCCCATCCACGGTCTACATTGCAGCTGAGATTCGTCAACCCCACGAACTGACGTCGCTCACCGGCCGTCACATGACACTCGGAAGCGGTTATATACAGCTGACAGTTTAGATATTTCTTAACGGTTTTGGCGCCATGCATAGCATCCATTGGAAAGTCTCGATTTGATGAGACTATTCAACATGACCCAAGTTTTCAGGTTGATGTTTTGGTTGAGTGAAATAAACTCTAAAATCTTCATTGCTTCTGACATATTGTGTGTGTGAATAACAAAATGTTCAGTATTTTATTACGAATCCCACGGTATTATTCAAATGCCGAGGGTTCTCTCTCTCTCTCTCTTTATATATATATATATATATATATATATATATATATATATATATAATATATATATATATATATATATATATATATATATATATATATATATGCGTTTGAGACAAATTCAGTCAGGATGCGAGCTGTTCAATTTGAGGTTATGATAACCTTATCTAGTAGAAATATAAACACTTGGAAGGATTTTTAAATATCTGAAATCAATATTATCTCATCAGTTAGCTATATTTTGTATCATTTGTTTTAAAAAGGACACTGGCAATATTTAGAAAAGTGGTTTCCCAGCTTTTGAGGATTGCCTCCTCGCGTACAAAAACACAACCCCAACGCTCCCACAAATGTACAGTCAGCCTGAGATTGGATATTTTTGTGCTAGTATTGCATGTCAAATGAGTATCTTAGTATTTCCCCATAATTGTTCTCTAAATGGGATGCACTATCAAGCGAGATTAATATACACTTCAGGTACAATGTGTACGTGTGGTGTATGTTATGGTTCAGATGTGCCACTGTCACCTTCCTGTTGCCGACCTTTTCCTTACAGCATCTTGGATCTTTCCACCGACCTCAGAGGGCGTTACTGTCTACTTTGGGAATCATTCTTATAGTTGGTCTAGTAATGTTGTTTTTATCAGAATTCCTGCTTCTAAATAATTATGGAAATCGTTCTTTTTAGTCTTGTAAAATATTCTTTTTTTCTGCCTTAGCATTATATTTAAATTTTTCGATATTTTATAGACATGTACAAGAAAAAAAACAACAACTATATAACAGAAAATTAATGATTAACATGGCTTCATCAAACCCTATACCCTGGCACTACGAACTCACAAGCAAAGAAATTTAGGGGGAAAAAATCACATGAAGACTTCCAACACGAACAACAACTAAAATGGATAGCACATGTAACCTCAAAAGAAAATGATAAAATGAAAACGTTAAATTTCCACATTACCTTAAACAAAAGGTTCGGAAGGAAACTCCCATCGATACTAGAATGAATGACAACAGTTAATGGGTTTAAGATGTTTAAGCGAAAGATTTAATAAATTTAAACCAATAGCAATGCTGACTTTTAGGTTAATGAATGCTAATAGTTTGTTGTAAGAAAACTAATGTAAATTATTTCGATTGGGCAAAGAATCTACGAGGCTTGACATATAAGGTGATCTCAAAACCACCAAATGCAAAATCGAGCTTTGAAAGAAATCGGTGAGTACTTCGACATAAACAAGGAATTGAACCCACATGTGCTTAAAATATACATTCAAAAGACAACCAGATAACAAATTATATAAACGTCCGACCGATGAGGAGAGAGAGAATCGTTCAAATCTCTGAAAGAAGATTGAATATTGGAGGAACGACCAGAGACCACATACCCTTGAAACGGCATTAATTTCACGTATTCGAAAAAAGTGAATAAAAATATTTTACATATGAAACCTTTAATCTCGAATAATTATCAAAAGTTACTAACAAAACATTTTTATCATTTATTATTATTTATATACTCATTCAATACTTTAATGTTTCTAATCGTTTGACCAACGGCAATTCTTCTGGTATTTGTTTTGATAAATAAATGTTTAAATAGACGCCTAGATTTGGGGAATTTCCGGTTTAAATGATATTATTTAAACTGATCCATTTATAGTTTAGACCGTGGAATCACCAAATTGCTACTGACCTCGGACGTCAGCACCACTTGTCTCATGTTATAGACAAATTTGCAGCCACCTTGGTCCAGATATTCCTTTCTTTCTTTTTATGTGCCGTGTACTTTCAGGACGTAGGCGACCATGGCTCTCCACTTCTCCCTTGTAGCTCTCAATAAGTTTCGTCCCTCTGTCACCTCCCCTAGACCACGTTCTGTCATCCACCTCCTCAAATCCGCCAGGTATGCCATACGTTGCTGTTTTGTCTTTCTTTCCCTCTATTCGACCTGTGAGTATCAGATTCTCCAGGCCCTCCTTTCTCATTACGGGTCCCAGAAATTTCAGCTGCCTCTTACTTATGTTAAGTATAAGCATCCTCCTTGTCTGCATCATTTCCAAGACCTCATCGTTGCTCACATGCTCTGTTCATGATATCTTTAGCATCCTTCTGTAGAACCACATCTCCGTCGCCTCGAGTCTCTTCTTCATTTTGAGGAGACCGTCCAACATTCTCTGACGTAAAGGAGGACAGATGTCACGTAACAGCGCAGTTCTCTTTTCCTTGTTACCAAAGAAATCCAATTGTCTCGCAATACTCTGCCCAGTTTTTGGAATGCGTCATTGGCCATCCAAATATGTCTACGGATCTCAGTGTCGCATTCACCGTCCTCTGTCAAAACGCTTCCCAGATATTTAAACTTCCGCGTCTGCTTGATTTTAGCGTCTCCGACCTGTAAATCGCATTTCGGGCTCATCCTTTTACTGATGATCTTTTACTGTCTTAGAGTTTATGCTTAGTCCCTTCTTCTCGCTCTCTTTCGCTACCTTCTGTAGGAGGTTTTGTAATTTCTGTTCCGTGTCTGCTACCAGGTATTTAGTCAGCCATAAGGCGCATACAAGCAAGCAATGGCTAGATTTATTGTAATATATATCAATCTCACTTCATACGATCGGCCGCTTATAACTGGGAATGAACTAGGATACCTTCAGTTTAACACGCTCCTTGTTCGCTGGTAGCAAGATACTATGGATATAATTTATATCATGGCAAATATACGAGTATAAGACAATTTGGAAAACACTGGAAAATTTTATTTCAACCAAATCTACACTGATGAGACAGAATATGATTTATGTTAATCATATGAAGGCTGTCTATTTTATTTTACCTGTAGCTGGAGGTTAGGAAGTATGACAGAAAAGGTAAAAAATTATTTAAAATGGTAGAACAAAAATTTAAAAAGACAAGATAACGATTGAAGTTACATTTACATTTTTATGATCAAATTTGACTGGAAACCAAGAAGCTGGAAGAGAGTTCCACGAATAATGGTTGGTTGTTTGGAGTTTTATGGCATATCAACCACTATGGGTTATTTCACGCCAGATTCAGCATTTACTAAATATATCAAAAACGTATAGCTGGCAACATCATTGTTTCAAAAACGTATAACTGGCAACATCATTGTTTCAAAAACGTATAACTGGCAACATCATTGTTTCAATGTGCTGGAAAAGACCTTCCACGAATAAGAAATGCGAGAAAAGTAACTGATAGCATAACACTTACGGTTACATCTTATATATAATTTTATAATATATATATATATATATATATATAATATAAAAGATATACTTTTTATTAATATTTATATATTTATTTTAGACTAATATATTTATATAGAGTTTATATTGCATATTTTTCTGATATACATATATATATATATATATATATATATATATATATATATATATATATAAATGTCTCAAACACTAATATTCCATGGTTATAATTTAGTACATTGGAATCGTAATCACGATCCAATTCATCAGACATACAAATTCAAAAAGCCTTTTGAATTTGTAGGTTTGTGAATTGGATCGTGATTACGATTCCAATGTAATAAATTATAACCATGGAATATTAGTGTTTGAGACATTTATATTATATTCTTACTCTGTCCTGGACATTGAGTTCGGCCTGGATTCTATACTCTTGAAAATTTATATATATATATATATATATATATATATATATATATATATATATATATATATATTCTTCAGCCTATCTTTCGTTCTTGCTCACCTGGTGTTGAATCAATGTAGGGTACAAAAAATCTGAAAACAAATGAATATATAAATTTAAAAAAAAATGGTTTGAAATTCCAAAGTTCTAAATTAAAAAATGATGAAGTTAAAGGGGAAAAAACGCAGCGTTCATATGCTTAGCATGAATCACGTTCTGTCGCGCCGATCGAGATTTGATTAACGGAAAATCCGTTTTCCGTGTGACGGGGTTTTATCAACAAAACATGTCATTTCGAGCCTGAAATATTTACGATTCCTTCAGATTACCATACAAATTTTAATCAATCTCTATTATCCAACCGAGAATTTAGCTACGTGCACGAATGTTTGTATCTGTCGCGCCAATGCTTACAGTGGAAACAAGATAGCAGATGCAAATATATTTATTAGGTGTTTTATTTGGATAGATCTGTCTGGTTGGCGTATAGAGGTCTGTCTGGTTGGTATATAGCGTCCGACAGAGCTTCTGTCTGGTTGGCATATAGCACTCGACAGAGCTTCTGTCTGATTGGCATATAGCACTCGACAGAGCTTCTGTCTGGTTGGCATATAGCACTCGACAGAGCTTCTGTCTGATTGGCATATAGCACTCGACAGAGCTTCTGTCTGGTTGGCATATAGCACTCGACAGAGCTTCTGTCTGGTTGGCATATAGCACTCGACAGAGCTTCTGTCTGGTTGGCATATAGCACTCGACAGAGCTTCTGTCTGGTTGGCATATAGCACTCGACAGAGCTTCTGTCTGGTTGGCATATAGTACTCGACAGAGCTTCTGTCTGGTTGGCATATAGCAATCGACAGAGCTTCTGTCTGGTTGGCATATAGCACTCGACAGAGCTTCTGTCTGGTTGGCATATAGCACTCGACAGAGCTTCTGTCTGGTTGGCATATAGCACTCGACAGAGCTTCTGTCTGGTTGGCATATAGCACTCGACAGAGCTTCTGTCTGGTTGGCATATAGCACTCGACAGAGCTTCTGTCTGGTTGGCATATAGCACTCGACAGAGCTTCTGTCTGGTTGGCATATAGCATACAATAGAGGTCTCTCTGGTTGGCATATAGCACTCGACAGAGCTTCTGTCTGGTTGGCATATAGCACTCGACAGAGCTTCTGTCTGGTTGGCATATAGTACTCGACAGAGCTTCTGTCTGGTTGGCATATAGTACTCGACAGAGCTTCTGTCTGGTTGGCATATAGCACTCGACAGAGCTTCTGTCTGGTTGGCATATAGCACTCGTCAGAGCTTCTCTCTGGTTGGCATATAGCACTCGACAGAGCTTCTGTCTGGTTGGCATATAGCATACAATAGAGGTCTCTCTGGTTGGCATATAGCACTCGACAGAGCTTCTGTCTGGTTGGCATATAAAATACCATAGAGTTCGAATTACATGTGATATCCATTTTAGTTGTTGCTTGATATGTTTTCTGTTACTTGGTACAGTTCTCTGCTTGTGATTCTGTAGCTTCAGTCCTCAATGTTCAAAGAAGGATGATCTTTGCTTAGACTCACTCAAAACCTTTTTACCACTGATTTTAGGAAACGGTTATATACAGCTGACAGTTTAGATATTTCTTAACGGGTTTGGCGCCAAGCATGGCATCCTTATAAAAGTCGATCTGATGGTCTCGTAGTAATTTGCGGTATCTGACGAAACGACAAGTTGCACGGCCTATTTTATGTTCAGTTTTTCTTTCGTCTCTACTTAATTTGTCATCGCCGAAAAGCGAAATCTCATATGATGTCATGCACATTTTCCTTAAACAAGAAGGAAAGTCGTAGAAAACACTCCACTGACTGAATAATGATGGTAAAAAATGAAATTTTATTAATCCAGCAAATTTAAACTTTATTCGTATTTGAGTAGATAATCCATTTATTTCTTAATCAATATATTTATCTATTTTTGTCTACCGACCTGAATGTTCGAGAAATCTTAATAAAGAAACATTTACGCTCTCCGGCAGGATTCGAACCTGCGTCCCTCTCGACAGAAGTAGTTACCATTAAATCTGGTACACTCTGAGTCATAGTAAACCAATCAAGCAATAGCGAAATGTACCTTTTATGCGAAACGTCTCTCCTCATAGGCCTCTCAAATGTTTTCATATCTTCACAGTTCCGTGTCCAAACGTAAACAAAACAAATGTTGTAAAAGAAATGGGCTTTTATTAATTCGACGGGTTATTTTTTATCACTTTAAACATTATTTTTAGTGGATACTCGTGTCTCGGTAGACGCTCTTACCAACTGAGTTACACAAGCCGATCTGGCAAGGTGCAAATTGTGCCTTTAAGCAAAACTTCTCTCGTCACAGATCACCCAAAATGTTTCATATCTGAACAGTTTCTCGTCCAAAGATAAACAAAGCGGATTTTCTAAAGAAAGTAATGGATTTTTATTAATTCGACATATTGCTTATCACTTTTAAGATTATTGCTTTTCATAATAAATAAACGGAGCGTCTACTCAAATACGAGTAGCCACTAAAATAATTTTTAAAGTGATAAACATAGTCTTTTAAATTTAAAAAAAAGATATTTTAAGCAAATTAAATGGTGAAAGTCACTTCGATTTCTTTCAATGATACTTCATTGTTACTTATTCCAAATTGATCTCTGCAAGGAAAGTAAGTACGATCCGTTAATTAGAAATTTGTGAAAAGAATGACTTCATTTTGTCTGCAGAAAAGGAATTTATATTCCTGAGTCAGCATTCTTAAGGAATAAATTAACACAATAATCAACCAGAGTGATTGTTGCATTGAAATTTTAAAACGCCCGAGTCTCTGAATCAATCATTTATTCTGTTTTCCTTATGAAACTGCTTTTCAGCTACAATTCCAGTCTGTTTTCTCGATTTTATTTCATTTTTATTAATTCCAAATTGTTTGAATTTCTTTATATTTCTTTTCGTGTTTAGTTTTATTTCGGTTTTTCGTGACAATATCTCCTTACAAATTCCCTTTTTATCTCGATGCACGGATGTCTTTCTTCCACACTTCCTTTCTGTTACCTTTCAGATTTCAATAACATTTTCTTTTTCTTTTTCATTTCTACCAAACATTTTCATCTCTGTTTCTTTTTTTCTTCTTTAAAACTTTTCTAACTTTCTAATCATTTCTCTCCCGTTTCTCCTCTGTCTTTTCACTTGCATCCCCCGATTTGCTAAATTTAACACTTTATTCTTCTTATTCTCAGAACGTGGGTGATCGTGGTTCTCCATAAATATCTATATCTAGTAGCAACCATTTTTAATTTTCGTTTTCCGTTTATTTTCTGTCTTTTCTGTCTTTTCCTTCGACTTCTCCGACTCTTGTAATTTCCTTTCCCTTCTTCGCCTTTTCTCTCTTTTCTTTCACTTTCTCCGTCTATTCTGTCCTTTTCTCATTTTCTCCGAAATTGCCATCTTTTATTTCTCCGAATCTGCTGTCTTTTCTTACGTCTTCTCTGAGTCCTCCGTTTTTTTTCTTCGTCTTCTCGGAATATTCTGTCTTGTATTTGGTCAAACCCAACACATCAATCGTTTCTTTCATCTTCAACTGTTCCGTCATTTCCTTCGTCTTCTCTGACTTTTCCATTTTTCCTTCGTCTCCGACTATTCCCTCTTTTCCGTCGTCTTCTCCGACTATTCCCTCTTTTCCGTCGTCTTCTCCGACTATTCCCGCTTTTCCGTCGTCTTCTCCGACTATTCCCTGTTTTCCGTCGTCGTCTCCGACTATTCCCTCTTTTCCGTCGTCGTCTCCGACTATTCCCTCTTTACCGTTGTCGTCTCCGACTATTCCCTCTTAACGTTCTTCTTGCCCAATTCTTCCGTATATTCCTTCGTCTTCTTCGTCTCTTTTGTCCTTTTCTTATTCTCCCACTATTACCTCTTTTCCATCGTTTTCTCCGACGCTTGTCCTTTCCTTTGTCTTCATCTTTTAATTTTCCTCATTTTTCTTTCCCCGTTCTCCCCAACCATTTTCTCGCCTTTTCACGCTCCGAAAATTGCCCACTCACTATTATTCATTTATTTTCACTCTTTCATTTTTTTTGTTTGTTTAACATAATTCGATGGTTTTTGCCTCTTTCTCTCTCTCTCTCGCAATCTGAAATTGCTTACAATCGGTAACATTCTAGAGAATCTGAGAATTTCAATTAAGCAGCTGATATCTCGACTGCTAACAGCTAATCAAATAAACTGATCTTTTCATTTCAAAGAAAAAAGGCGTTAAAAATCAGAAAATTAATCAGAGTAAAAAATGGGTTGCAACCATTTTTCGTCATAATTTAGCTCAAAACTACTAAATGCCCTGAGACTAATTACAACTAAAACAGCGCGAAAATTTTTAAATCATACATTATTTAATAATTATCATAGCCAGGGTGGAATGTTATCATCTTGTAAAGATAATCTTTTACGGCAAACTCCTCTGCAATCGGTGAAGAAAGAATCTTCATAAACGTGATACCAGGCCTCGTTAAAAATCAATCCCAACCTCAACTTCTGTGAAAACAGTTGTCATCAAAATCAGCCGACGGGGCCATAATAACTATCAACCGCATAATCTGTAAATCCATTGCTAGATAAAACCCTTCCTATATCCTTTCCTAAATCCTTAACTTCGATTATTGTAACAGTGGCTCTTCTCGGTCATTACTCACCAGCATCTCTCTAAGGCAGCCATGTTCTGCTCGGTCTTATTTTCACCATTTCTTGTCGCGTCCTGTGTATGACGATAAACTACATCCGACATCAAGCCCTTTTGAGCTTTTGAGGAGCATGGAACCACCTCTTAATTGCAGAGGTTTCAGGTCTACCCTGACCCAGGATTGTATCACCTGTTAGGGTCCCAGCTATGGGCAAATAGGTAAACCCCACTATGAAAGTGTCAAAATAGGTTTTAATAGCAGCAATGCATTTTTGGAAAAAAAATTCTAGCAATATGTTTTGGAAAAATACCAGAATATAAAATTACCAGCAATAAAATCTTGTCGGCATTAAATAACCTACCGAGGTTGATATGCCTTAAAACAAAACAAAAAACCATTTCTAGTCCATCAGGAAACAACATCTGTTCCATCTCTCCTCCGCTCTTCTTGCTATATGCGCCTTCAACTTTAAAAATTTTTTAATCATGTCTAACTTTTTCTTTTGTATTCAAACGATTTCTTTATTCCAGTGTTTCACGCCCGGGCTGACGTTGTATATTCCTTATACATTTTATATTTTAAGCATGTTGACAAGGTGTTTTATTATATCTCAATTTCTATCAGATGCTTTCAAAATTATCGTTATATCTTTTTAATCGAATTTATCCCAAGCAAGGCAGTAATACACAAGGGGTTACTGAGTGTGAAAGAATTAGAAACCGAAAAACATGAAAGAGAGAGAACAATAAAAGAGTAATCAGGAACACAGTCAATAATGTTTGATATTGCATTTACATTTTTGAAGATCAAAGTTATCTAGAAAGAATGGAACCAAAATAGAGTTCCACAAGAGAGAAGTGCGAGAAAAGAAACTGCTGGCATAAAAAATTATGGTTACATCTAGCCAATTCAACTGTAAATTGATGAGACATTGTTGCTAATCTACTGCTGCGCTTAAATTAATACAGTCTAGGTACCATAGTGAAAAGCTTATCTGAAAAATTACTATGAATGTATTTATAGTAAAGGGCACAAGGAAACATCTTTACGGCGGTGGAAAAGTAGCTGGATTTGAGATGCCAGGTCAGGACCAATAATATTGCTGATCTGTCATAATTGGATGTATTTCTGCCTTACTTTCATATCTTCAGCCTCTATACTTCTGATCTTTCTTTAGAACTTGACAACTAAGCATTACTAGTTTTATTCATTTGCAAACCTTGTTGAAGGCTTTTACTATTCAGCTCAATTCAGCATTTCCTGAAAATCATCCGATGATTGAAATAATTAGTAAAATTTGTCAGCAAATCAGGGATGGTTCAATTTTTTCCCGTGTAAACTTACTCCCATTCTTACACAGTTATCATGGTAATAGCCGTAGAAAAATGAAATTTGCTGTCCTGTGCTTGGTAACCTTCGATTTATTCTGACGTAGAAGGCAACGAGAAAGTGGTGTGGGATAAGGGCCACAGAGTTCCGACCTTAAATCGTCTGATTAGTTGCGAAAGAAAGAACTCTGTCCGAATGCCTCAATAGCTATATTCCATCAACATCAGCAACTGGTGACTTATACTTAGACACGTAATTCCACGACGTTGTTAACAGCAGAATTTAATCCGGTCAACTTGTTTAAATTGACGTGATTAAAATGTAGAGCTCTATATATCGTCACTACGGCTATGACCCTCTTTTGTCTACTTTTCTAAAACGAAAATGTATAGAAAGTGCTTTAATCGCTAGATCACTCACAATAAAGTTGCGTTCTGTTGGTTTTTTTTTACAACGGTTAATATTTCTTGGCATAACTTCCCTTATCACAATATGGAATATTTAATAACAAAAATGATGGAAACCAAGCAAAAAGAATTTAAAGTCTGTGAGATTATATACCCAAAACATTATAAAAATGAATTTTGAATTCTCCGTGTCTCTTTTTCGTTCGTGCGCATGCGTAGCTGCATCTTGTCTTAAATGACGAAACGCGTTACACGAAAACATGTATGCACTACGATACACTCCAATTGTGGTTCGGTGATAGAATAAGACTGACTTACGAGATATATGTGCTATGAATTTTGTCATAGAGCGATAGCAAGATTGTCTTACAGATTATCACCTGTGTAGTAAGTTCGATTTTAGCTACTGACACAATCCATGTAGCTTTGTGCTAGACTTTGTGGAGCTTAAGAAAAATTATTTAGAACGCCCACAATTTAAAAATGGTTGTGTACTTTAAGTCAAGTGCGTTTTCATAGACGGTGAGAGCCGAAAAAGGTGGTGTGCTGTAATTTGTTGTTTACGTTTGAAAACATGAGCTTAAAGATAAGGTGGCATAGTAACAGATCTTTATAAAGGGCTGGTGAAGAATTCCAAAGAGGGTTGTTTCCTCAGTAAGTGTTATTGTAAAGAGTGCTAAACTCAATTTAATTTTATGGAATTGCGTATATGTTAGAGCATGTAAAAGTAAAAGTGTTATTTAGAACGAAATACAGAATTTATGAAGAGCCATGATAAGCCATGTCTTTAAAATAATGGATCACAAGAGAACGGAGGTAGCAAATCTTTGGAGCACCTATCATAGAGAGAAGCTCAGCAAATTATTCTTGCTAACTACTATTAACGTTACTTCAATATACTCTCTATGGTCTACGATTCCGATCATGTGCTATGCTATGTTTTAACCATAAAGAATAAATGAAGAATTGTAGATATTTACGCATATAAATAAATATATTACACTTATAAATAAGTAAAAAATTATAAATAATCTATATAATTTCTCTATCTATACTTATTTACTAATAGCTGGTATCTACCTCAAGAACGGCGGTTAACAAGCTTGTCTCGTGTCTGCTTTGGAATAAACTTCGACAATTATCTGAATTTAGAAAGTCTCCAAGAGAATTTTAAGGATTGGCTTATCAGTCGATGATTCTTTTCGGATCGATATAATTTTCTTATTGATCTTCCTTTTGTTTGTCATAATAAGACTATCTTTAACTTTATATGTGAGCTTCTTCACAGACTATCGTAGCTATGGGTAAGTATGTAATATTTTGATATTACCGACCTAATCTTCGAGATGAGTTGGATGCGAAATCAATTTTTGAACTGGGATTGCAATTTATTTACTTTTTTTTATAGGTAGACATTTTAGAATGTTATTTTTCTATGTAAGAATTCTTTGGACAGTTCATATGTATCTTTGACAAAATATCGGTGTCTACGCCTCCGTCTGAACTGGATAATGGCCGACGGTCTTTCTATAAAAGGCATAACATAAAAAAAGACGAGGGTGACGATTTTGGTATTTTAATCGCTCTTGTGTTAAATATATCGATAAGTTGTGGATGTTTTACGTTGGAACAGTTGACAGTAATTCTATAACGGTCTGTATTACGGCATCACAGAAAATAACACGTCAAAACTGTGAAGGTGCTGATGTCGACACCACGACCGTTCTAAACTTAAATATTTGAAAACTTGTAGAAGTCTACAGTCTTTATCTGATACATGACGTTACTCTGGTATTATGAGATGAATAGGAAAGAGTCGATTTTGTTGTTTCAACTCTTTATATATGGACCGCCTCACTGACCGATAATGGTTACAAATGTAGTCTAGTAAATCATTACGGCTGCGTATTGAGTTCGATCCCTTTTAGGTACCCTGTGATTATGATAAACTTTAGCGAAGCTTAGCAAATAATAATTTCTTGACACTGTCGTTAAAGTAAATGCAAGACAATCTCTTTATAGGTGAAGAAATGACTTGAAGCGAGTGAAATGTGGTTGATGAATGCCGAGAATACTATGGGAAGAGCATGTGAGAAACGAGGAAGTCTTTTATTTATTTATTTCAACCCAAACAAGGCGATAAAGCCACTAAGATGCAAAGGGGTTACTGAGAGACTTAGAAAACGCTAATTAGTAGAAAGGGCAATAAAAGAACAAGTTTCAAGAAAACGGAAAATGAGGATTGACGGTGCATTTAAATTTATGAAGATCGCAGTTGACAGGAAAGAAGCAGCCAGAAGAGAGATCCGCAAGTTAGATGCGCAAGAGAATAAACTATTAATAGAAATAGGAACTACAAGATAACGTATACTCACAATCAGAAATAAACAAGTGAAATTTCCAAGGCGGAAAGAGGGTCTGGAGAATTTAACAATCAGAGGGACATAGAGAAGACAAAACAACAGGAAAACACCGTGCTACATGTTTGTGTGAATGGTTAGCCAAAGAGAAAAACAGGAAGTTGTGGAGAGCCATGATCGTTCACAATTATATATATATATATATATATATATATATATATACACACAAATTTTGATTTTATATATATATAAAGACATTTTTATGTTTATACATTCTTTTTTATATATACAAATATTTAAGTAAATTTTTCGTTCACGCTAAATGACGGTTCCGTATAGGATACAGGTTCAATTCCTGTCGGAGGACGAATATTTTCTATGAAAATTTCTCGGACATTCAGGCCGGTAAATGTTATTAATACTGTTTATTATAAAACATAGCATTTACTTAAATACTTGTATCTATAAAACAGAATGTATTATTATAAATTAACTGATTTAAAATATGTTCTTTTTTCGCTACATAGTAATAACCATGTTTCAAAAATGGTAGCTAAAAACTTCAAATTT
Organism: Acanthosepion esculentum; assembly: GCA_964036315.1. NCBI lineage: Eukaryota > Metazoa > Mollusca > Cephalopoda > Sepiida > Sepiidae > Acanthosepion > Acanthosepion esculentum. Next base: position 132,866,036 of record OZ038476.1, read on the forward strand.
AATTTTATAATTAAATTAAAAGCATTAATTTCATTTCATCTTCAAGCGAATATCAGTTAATTTATTAATATTTATGCTCTGTAAATTTACATTGAGCACTGTTTTGTAAAAATAAAAATATCAGTAAGAACACCGGATTATATGTCTTACTGTTCTTTCTTTTTATTTATATATACATAAAAAAGAATATTTATACATTCTTTTTTTATATATACATATATATATATGTGTGTGTGTGTATGTGTGTGTGTATCTTCTTTTCTTCATTTGTGCTTGACTAATAACGTCTGTCCTCCTTTTATTTTCTTAAGAATTAAAAGGGCCAATTTACATCCTGGACAGAAAATTGAGGAAGCTTTTATTACTAATTTTATATCTAAGCTTTCTTATAAGAAATATTATCAATTATGGAGTATTACAATGGCAGACTTTCCTGTTTTGATAGGATTCGTTTCGTCCGTTATGTAGCACTTATTCACAAACGTAGTCGTTCTCGACTTATGATTAAACATCAGAATAAGTTGCAACATTTAATTTATAAAATATTTGGGTCTTCTGCTAATCCTAGTATTGGTCAGAATGTCTTAAATCCGTCTTCATACCAGTTGTCCGAGCTTGGACTATCAATCCTCTCGCACGGACTGGATTTTTGTATTCCCCTCTCACATATTAAGCGAGGGGTGGTGTATTCGGAATTTGAGGTTTTGTTTGCACAGCTAGCTAAACTCCAACCTGAAACTGCTAGAAAAATCAGCGACCTCAAGGCAAAGTTGAATAATATAGCACATTGTTGCGCAAGTACTCCTGTTTCCCATAATGAATCGAAGTGGAACGAGGAGCGTTTTCGGTTAATTAAAACACTTCGTAATAATAAAGATTTGGTAATTACGAAACTCAACAAAGGTGCTGGCGTCCTTATCCTTAACTATCAGGATTATATTAACAAGATGATGGTAATTCCAGGGGATTCCTTTAAATTTGTCCGGTTAGGCCCAATAGATAAATTTGATTCTATATTATCTATTGAGGCTAAGTTCCAAAAACGTCTGGTTAAGTGGGTAAAACTGAAAAATTTCCCAATGATATTTTAAATTTGATTAGAGCCTCGAGCTCCATTCGTCCTCGTCTCTATGGCTTACCCAAAACTCATAAAGTTGATACACCATTGAGACCTAATCTATCTATGATAGGGTCTTCTCAACACGGTGTGGCTAAATGGCTTTCCACTATACTGCAACCGGTTTTGGAGCAGTATAACTCTGCTTGTATTAAAGATTCATTTGAATTTTCCCGTTTTATGCAGTGTTATTCGCCTACTGATAAATTTATGTGTTCATATGATATCGCCAGTTTATTTATTTGCGTTCCACTTGCTGATACTATCGATATATGTGATGATGCCCTATATCGTCGTCAATTGTCTCCGCCTGTTATTCCGGAAGACGTGTTTGTTGAACTGATGAAATTTGACACAATGTCAGTTGAGTTCAGTTTCGACGGCATCATGTACAGGCAGATTGATGGTGTTTCGATGGGTTCCTCTTTGGGGCCCATCTTAGCAAATATCTTTGTTGGGTTCCAGGAAAAGAGAGTGTACTACTAATATCTGATAAACCTGACGTATATTTCCGTTACGTCGATGACACTTTTTGTCTCTTCGATAACGAGATTAAAGCGGACCAATTTCTTGCGTCTCTTATCAATATACATCCGGCCTTGAAATTTACACAGGAAAAGGAGATTGATCCATCTCTTCCCTTTCTCGATGTACTCGTCAGCAGATCTGCGTAGGGTTTTATTACTTCTGTTTACCATAAACCGACGTTTACTGGTTTGTATATCCGTTGGGATTCTATTTGTCCCAGGAAACGCAAAATTAATTTAATTAAGACCCTTACACATGGGGCTCCCATGATCTGGTCGGACATCAAGTTGGATGATGAACTTTTACTCTCTGCAACAGTGCCTACCCATTGACATTGTTCAAGCAATTATTAAGTACAAAATTGCTGAATTTAACAAAGTGAAACCCGCTATAGTAAAAAGATGTCCCGTGTACTTACGCATTCCTTGGCTAGGTAGTATCAGTGATAGGTTTGCTAAACAGGTTTCTACCGCAGTTCGACATTGTTACTTTGCCGCTAATACTCGTGTTGTTTTCTCTGCCATGCCTGTTCTTCCGTCTATATGTAAGGATGTTAACACCATAACAGTTCATTAATTTATTCCTTTAAATGTAGTTACAGTTTGCACTACATAGGAAGAACGACGCAAAGGCTAGATGTAAGAATAAAACAACACGTTCCAGCGAAAATCCGAAACCAGAAGTACACTCCCTCGGACATTCTGACCAATACGTATGGGTCTTCCATAGCAGAACACCTTATAAATAGCCATAATTGTGCTGTTAGTTTTAGGGGTGACGCTTTTACCATCCTTAACAAGTCCCACTCAAATTAATACCTAAAACTGTTGGAGGCCATCTATATTCTATCATTAAAGCCTTCTCTTTGTAAACAGAATGACTTTATATTAGGCCTCCAACTAATTACCATTTAAATATTTTTTCCACCAATAAACTTTGTCCATTTTTTTTTTGTTATATAATTTACTTTATTTACTTCGATTTAACAGTTGAGCGAGGTACGAAACCGGTTAGATAGCCCGTTTTTCATTTTTACTTTTTTATGACATGAGTGGTAATAATAAAACTAATTTTTGTCTATTCATGGCAGTGATAAAGTTTTGTACCACCAAACATATCTTTAAATATATATATATATATATATATATATATATATATATATATAAACATTTTGATATATATATTCTTACCTATATATACACATATAAAGTAAACATTTAGATATATTCATACAGATTCCGCCCAACTTTTAAATTTTGGTGGTTTATATTTCTTTCGGTATACTTGGTTCGGGGATAGGTATCAATTGGCTGTTTATATTAGCGTATGTATGCATTTATTTGTTCAGGGATAGGTAATACTGACCGTTTATATTTGATTCTGTAAGCATTTTCTTTAAATATATCTGTTAGATTGTTATTTTCAATTCTGCATAATTTATACGAGAATTTATCCATCACACCCTATACACACTTTTGTTATATATTTAAGTAAACATTTTCATATTATATATATATATATATATATATATATATACGCATATTAAGTAAACATTTTCTTATTATTTATATATATATATATATATATATATATATATATATATAAGTAATCATTTTGATACACACCCACATATACATACATACAGAGTCCGCCCAAAACTTGTATACACATTTCAGGAATAGAAAATCTCGTACAGATATTATGATACTAAATTTATTCAGACATCACGAGATTAATACAAGTTATCGCAATTTGATAATACTACAAAAGTTTTTCCTTTTCTGAAGTGAGTATACATTTTTGGCGGACTATATATATATATATATATATATATTTGTGTATATATATTTGTGTATGTATGTATCGGCACAAGATGAAGATTTAATCTTTAATAATATTGATTTTAAACTCTAGTAATTGCATTTTCAGCCATTTTTTTTATTTTACCACAAAATGGTTTTCCGTCGTCTAGTTAAATATGTCCAGGATTGACACTAATATGAAGCCATGAAGACTACATAGACGCCGACTTCCGTTGTATGGGATGTAAATTGAAATTTTCTATATAGGTGTCTCTTTATTGCAGATGCTTTCTGCTATTTTGAAGCCCGAAAATATCGTTCAAAAGCAAATGTTAGGAATACTAGCGGAAAAGAAAATGAAATAATACTCTGAAGATATGTGCATTTCATAGGTCGACCGTTACCTTATTATTAATTTGTAACAAGTTTTCTTTCACCGTATATTTCTTGCTTGCCTTCGTCTAGTGTTAGCAGATATAGTTGTCTCATACTGTCCGAATCTCTTATCAATATCTATTAATTTTAAGAAGTTTTTCATTTATCGTATAATTGTTACATGTTTACATATAATAGTAGTTGATATAATAGTCTTATGTCGTCTGAATTTCATAGATGAAATAATGTACACTTTTTATGTTTATACATTGTTTTTATAGATACAAATATTTAAAAATTTATAAATATTTAATATTTATAAACATAAAAATGTCTTAAAATAATTGCCGGATTTTCTTCATTTCAATTTAATGTGTGACGTCATTTGTTTACATTTAGATACGCATCGAGCAGATATGAATGTACGTGAGAAAATCAGTTTAAAAACAGTAAAATCGACCTTGCTAACCGAAACGCTCCTCTGTGGCAAAATCAGTAAAAGCACGTCAGGCTATATGACGGTTCTGTATAGGATACAGGTTCGATTTCTCTCGGAGGCCGCATATTTTCTTTGACAATTTCTCGGGCATTCAGGCCGGTAAATGTTGTTAATACTGTTTATTATGAACAGGGCATTTACTTAAATATTTGTATCTATAAAAAGAATGTATAAATATAAAAATGTCTTAAATTAATTGTCGGACTTTGTCCATTTCATAATGTGTGATGTCATTTGTTTACATATGGATACGCTATGGTACTTGAGATTCATGGAAGATTGAAGCTTAAAAGCAGTAAAATCGACCTTGCTAACCAAACGATCCTCTGTGGCTCCATCGGTTAAGGCCCGTCAGGCTATATGGCAGTTCCGTATAGGATACAGGTTCGGAGGACGAATATTTTCTATGAAAATTTATCGTACATTCAGGCCGGTAAATGTTATTAATACTGTTTATTATAAAACAGAGCATTTACTTAAATATTTGTATTTATAAAAAGAATGTATAAACATAAAAATGTTTTAAAATAATTGTCGGATTTTGTCCATTTCATAATGTTAACTTTCTAAGCATTTTTTTTATTTCCGGTTAATTAACGGTCATTGAATACAAAAACTACCTGAGAGTTGCGATAATAGCAACAATATCAAATTAAAGAAATACTGGTCAGAAATTCATACTTAAACATTGAGGATAGTCGTAAAATAAATTTGGCCTCGTCCGATTGGAAGTGTTAGTTGTCGATGCGTCTGGATCTGAATATTCTCAGCTATGTTTTTATGCTATTTGTTTTAAAGATTTTTTTTTACCTAAATCGGCTTTTTTATTATTTTAGCGCTGTTTTGTGGTATGTACGACTATTTAGTAAGCCAAGTCTGGCAGAAAGCCACGTTAGTGTAGCACTCAGTGACGACGTTTATCTAACATAATTTAGAGAGTAATTTTAGGGGAAAACGAAAAGAGAAATTTCATGCTCCGACATCATTCAACTGGGGAAATCCAACTTGCTATAAAAATCTTCAGTTGAAATACTGACTTTTTTTTCTTTTAAAATCATGTCTATTTAGAACGTAAAAAATAATGGCTCTCCACAGATATTTCTATCTTTATTATCTTTGATTTGTCTTGATTTCTACACTGGCTGCTAACCGGCTTAAAAGCCGAATCTATACTGCTATTTAAGTCATAGATGGATGGGGAGAACAATAAGATCCATGCCTTTCTCAAGAACATTTGTGCAAAAGTAAACGCAAAAGACTAGACTGACTCTATGCATCTAACATCTCTGAAAAGTTTATTTACTATTTAATTATTTTCCTCAATAGTAGTAGATGGTTCACCTATCGTCCGTTTCACACTCATCCCCAGTCTTTTGAACAGGAGTAGAGGTTTATCCCTTGTTTCCTGTTTACGACTAGGTTTCCGGATGCCTCAAAAGTCTTCTTTAGTTCTATCCTTTTACAGTCTCTATTCAAACTAATATTTTATTTATTTATTTTTCTCGGTAGGAGTAGATAGGTCCACACTCCTCCCCAATGTTTATAGAAGGAGTAGGTGTTTATCCTTTGTTTCCTGTTTAAGATTGGGTATCTGGTTCCTTTTAACGTTTACTTCAACTCTATACAGTCTCCGCCTAAACTCTGAAAGTTGATTTATTATTTAATTCTTTGTTTATCTCCATCGGCGTAGACAGGTATGACTATCGTCTTGTTTACACTTCTCTCCGTTTTTTTAAACATCAATAGCGCTTTATCTCTTGTTAGCTGGTTAGGTCTGGATATCAGATTCCTTCTAAAGTCTTTTCTTCTTTTTCACTTCCAGTAGCCCTTGTATCGTATTGGCATTATCGCCTTGCTTAGGGTGAATTGATTGAAAGACCATAGAAATTACGCATATACTCAGAAGACAATGGAGACAGACAAACAGTTGAGTTCGTCGAGTAGTTACAGTAATCAGTCACAGAGTGGGTATCAAATTCATTACAATATACTGAATATGATACGTCACAGTCACATTTGTGGAGTAACCAATGTGATTCCCACTCATAATAGTCCTATTGTAATCTTCCATTCATGACGTTTCATTTTTCTGCTTACTTAATGGTATTAGTAAGACACAAGGTTATATGTCCGTAATATTTAGTGAGGATCAAACTCTCTGAAGTAATAAGCATTTGAGTGATCCTCTTGTTTTTTTTACTAATGTTCCCCCCCGCCCATACAAGGCCCAAGAGACACTCAAGATAGGTGGTTATTGAAGAAGGTTGCTGTCCTTGATGAGCGGCAAGTTTAAGAGCTCAGATGTTTATGAGGATTTTGTGTGGGAAAGTGTTATATTCCATGCTATTAGGTTAGTGCAAAAATAATGTCGTTTTTTTTTACGTTCAACTTCATGTGAGAAAACGACATTATTTTTGCACCAACCTAATAATAGGAATATATACTTGAAAAACGTCGATAAAATATGTAATGGTTTAGTTTAAAAAACCAGTACAATAAACATAAAGGTAACAGTTACGCACAAGGTCGTCGCAAGTCAATCCAGTAGTGAGTGTTACTATTGGAAGGTTGGTAGTTCTCGCGTAGGTCTGAGTCGTACTCAACAAATACCAGCTAGTGTATTTAGCTACCCCACCCCACGAGGGTTGCATGTGGCACAAGGCCAGGTTTAGCGTGGGTTCTCCGAGCCCGTAGGTTTGGCCAAAAATATTCCCTTTCGAACGCGTATAAACGGGTTCAGGATCAGTCTACCTCTCCGAACGAGACTCTGTTCTTCGGCGGTGCCTCGTCCGGGTTCCTCTCTGCTCAGAGGCAGAGAGTTCCACTGTCCAGCTGGAACAGGTCGCAGATGGTAATATTTTCCCTCCCCCACGAAGGTTACATGTGGCACAAGGCCGGTTTTAACGTGGGTTTTCCGAGCCCGTAGGCTCGACCAAAAATATTCCCTATTTGAACACGTAAAAACGGGTTCAGGGTCAGTCTACCTCCCCGAACGAGACTCTGCTCTTCGGCGGATATTTATATTATTTATATTTGCCTCTGTAATCATTAAACTTAGTTCCGGAATAGATAACTACTGGTCGCTTACATTAGCGTTTGTAAACATTTACTTGTTACAGGGATCGGTAACTCTTGTTGGTTTATATTAGCCTCTGTAAGCATTTATTTGGTTCGGGGATAGGTATCTATTGGCCGTTTATATTAACGTATGTATGCACTTATTTATTCAGGGATAGGTAATAATGACCGTTTAAATTTGTTTCTGTAAGCATTTACTCGCTTCCGGAATGAGTAACTATGGACCATTTTTCTTTGCGTCTGTAAGCATTTACTTGTTGGCGTTTTATATTTGCATCAATAAACATTTACTTGGACCAATAATAGGTAACTATTGATCGTTCATATTTGAATAGGTAAGAATTTATTAGGTTGGTGCAAAAATAATGTCGTTTTTCTCACATAAGTTGAACGTCAAAAAACGACATTATTTTTGCACCAACCTAATACTTAGTTCAGGGATAGGTAAGTATTGGTCGTTTGTATCTGTGTCTGTAAGCATTTACTTCTTTCGGAAATAGGTAAATATTTTCTTTCATATTCCAGTCTAGAAACATTTACTTTCTTCTGGAACAAGTAACTACTGTTGATAAGCAACTACTCATTTATATTTGCGGATGTAAGCCTTGCCTTGGTTCAGGAATAGATAATTATTAGTAGTTTATATTTGCCTCTTTACGCATTGAACTTGGTTCTGGAATTAGTAATAATCAAACGTTTAAGTTAGCATCTGTAAGCATTTACTTGGGGATAGGTAATTATTGTCCGTTTATATTTTCGTCTGTAAATATTTACTTCGTTCGGAAATTGATAAATATTATTCGTCCATATTTCTGTATATAAGCATTATTGGTTCAGGAATGGAAAAATATTCGTTCTTTATATTAGCGTCTATAAGCAATTACTTGATTGAGAGATGAAAAGGTATTGGTCATTTATACTTGTACCTGTAAGCATTTATCTGGTTCAGTGATAGCTAACTCTTGTTTTTTTTTTTGGGGGGGGGGGTTGCATTAACCTCCTAAACCATTTACTTAGATTAGGGACAGGTAAATTCTGGATGACCCCTCTGTTTCCCCCTCCCTTTTGTCCTCTTTTTAAGATCTCCTGTCGAGAAAGTATTTCTTCATCAATTTATATTACTTCTGACGAAATGTCGGATGAAAGGCACATTTATCTTAATCGAGATTTCATTTTGATATTAAACTATAATCCCAATTTTGAAATTATTTTTATATGTTTGTCTATGTCTGAGATGAGATATAAAAATAACGTATAAACAGAAAATGTTTGAAACCAATGAAAATAAAATAAAAAGCTTAATAGCAGTATCTTGTTTGTGATCTTTAATGAAACATTTATAAA
>OZ038476.1:132882278-132932278 GCA_964036315.1 Acanthosepion esculentum
GACCTGGGAGTATCAAATTGCTAAGCCCTGTTTCCTCATTATGAACCATTTCACCTTTCTTTTTCTGATTTTAAGTATAAGTATCATTTTTGTTTCCATTTTCTCTAAATCATCGGCTTTGCTCACATGTTCGGTCCTTGTTATTCTCAACATCCTTCTGTAGAACCACATTTCTGTAACTTCTCGTCTCATCTGTGAGGACATTGTCCAGCATTTACTGACATATAGGAGGAAAAATATTATGCAAAAGTTTAGTACACTTTTTTGTTTTTAACAAATTTTCTTGTTTCTTAATATTTTGCTTAGCTTTTCATTGTTATTTATGAGTTACCATCACCACTTCCTGAGAATGGATAAATCAAGAAGTGGTTTCACCAAGCCTTGCCACCGCGTCATTGGTGGGGGAATTGATCTTTTTTTAAATCAGATTCTTAAATCCTTAAAGCGAGTAAGAATTTGCATATTAAATTTAGTGGGGAGCACAATAGATTTTCTGTCAGATAGATTTCCTCTTGGCAATAGACCTGAGTTACCCCGTAGCCTTCTCCAGGGTTTAGGATTCAGAATACCTATAGACCCGTTGCTAACCAAGGTCAGATAATCAAGTCTAAACTTTAACCCCTATTTGATGAGAAGAGATGGATTCATATTATTCCCAAATGCAATAGTTTGAAGAGATTTGACAGGAATTTGAACTTCGCTTGCTGATTCAGTTTTCCGTGTCGATACCAGTATTATTGCTAAGATTACCGGGTTTTTAAAAAATTATTTTACCCCCAAGCAAGTCAATAAAGTCACTGAGACATAAGAGGTTACTGAGTGTGAAAGAATATAGAAAAAAACATTACTGAGGAAAGATAAGAATTAAAAGAAAAGGAATTAAAACGACAGAAGATAACAACACTCATTGCATTTAAATTTTTGAAGATCAAAGTTGATTAGGAAGTAAGAAGCCAGTACAGAGTTCCACAAGTGAGAAGAGCGAGAAAAAACTGTTAGCACAGAACTTATGGGTATATCTAGCCACTTCAACTGTAAAATAATGAGACCTAAGCGCCAATCTAGTACTGCATTTAAATTCATAAAGTCTAATTACCATAAAGGAAAGTCCATCAGTACAATTTCCATGAAAGTATTTACAGAAAAGCACAGGGGAAACTATGTTACACGGTGGGAAAATGAATAAAGTTGAGATACCAGGTCAGGCCCAATAACATTGCAGATTCCTCTTTGGATTTTATCCAGAATCTCTACATAGCAGAGGCACCAGACCATATGTAGTAGCAATACTTATAAATATTTATGAGAGACTCTGTAGTGAATAATTTTCTAGAACGATACAGTGAACCAACGTTCCTAGCAGCAGACCTAGCAACTGATTCAATATAATCTTCCCACTTCTAAATAAGATAAATGCGTCTTCCTTCCCATAAAAAATTTCGCTTAGAAACCAGAACTTTCAATTAGTTGTTATTTTTATATGGGATATATGCTGACTTCTGATTGTAGATCCGGCTGCAGCTAATTACATTCTAAAAGAAAGTTTCATTAATTCCCGACTCAAAAAAAGTAATGTGTTAAAGCCGCTAAGATGCAAGAGATGGCTGAGAGTGAAATAGACGATATTGAGTAAAGAGGACAATAAAAAAAACAGACTCAAGGATTCAGTTGACGACTGAAGATGGATTTAAATTTGGGAAGCTCGTAGTTGACAGGAAATCAAGAAGCTGTTTCAGCAGGGTTCTTGATAAGATCCAGAGACGGATATACAATGTAATTGGCCCTGATCTGTCATCTCGTCTGCAGTCGCTCTCTCACAGACGCGACGTTGCCTCGCTCTGTCTTTTTACAAATACTTTCACGGTAATTGCTCCGAGGACCTGCTTTCGCTAGTTCCCAGGCCTCATGAATTTAAACGCCCTACGAGGCTGGCATCCCGTTCCCACCCCTTCACCGTTGAAACTGTTAGATGTAGACGTCTGTTCTACTCCAGTAGCTTCATGTATCGCACATCTCCACTGTGGAACTCCCTTCCTTATTCCTGTTTCACTGACAAATTCAATCTCCAACTATTTAAGTGTAACGTCAATCGACATCTCCAGTTGCCTTGATCTATCCACTTCCCTTCTCCACATCCTTTCACCTTTCATTCCTATCTGCTCTCGCTCCAAATCTTCTGTAACCCCCTTGCCTTGATCGATCCACTATCTTTCTCCACATCCTCTCCTTTACCACTCCTATCTGCTCTTCCTCCAAACCTTCTGTAACCCCTTGCGTGCTAGTGGCCTCCAGACTTGCTTGGGGTGATAATCTTAGAAAAAAAAGAAAAAAAAACTTCCACAAGCGAGCATTGCGAGAGAAAAAACTGTTGATACAGAACTTACGGTTACGCTTAGCAATTTTAACAATAAAAGGCTAAGATGTACCAGCCAATCTAGTATTGCATTTTAATTCATGAAGTCAAGTTACAAAAGAGGAGAGCGATATTTATATCCGCTTCAAATGTTGAAAATGTGGCACAAGCCCAAAAATGGGGAATGGGGAAAAGGACGGACTTGTTAACTGTCTTAAACTTAGCTAGCCATCAACACTGACCCAAACATACCATGATATTCCTAATACCAAAACAACACATTCTTACTTACCTTTCTTACTACATCCACCACAATACGAAAGAGGAGAGCTTATCAAAACAATTGCCATGAAGGTATATATAGAAAAGGCACATGGAATCTACGTTAAGACGGTGGGAAAGTGACTGAAGCCGAGATGCCAAGTCAGGACTAATAACATTGCAGATTCTTATTTCGATTCTATGAAGAATCTCCAGATAAATAGCAGATGCACTAGACTAGATTAGATTTATTTATATGTGAGTCACCTAATCATAATCTTTTGTTTGTCCTTCATTTCATTTACTTCTGTTTGTTACTCAATGGAATCGGCTGTTTTTCTTCGGATTGCATTGTTTTGATGAAGCTTTAGTTAAATGGCAGAATGTTGTGGTGCCGAATGGAAAGTTATTTTTTAATAAACTCTTTTCTTCCATGTTCTCTGAGGCTTATGTAATACTTTACATATAACATCAATCGATGATCCGAGAATTTTATCGAATGCTGATAAGATAATCCTGTATTTGAAGAAAAAGCCACTGTCTTTAAATCATTCAACTGGTTTTCGCAGGATGGACATGGTTTTATCTCGTTTGCTTCTTCTCAATTCCTCTGGGCAGATTCAGTGTCTTTGATGTCCAATTTGATATAATGACTCGCTGTTGCTTAAACCTCAGTATCTGTAGACTTCGGATAGTCTTCGGATGTGTACAAGAAATAAACTTTTACGTAAATGTCTAGAAAAAAATGTCTTTCATTCTAACATTGATTATACACTGTTTTTTTTTTTATTAGTTCACTGTGAGGATGTCTTTCGGTATCACTCTCATCTTTTAGAAATATAGTATAGAATATAATAACTGGCGCCCTCTGCAACGAATGACTTCAAAAGACCGGCACCAGCATTGGACGCTGCCCGAAGCAATTAATATCCAATTTGCCACGGATCGAATTTGAAGATTATTGAGATGAAGGCAATCATTTTTCAGCAGGTCGAGCTAATTCCTAAAATGCGAACTTGCTCCCAGCTTTGTCACCATTCTCGATTGATTCCCATGACGTGCGCTTAGATAACTTTCATTATATATTTATGGATCAGATATTCGTAATGGAAGGCTTTGCACTCATTTTTCGATTAGCTCATCTCATCTGGCTTGATTTGGGTGAAGAATGCATTGTAAGCAGTATGGAAAATACGCGATTCAACACTATTTACATTACTTATAGATAATGATAAATACGACATGAGAGACGCTAACAAAGAAAATTAAAAAATAATAAGTAGTAACAGCAGCAGCTTTTGTAACAAGAAGAGAAAGCTTTGGCGTGTGCAAGGAACTATGTCAAGCAACAACACATTAGCAGGCAGGTCTGTCTCCAAGTTCACCACGTGTGGATTAAAGCAGTGGTTCGTGAATGTTGTGACATAGTAATTGTGAGTTCACTCCCTCGACAGGGCAGTGTATACTTGGACTCAGTGGATGCGTGGCAAGCAATAACCGAGCGGTATTAAAATAAGAACGAGACTAGATATCCCTGGACACGGGCGGTAGAAAAAGAACAATCAACTACTACTAGGGCAATCTAATTAAATGAAGGTTTCAGTTCGAAATTCCCTGAAGGTTACCCCGATCGACATGCAACTGTCGAGAACCGTAGGGTAAAAAAAAAGGTCGAAACGTTGTGATAACAACAACAAAGACGAGGACAATAATCCGCGTGTAACTAATGAAAATAGAGATAACGCATCATCCCTGAAATTCAGACAGAAAGGATTTAGCAAGTTTATTGACTAGGATTGATCTGGCCTAGTGAGAGTGGGTTACCGTAGTGGATATTCCGAAAGGATCCCCCCCTGTTCACGGTCTTTTACTACTCATCGACGTTGCTTGATTTAAAAAATCAGAAAGGGTAGGGCCTTTCAAGCATTTATCATCACCATCATCAGTTTCATGACCGACTGAGGTCGTATGGTCGTTTCGCAGCTGAGCATCTGACCAGTTCCCTACACGTATCTGGGCTGAAAATCAGGGAGTTAGTCATGCATACGTAGTGGGCAAGAACCCATTGCTCAGCTGGTTAAACCACATTTGATATTCTCCAACTTGAAGGCGCGCCTTCGTTACGGGCATGAGACATCGATCCTATCGGGAAACACTCCACCTGACTGCATCCATAGCTATCGATCCCAGTCTACCCCAATATGGCCCTACAATAAGGTTAATTTATCCTTTGACCGGTCCTGTTTTTAATCATGCTGGGTATCAAGCCACCATCCTCTTCCCATCTATTGTGACCCTTAGCAGTTTTTCTCCCTTTGCTAAGGTTACTCCTGATCCGCTATCCATTCACCTAGTTTCAACATGTAGGTGGCTCGCTGCCTTCCTGTATCTTTCTTGCCGTGACTATGCCCTATCAGTGTTAAATTTTCCAAGCCCTCTATCCTCATTATGGGCCCAAGAAATTTCAACTGTTTCTTCTGTGTTCTTTTGGTTGCCATTTTCTTTAAGATTTCTTTTTTTTTTTTACTCACCATCCTTCTGTAGAATCACATTTCCATTGACTCTAGGGAGATTATCCAGCATTCGCTGCCATATAAGAGGGTGGATATCACATAGCAATCCAGCACTGTTTTCTTTGATTCTAACGAATTGTTTCCGACCGCCAGTACTTTGCCTAACTTTTCGAATACATCTTTCGCTGTATTTTGGTGTCGCATTTTCCCTCTTATATTAATTACCCATCTTTAAAATGAAAAATAAATTATGAAAAATGTCATGGACTCGATATGGTAACCAACTATCTAAACTCTAATATTTTATAAAAAATCATTTCACTCCAAATAAGGCATTAAAGCCACTAAGACATACTGAGTGTGAATAATATGATTAAAAGGAAAACAATAAAAGAACAAAATTAAGAAGGAAAATAGCAATTGACATTGCATTTAAATTGTTAAAGATCAAAGTTAACTGGAAAGAAAGAAACCAGAGGAGAATTTCATGAGGGAGAAGTTCGAATGAAGAAACTGTCAGCATAAAACTTACGGTTCTATCTAGCAATTTCATCCGTAAAATGATGAAACCTTTCCGCCAATCTAGTACTGCGCTTTGATTCGTAAACTCGGGGATACCGTAGAGGAAAATTCATCAGAACAATTATCATGAAAATATTTATAGAAAAGACACTTACATGAAGCAACATAACGGCGGTGGGAAATTAACTAAAACCGAGATGCCAGGTTAGGACCGATAACATTGCGTATTCTTCAATCTCTACATACATAACAGAAGCACAAGACCAGATGTGACGGTAATATTCAGTGCATAGATCAACCATAAATTTATAAATGTGTATGGACGATTCTGGCCAAAAATTATCTAGGAGCAAACAGTGAAACAACCTTCCTAATAGCACACCCCGCTCCAAAATCCTCCCGAAAGTGCCACCGTTAGGTTTCGGCATAGCGGATATAAGAGTTCGTTATATATGGGTTAATGTAATTTACTGTAATCATATCTAGAATTTCGTCCTGGGTATGACAATAAACTACATCCACGCCTGGGTATGACGATAAAACTACGTCCAACAGCAAGGCCCCTGACCAGGAGGCTCTGAGGAGCGTAGAACCACCTCTTAATTGCTGGTCCACCCTCACCCGGGGTGGTAGCACCTGTTAGGGTCTCAGCTATGGGCAAATAGTTAACACGCAGACTACATTCGCGTCCTGGGTATGACGATAAACTACGTCCGCGTCCTGTGTATGACGATAAACTACATCCGTGTCCTGGGTAAGACGATAAACTACGTCGGCGTCCTGGGTATGACGATAAAATACATCCGTGTCTTGGGTAAGACGATAAACTACGTCCAACAGCAAGGCCTCTGATAATACGTTTTTGAAAAAAATAATGTTGCCAGCTGTACGTTTTTGAAAAAATAATATTATCAGCTGTACGTTTTTGAAAAAATATTATCAGCTGTACGTTTTTGAAAAAAATAATATTACCAGCTATACGTTTTTGGAAAAATAATATTACCAGCTATACATTTTTGAGGAAAAAAAAATATTAACAGAAATAGATTTTTGACAAAACAAAAATATTACCAGAAAAAAAAATTGTCGGCATTAAATGACCCATTTAAGTTGAGATGCCGTAAAACAAAACAAACAAAACCATATCTAGAATTCTATGCTTGGGTCAGGTAGCGGAAAATCGTTTTCAGCATGGACAAACAGTAATTCACATCACAGGGACAAAATATTACTTTGAATATATCAGCCACATAATGGATACCTGCTGATGACCACAGGCCCTAAACGTTGTATCGATAACATCAATAATAACATACACAATATAAACAATAATTAAAATGTACAGTAATCCATCAACCTGCTTCCTTTCTTCCCGATTTGTCACCCGTTTGTCCCCAGCCCTACTCTCTCCGTTTGTTTTCCTGAAGTCTGTTCAACAATTGCATCTTCATTCTCCTTGCAACGTTGTAAGCTGTTATGCTTTCAAATCAGCCACAACTCCAAAATGGCTTCATCGGTCGTCTCGAGCTTCTTCATTCTTCGAATATTTAAATGACAATGGCATAGCAGTTGACGATTGTCTTAGGGCTTCGTTTAAAAGCCTGCTTACAATAAATACAAGACATATATTGCTTGAATAAATCTAATGAATGCATTAGTCGGCAAAGACCAACCGAAAGTTTGGTATGTTA
Organism: Acanthosepion esculentum; assembly: GCA_964036315.1. NCBI lineage: Eukaryota > Metazoa > Mollusca > Cephalopoda > Sepiida > Sepiidae > Acanthosepion > Acanthosepion esculentum. Next base: position 132,889,619 of record OZ038476.1, read on the forward strand.
ATAATGAACCAATTAAACGGTTTAGTGTTTCAAAAAGCGAAGTAGAATTATTAGAGATAGTTTTGAGATGACTTAGAAATTTTACAACTGAGATGCAAACGAGCGGATGCCATGATAAATCATTGAGGAAATGAAAGAGAATCTGTTACAAATCGATCTCTATAGTGAGAGATACATATATATAGATATAGACATAATGGTAAATAGACAGAGAGGAGGAGAAAGAGAGAGATATAGGAGCAGGAAGACGGATTAATACTAGAATAGTTATTTACAGAATTTTGATTAGAACATTTTACTGAGGAAGAAAATTAGTTTTAAAAATGAATAATTATTTGTAAAGTAAATGTCTTTGTCATCATTAGTTTAAGGAATTACCGTTTTACACACACACACACACACACACATATATATGTAGTATATTTTTAACATGTAGTATTGAATGTTAAAGACAACATAGTCTTCCATATTTTCTTTTGAATTTTCTCATATTCTCTAATGAGACTTTTTATTTGAAAATGATTTCGAAATAAGTATTGTCCGTACGATGACCTAGCGCTTTCGAACATTATTGTTCATCTTCAGGGTCAATATTTTTAGTCAAAATTTTAAAATTAAAATGAAAAGACCACTTATTAATCGTATAGATTACAATATTTCTGGGAACATATTACAATGTTAATAATATATTTAAATTTTATAACGTATTCTTCGATCTTTTGGCTTGTATAATAAAAATCTTTTTCACGCTGTCACATGATAAAAATCTTCGCCCTGCACGTGATAACATCGTCACGTCTTTTGAATTTAAAAGGATTTTAACGTTTATTTAGTTTGTAAAAAAAGTAGCAACATGATTACGCTACAAGATAATTGGCAAATGTTTGTTTAAAAAATATTTGACTAAAAATATTGACTCTGAAGATGAACAATGATGTTCGAAAGCGCTAGGTCATCGTACGAACAATACTTATTTCGAAATCCTTTTCAAATAAAAAGTTTCATTAGAGAATATGAGAAAATTCAAAAGAAAATATGGAAGACTATGTTGTCTTTAACATTCAATACTACATGTTTAAAAGAAAAGTTGCTGCCAAATTACACATATTTCAATATATATATATATATATAAAAGTGGACATGGAAGTCAGCACTTAGAGGCGACAGTCTGTTTCATGCTAGTGCAATCGCCTGACGATTGCACTAGCATAAAACCGACTGTCGCCTCTAAGTGCTGACTTCCATGTCCACTTTTATATTTACACACGCTCTATCTCTGATATTGAGCACTTTATCCCATAAATATAGCACACTTTAAGACTATATTTCTTTATATATATATATATATATATATATATATATATATACATAATTGTCATTAAAAACGAACTCAGAAGGTGGTGTGTTTAATTTTTTTTATATAATTTTTCATCTGTTCTTATGACATTTAACATTTGGACAATTTTTATATTAGAATTTATGTCTTGACTAGAAAAAATGTTATAGGAACACATGAAAATTATATAAAACATTTAAACACAGCACTTTGTCAGTTATTTTTAATGAAACTTGCATATATATATATATATATACGAACCCTCATCTAATTTTATTCTAAAATCAACACTAACGTTTATATTTTAGAAGTACTCTCAATGAGGAATTAGTACTTTCAGAAAGTGGGAAAATGAAAAAAGAAAGTGAAATTGACAATTAACGGTTCTTGATCAAAATTGCATGCATCCGAGCAAAGATTATGTATCCTATGAAAAGTACACTTTCTCCTTGGTTACGTGATAGCGTGATGATAGACCGGGTACTATCCAGACATTAAGGCAAGATTGAACTCTCTGAAATACGGCAGAAAAAGGAAAAGTGTCAGTGACTTTTCGCTCACACATGTAAAAAATCCATATTTGGATGTCATGGGCCATGTGCCAAAATCGAGGCGTGAAAATAAACACCGTCACCAAGTCAGTCCCTTTTCAGAATTCAAACTGAATATACGTCCAGTTAAACTTGCTATGATCTACTATAAATTTGGATGTGCGGAAATGATAGAAATCTATTAAAGTTTCTGAGTTGAAAAGACTCGGTAAAGTGTTGATTCAAAGGAATCAAACACTGACGTGCTAAAAGAAGCAGATATAATGAAACAAAGAAAGATAAATTATCCTGAGAGCAAAGAAAAAGAAAGACTCAACATATTCTTCACTCGACCCCTAGACAAGACGAAAAAGAAAAAGAAAGAAAGGAATGCAAAGAAGAAATCCATTTCACGGGTAAACTTTCTGCCTAGCATGGAAAAGAGAAAAGATAAAAAAATAAATATAAAAGAAAAGTTTTTCAGATTGAAAATAAAAATCTAAAATCATAATCAATCTTTAATGAAAAGTAATCTGCTATCCTAACGATGACTCTATAAAAAATGGAATCCATTCATTGGATTTTACCATAACCTCACTATTTTTATAAGTAACTGATAATGTGTATAGATAGCTCAGTGTACATCGTTATTCAAACTATTAAAGGCTATTCATAATCAAACTATACATCGTCTTATCAGTGGTATGACGATGTGTGTATTTTATACACATACTACATAATTATAAATATAATCTATATGAAGTAGGTTTGGTGTTTTATATTAGCTTATTGAATTTAGTTGATATAGAATGTGTAGTGTTAAGTATGAACTGAGGACAAAAGTAAGGTCTTCTTTTAAGTCGTATCTAAATAAGATGTTATTATCACATTTTCCTTTTACAGATATAATCCATTTGAAATTTTGAACACTTTGTTTTATTTCTAAACCTTAATACGAAGGCAATGACTTCAAGCAGAGCATGCAAAAACAATTCTGAATGCTTCTTTTATATACCTGGCGAGTTTTTAACAAGGAATAACCGAAAATCGATCAAGGATGTTTGTCAGAAAAGCTTATCATGCTAACTTTGGAATGAAGATGGGCGATGAAGACAGATCATGGGCACCTCATATTGCCTACAAAACATGCCAGGAGAATGTACGCCAGTAAACTAGAGGGACTCGAATTTCACTTAAGTTTGGCATTCCAATGATTTGATGAGAGCCACAAAATCACATCGTCGACAGTTACATCTGCTTACGTGATATTACTGGCCTTAACAAGAAGAAACGAAAATCTGTGAACACTCAGTTTTTCTTCTGCTCATCAGAAAGCTACGTAGCGGCGGTGGGAAAGTGACTAAAACCGAGATGCCAGGTTAGGACCGATAACATTGCGTATTCTTCAATCTCTAGATACATAACAGAAGCACCAGACCAGATGTGACGGAAATATTCAGTGCATAGACCAACTGTAAATTTATAAATGTGTAAGGTAGATTCTGGCCAAAAAAAAATATTATCTAGCACCAAACAGTGAAACCTTCCTAACAGCACACTTAGCTCCAAAACGGTTCCGAAAGTGCCACCGTTGACAGTTACATCTGCTTACGTGACATTGCTGGCCTTAAGAAGACAAATCGAAAATCTGTGAACACTAAGGTTATCAGATTTGTACTAAGCTCCAATGATATCCCGATTGCTGTCTTAAAAGTCGTAAGGCCTTTTAAGACAGGAATTGTAACATTGAAGAATCAGACCATGATTTTGAGGGATTATCATCTAAACCGATGCTGCATCATACAGAACTGAGCGACTTAATCAGGGATTTGATTTTATCAAAAGAATTGGCGAAACTCTTAGCTTCAAGAATGAAGGAGAAACAACTTAAGGAACTTACATTTTATCGCAACAGAGATGCTGAATACGTCGGCTATTGAAATCAAACTAAAGAACTTGTATATTGTAACGAGATCGAAGGAATTTTGCAACGTTACTGATGTATTTTGATTGACAGATTTTCCTGAATCCAAACAGACAACTCATTCACAACTTTAGAGAAACATTGCAAGGATTTGTAGCTGAAATAGTCCACACTAGTCAATTACATCAGACATCAGATACAAGGTGCAATGGGTAAATTGTCGCCATGCGCGAAATTAAAAATATAAAATTGCGACATTATTTGGACTATTGTCCTCGCCTTTGTCGCCATATTTATAACAACGTTTCTTCAATTGGTTGTAATGTCGAACTGAACCCTTTATTTCGCTCACTGGATTAGACTGTTCTAGTTCCACGTGCCATGTTTAATGGATGTCATTTTTCAGTTATCTCCTGTTATTTTCCCTTTGCCTTAACCGGATATTGAACTCACACTCTTTGGGTAACCTGTCACTGGATCTAACTAACGCCTTTATCCACTGTGCCATGTGTCCTTGAGGATATCTGTGTGTGAATTTCTGGGTATTATAAACCTAATGTCTTCAGCCACATTTTTTACCAGTGCTCATATTGCAATTTTTTTGTTATTATCACTTTTCTCTGGCAATCCTTATTACTGGTTCCCATATTGTATTCATTCCTATGCTTGGTCGGCCCAGGAGTTTTTTGTGGCCTAGCATATGTGCTGATTCCTTTAATATGGCGACGAAGATGAGGACAATAGACCGAATAATGTAAATGATGTACATAATACCTCATCTAAGAAATATAGACAGATAAAATTGCGACAATTTAACTATAGCATTCTGTATATGATGGGAGGGGCATTTGATTCATCGATCGATCGATTTCTTTTTTTACAGTTTATCAAACTTTTTAGGGTATTTAAAGCCAGAAAATATTTTAAATTTTTTAGAAGTTTTTTTTTATATATCAATGATATACTGATACCAGTCCTACTAATTAACCCATATATTGGGGGAGAAGAGGTGAATTCATACATTTCCAAGGGTTTTTGAAGTGAATATAAGGAACCTGACTCGAATTGACACTCTGCTTTCCGAGTTCTAATTCCGATCCATTACACGAGTCGCGCAGCCAAGCTTGCATTGCCTGCTATTCCTAAGGGGTCACCTTCTAAACTCTGACCATATATTTTACTAATCTTGTGTGTGGGGTTTGATTTCAACAATTCATTTTCAAGTTTAGCTTGTTAGACTGGTAAAATAACAGCATAACAAAATAAAATTCTGCAGGAAACAGCCCATCGGATAGTTCAAATTACGTATTCTATAAAAATATCAGGGATTTTCTTTAGATAATCATATTTAAGTTTTGCGGTAGGAACAAACGTAACAGATCAAAACTTTTTAACAAAACGTTTATTTTTTTCGTATGAAAGATTCAAGTACGAACTTATCAAACTAAAGATCCAATGCAGTTGGTATCTAAACGATAAGCCGCGTAGAAAATATTTGAAATGGTGATGACTGGCAAGCGTGAGAAATTGCAAAAATGCTCGAAGGTTGAACGTGAAGTAAAATAAATCTACGCCTTTTCGTTTTGACATCAAATAACTTCTCGAGAGTTTGTGTAATTTTGCTTGTATTTGTATTGATTCTGACTAGTATTTCTTTCCTCTTCATTTCTATTGTTTTTATCTAGTAGTATTGGAAGTAATACTATCTTGACTTTTTATTAGATGAAGCATTGTCAGCCATTATTAATTTTTGATTAGTATTTCTTTCATCTTAATTTCTATTGTTTTTCATCTACTAGTATTAGTAGTAATATTATCTTGAATATTTATTAGCTAAATCATTGTTAACCATTATTAATTTTTAACTAATATTTCTACCATCTTAAATTCTATTGTTTTTTATCTAGTAGTATTAGTAGTAATATTATCTTGAATTTTTATTAGATAAAGAATTGTCAACTATTAATCCGTTCTGGGTATGATAAACTACATCCGCGTCCTGAGTAAGATGATAAACTACCTCCAACAGCAAGGCCTCTAATCAGGAGGTTTTAATTGCTGGTGTTCCCAGGTCAACCATGACCCGGGGTGGTGGCATCTGTTAGGATCCCAGCTGTGAGTAAATAGTTAACTACTAAAAACAAAACACTATGAAAGTGTGAAAATAGGTTTTAATGTGAGAAATATTTTGTAAACAATTAGTTTTTGAAAAAAAGAATTATTACCAGCAATACATTTTGGAAAGGATTATTACCAGCAATACATTTTGGAAAGAATTATTACCAGCAATACATTTTTGAAAAAGAATATTACCAGCAATACATTTTTGAAAAAAATACTAGTAGCAATACATTTTTGAAAAAAAATATTACCAGCAATAAAAATCTTGTCGGCATTAAATAACCCATTGAGATGTTGATATGCCGTAAAACCAAACGAAACCATTACTAATTTTTGACTAATATTTATTTAATTTTTGTTTCAATTAATTTTTTATCTAGTATTATTCATCATAATATCTTGAATTTATATAAGCTGAAACTTTACCAATAATAATTTTTGACTAGTATTTCTTAATAATATTCCCAATACAACAGGAGAAAAACACAAATGAAAAATAATTATTGTCTTTGTGCCGTGTCCATTCAGGACCTGTCCGTTGTCGTGGCACTCCTCCACAACATCCTATCTTTCATTTCTTGAAGCAGTGTTTATCTACCTTCTATCCCTCGTCACCAATATATTGCCATTCAATTTACACAAGCCCATTAGGTAGATTGCCCGCTGTTTCTCTTGCCTTAAATATCTTTCGTCAGTGTTAATGCCTTCAGTCTTTCTTTCTTCATTCTGATTCTAAGTTACCGTTTTTGTTTCGCTTTTCCTATAAACTTCTTCTTGCTTACATGCTCCGTCCATGGTATTCTCAAAATTCTTCAGTAGAACCGCATCATTTTGATTCGCTTCTTGTCAAGAATTCCTCCAATATAAAATACCAGATAATGTTACTAATAATCCTACCACACGAAAAGAAGATAAAATTAAGCTGGGGCTAATACTAATCCAAAATAAGTAATAGCTAATAATTCTTTATGTAATAAAAATAAAATTAAAATAAATATTAAAACTGCTACTATCTCTAAAGCGTAAACGAAGTCTAAAGGTGGCAGTGCTCGTCTTTTGCCTTAAAATATAAAAGATCGCTTTATTATTATTTTTATTTTATCTTCTGCAACGTTTGGCTAAGACATCAAGAAAAATGTTCATACGAGTTTGTCAAAATGAAAGCTGTTTTTTAAAATTTCCGATCTGAAGCATTTACTAACGATCTTAGAAAGATGAACTGAGTAAAGAACAAAATTAAGATTAGTGTAATTCTACTCCGCATATTCTGGTGATTACTGTTTTATTTAAATGCCGTCCATATTTAAAACCGATATCTTTAATCATGGATTCTGTTTTGCAGCCACTGCTATTTATGTCACACCATCACGAGCCCTAATTAGTTTGATTAATTAACTGATTTGTTTGTTTGTTAAGCGGCATGTCAACTATTTCATGGGTTATTTAATGCCGATATTTAATATTCTTGGACGCTTTGAAATAATAAAAATATGATCTATGCTATTCTGCTTACACAATTGAATATATGGTAGATGATAATCAGTTTTCCTGCATATACAGGTTTATTGGTAGTGTTTAGAATCATATCAACATCTATGGGTTATTTAATGCCGAGAACTAAATATTTTGTATATAATTTTATACTTTTAGCTTATGTTTTTTTATACATATCGTTTGTAGATCACGAAATGTATTGCTGGTAATTTCACTACCAAAAATATATTTTTGGTAATCTTTTATAAAAAAAATGTATTGCTTATAATTTAAATATATAAATATATTTTAAAAGTATTTTAGTGTTATATTGTTATTTTGATATAAAAACGTAGTGTTGATATTTGTTTGGAGGTTTATTAAATTCCCATAGCTGGGACCCTAACAGGTGCAACCACTCAGGGACAGGATCGACCTGGTCACAACAAGTGAAGTGCTGGTTCCACACTCCTCGAAATCTCTCGATCAGAGGCCGTACTGCCGGATGTAGTTTATTTTGCTCACTGGGGTAGAGGGTTCTACTTCCACGTGCCATGTTTAATGGATGTCAGTTGTCAGTTTTCAATTATCTCTAGTTAATTCCCTTCTCCAAGTTCTCCACTGCCTTAACCGGGTATTGAACTTCGGGACACATGGCACAGTGGATAAAGGCGTTAGTTAGATCCAGTGACAGGACCCAAAGAGTGTGAGTTCAATACCCGGTTAAGGCAGTGGAGAACTTGGAGAGGGGAATTAACAGGAAATAACTGACAACTTACATCCATTAAACATGGCACGCAGAACTAGACCAGTCTACCCCAATGAGCGAAATAAAGGGTTCAGTTCGACATTCCAACCACCTGAAGAAGGCCGGAGCGTACAACGGCCGAAACGTTATAATAAATATGGCGACAAAGATGAGGACAATAGTCCGAATAATGTAAATAATGTACATAATACCTCATCTCAGAAATATAGAGAGATACTGAAAGTCTCCTAAATTAAAAAAAAAAATTAATTTTGTTTGGTTTCGGCTCTCCTTTGGGGTAGGCTTTTTAATTTTCATAATTATACTCGTTATATCCAATGATCAGTTGTCGTCATATGGTCGCTACCAAGCCCTGAATCTTACTACTTAACTTCACGTATCTGGCTTGAAAAGCGGAGAGGTATTCATTCAACTTGAAGGCACACCTTCGTCACGGACTCGTGACCGTTGATGCCATCGGTTGAATCCTCCAAACTATCTTTTGACTTCATCCCAGAAAGCAACGCAATGCAGTCTCATCACCATATTGCCTGCTTAAATAGATATGGATCCCAGTCTAAACAATTGGGCTTGATGGTTGGTGACTCTACAATAAGACTCATCCACCCTTTCACGTGTTTCTTTTAATTCTTCTGGGTGTCTAACCGCCGTCCTCACCAGAAAAGTCTAGTGGGGGAATCGGTTTAGTCAACCATGTGACTAAATATAAAAAAATTATTATTAAATTATTATTAAATGACTATTATCCTCATCTGTGTTGCCATATTTATTACAACGTTTCGGCCGTTGTACGCTCCGGCCGTCTTCAGGTGGGTGGAATGTCGAACTGAACCCTTTATTTCCCTCACTGGGGTAGACCGTTCTAGTTTCAAGTGCCATGTTTAGTGGATGTCAGTTATCAGTTATCTCCTGTTAATTTCCCTCTCCAAGTTCTCCACTGCCTTAACCAGGTATTGAACTCACATTCTTTGGCTCCTGTCACTGGATCTAACTAATTCCTTTATCCACTGTGCCATGTGTCCTTGAGGACAATACCCGGTTAAGGCAGTGGAGAACTTGGAGATAACTGATAACTGACATCCATTAGACATGGTACGTTGAACTAGAACAGTCTACCCCAGTGAGCGAAATAAAGGGTTCCGTTCGATATTCCAACCACCTGAAGAAGGCCGGAGAGTACAACGGCCGAAACGTTGTAATAAGTATGGCGACAAAGATGAAGACAATAGTCCGAATAATGTAAATAGTGTTCTCATCATCGTTGTTTTTTATCCCTACGTTTTGTCTGTTGTTTTCTCAGGCCATAAACTGTCTCGTTCCATAATTAAACATTCCTGCACCATTTCACTTGTTATTTTTTTGGGGAAAAAATTCCACACAAATGAAACATGAGGTAACAGATGTGGTTCTACAGGAGGATGTTGAGAATCCATCGCGTAAAGTGTAAGAAATGAGATAGTTTTAAGGAAAGTGTGAACAAAAGTTACACCCATGTTAAGATCAGAAAAGGACAGTTGAAATTTCTGGAACAAATAATGAGGAAAGTGGGTTTGGTGAATTAGACACGCAAAAGAAATTAAGCATGAGGGAAAGAGTAAATATCCTAACTATTGAGCTTCTGTAAATAGTTGGCAGAACAACGGGTATCGGGGATAATGAGGGGGTAAACGTTGCTTACAGGTACAAACGATAAGAAGAGATGGACAGCCATGCTCATTCACGTTCTGAAAGAGAATACGAGTTGCAGATTTACTGATTAGCTACTTCAATAATTAAATGCGAAAGGTTTCTTACGGAAATATTTTGTAGTGCATGAAATAGTGATGGTGGCAAAGAGTACATGCATAAAATAACTGAAAAATTGATTTGCAATGCAAGATAACATTTATTAGACAAATTAACAAAAGGAAAGTTTAAAATTAGTTTCTTTTGTTAGACTTAAATTGTATACACAACGAAATGTTCATTAATATGTTTGATTAAGAACATACTGTGTTTGTTTGTAGTGTTCACAGCTCTTTTGACTTCAGCTAGGAAAGTTCATGACACCAATTCGAAAGTGGAAAAACCCGGGAGAGAGTTACTTTAGGGTTCACGAGTTTTTTTTTTATATTCGAGAGCTGCTGCTGCTAAGTTTTATTTAGAGCTGCTACTGCTGTTATTTTTAAGGGCTGCTACTGTTACTATGTTTAAGGCCTCTACACATAGAACTTGAAGAAGTTACCGAGAAATGTGTGTAATGTGATATTTTTTTAAAAAAATTGTCGTGAAGAATCTGTTAATTGGGTCATTGTTAACGTGACCTTCACACAAATCCAAATTCAATCAGTAACTTCTCAATGCGACACAGTAGGTAAGTGTTTGTTTACCCGTACACAGTAAGTTCCCCTCTGGTTGTCAAGTTACATGAACGGTTCTCGAGATATTCAAAGCGGACGGATACACTCTGGAGAGGTTTCGTATTTTAAGAATCTATCAGTGAATTATTGGTACGTAGGTTTTAAATAAAATTCTTCATTCCAAATGTAGAGGATGAGGAAGAAATCGTGCCTTTCATGCGCTTTAAAAAGAATAAAGTAGTTCTAAAAAAAACTTATACTAAACAAATCATTTTTATACGGCGGACATCGACTGCCATCTTTTTTCAAAGAATTACATTTATCTTGGGAAAAGGAAATAGTTATCTTGTCAATTCTAAGAGAAATTACTTTACATAAAATCCCTATTTCCTCTTGCGTGCCAAAATAGTAACAAAAATCTTCAATATATATATATATATATATATATATATATATATATATATATATAATGCGCATTCAAAGTTGACGTGCTTTCCACCATTTGAAGTTATTATACAACATAAATTCCTAAAAGACAACATGGAACCTAAATAAACATTACAGAGACATTCATGCACAAGGAAATTTCAGCTGAGAGACGAAACACTGGTTCGCAAAAACTAAAATAAACCGCGCCAAAACAAATAATAGGAAATTATCGTGAGTAGTAACGGGATGAGAAAATCTGCATTCTAAGACACAATATTTACAACGAAACAAAATCTTGATTTGCTTTTCACAACGAATGGCACAAATAAAATTGACTTCAAGTATAAATTAATGATAAAAAAAATTGATGCTAAGATTCATGAACTACATCTTAATTATAAAATTTGAAGAAATTGTTATCGCTGAATATAATTTTTAATCAGTTCATGGATTTTTTAATCCGACATTATATCTTATTACTATAAACGTAATATTAGCGGATATATATATATATATATATATATATATATATATATATATATATATATATATATATACGTGTTTCAGTACATAGCAGTTTTGTTCTGTCTGTATTTCTTAGATGAGGTATTGTAACTATTTACTCTATTCAGACTATCGTTCTGATCTTTACTGTCATATTCACGACGTTTCGGCCGTTGTACGCTCCGACCTTCTCCAGGTGATATACATCAGAATTTCGTACCAAACCATTTATTTCGTAGATTCTCCTAGTTTCACGTGGCATGCCTTTTCAGTTATTTCCCTTCTTTTGTTTACCTCTGCTGTGGACAGGTATTGAACTCACAACTCTTTGGGTCAAGTCACTGAATTACTTTAACCAATACTTCTATCCAATGAACCATGTCCTTGGGTAAGTAAACCGTAGCGTACGAAGGCCGAAACGTTGTGAATATTACAATAAAGATGGGGACAATCGTCCGAACGATGTAAATAGTGTAAACTATTGTTGTTGTTTTTTTCACTTAATGTCTACCTGCTGATAGATAGAAAGTCATACAAAATGAAATGTACCTCTTGTTAGGAATCGGAAATGTATGCCTATTTTATTCTTGGAAACCACTTCCAAGACAAACATGCTTCAACATTAAACTACATGAAGCGAAGACACACACACACACACACACACACAATATATATATATATATGTTATGGTCCAGGTTCCTTGTACCACGGTGATGGTCCAAGATAGAACCAATGAAGAATAACTCGAACACAGGTATGGAATAACACAGATATATTACAAACAGTATATGTACAAAAGAAGTAGAAGTGTTAGTAATAACAATCAGGTTAGGTTAGAGAGAACTATGTTGTCTCGACCAGTATCACTATTCCAATGTCTTACAGTAATCGTCTGACGCGACTCTGTCTCTGACTGACTGACACGATGTTTAGCAACACGCCCACGTGTGTCGAATGTGGCACAAGGCCGGTTTAATGTGGGCTTTCCGAGCCCGTAGGCTCGGGCAAAAATTGCCCATAGAACCCGTATAAACGGGATCGGGTTGGTCAACCTCCCCTAACGAGGCTCCGCCGAAGGGCAGAGCCTCGTCCGGGTTCCTCCCTGCCCAGAGGCAGAGAGTTCCCCTCCGCCTCAGAGGCAGAGAGTTCGACCGGTTAGCTGAGACGTCCAAAAAGGACTGACTCACACGATGTTCATTAACACGCCCACGTGTGTCAAATGTAGCACAAGGCCGGTTTAATGTGGGCTTTCCGAGCCTGTAGGCTCGGGCAAAAATTGCCCGTAGAACCCGTATAAACTGGATCGGGGTGGTCAACCACCTCGAACGAGGCTCTGCCCTTCGGCGGAGCCTCGTCCGAGTTCCTCTCTGCCCAAAAGCAGAGAGTTCCCCTCTGCCTCAGAGGCAGAGAGTTCGACCGAATAGCTGAGACGTCCAAAAAGGACTGGATCTCACACTACTGCTTTCTCTTGGGGCGCAGTATTTATGGTGTAAGGGATAGTCCATTACTTTTATGGGTAAGTTCCCATAAAAATATAGGTCTCTGAGGAAGACAATCCTTTTTAGCCTAAGGTCAGAAAGAGTGGTATTGTATCGGCGTAATTCCCCCCGGTAAGTCAACACGTTTTCAGAGAAGAGAGGCATATTCCCCACCCCCTTATTACGTCGTAATCGTTTGCGACGTGTCTAACAAGATACCAATATTGTCTATGTAGATAACCTAGCTATGACTGCTGACACCATTATCACTGATAAAAAAAAATGTTGCTGAAGACATTAGGTTTATAATACCCAGAAATTGATACACAAATTCCTCAAGGACATATGGCACAGTGGATAAAGGCGTTAGTTAGATCCAGTGACAGGACCCAAACAGTGTGAGTTCAATACCCTGTTAAGGCAGTGGAGAACTTGGAGAGGGGAATTAACAGGCGATAACTGACATCCATTAAAACATGGTACTTGGAACTAGAACAGTCTACCCGAGTGAGCGAAGTTCGACATTCCAACGACCTGAAGAAGGCCGGAGCGTACAGCTGCCGAAACGTTTTAATAAATATGGCGACAAAGATGAGGACAATAGTCCGAATAATGTAAATAGTGTACATAATATCTCATTTCAGAAATATAGACAGATACGTTGGAAGAATGTTTTGGTTTAGTTGCCATGTGGTAAAATATACCCGATGAAGGAGTACAAATATTACAAATTCTATATCAGAAATTATGGCTCAGAAAATTCCGCAACATTTTCTCAAACCATTTCTGAATATAAAAAACTGTGAAAATATTATCTCTCGGAATTTCTGTAAGAGAAAGTTTTCATATTTTCTCCTGGAGATTTCTGTCTCAGAAAAGTCTGTGAAAGGAAATTCTTTCAGAAAATTATGTTCGAATAATTTAGTCACAGAATTCTGAGAAAGTACTGGCTCGAAAAAATAACTCAGAGAAATCGATCATAGAAAATTTGTCTCTGAAAATTTTGTCAATGAAAATTTCTCCAAAGAATATTTTCAGAAATTAGGTTTCAGAAAACAAAAAATAAACGGTGTCTTGGAAAATTCATTTTAAAAATTCAGTCAGAAAATAATTTCAGAAATGTTTCGGAAAATTTCAAAGAAAGTTGCGTAAGAGAACATATTTTTTCCGAAAATTCAATTATACAAAATTTTGTCGCAGAATATTCTGTTGCAAGATATCCTGTAACTGCCGCTGAAAATTGTCTGAAAATTATGACCGAGAAGAGTAATCAGGGAAAAGAAATACTCACCAAAGAAAGTTCTGACTCTGGAAATTTTGTCTAAGAAAATTCTCTCTCATCTAATTGTCAAAGAAAATTCGATCAAAAAATATTCTCGTCCAGAAATTCACTATTAGAAAATTCAGTCTATGTACGCAGTTATCTAGTCTACACGTATTTTAAATAATATACAAAGTTGCTTCAAATGTCAATACAAAAATATCTGACGTATCAATAGCATTTATCAAACTTTGTAAGAGCAATTGATATTCTAGGAAAAGGAGACCATAAACAAAAAGTAGCTTAACTACCATTTACCGTGTGGAGCAAAGACGGAAATAAGCAACAAAACATTCGAAGACCAGATGGCAAAAAATGGTTTCTGAGTCGGAGGATACGCGAATCCTTCCGGTTAATAAATTAACCATTTTAAAATAAATATTTAACATTTTTCAACTAACGGGTTGCGTTCCAACCGAAAATAAATAAAAGCCCAAAAAAAAAAATGCTTCGTGATCACTTGGAAGAGTATATAATCAAAGTTTCTAGGCCTGACAAGTCAATAAGGAAAGAGAGACGGCAACATACTACAACAGTTCACGACGGCGTGATCAGAAGAGATTCTCTTACACATTCACCCGTCTTCCTCACCAAGCTACGTGACACTTACACTTTCCACCTGACTTTCTCCCGTGCCTCTTTTTTCTCACACATACACGCGAAGAAATCACATTTCTTTTCATCTTAACAAACAAGTGCTGTAATAACTCATACACGGTAAAAATGCTTTTTTTTTTATCTAAACACCATTTTCGCTTTGTTCTGAGTTGATTCAAATCCGCAAGAACAGGTCACTCAGTCGTGGAGGAAAACCGCAACGTGGATAAAACGCTTGACTATATAGAATTGATAAGTGCTGATAATCACAGCGGACAAAAATGAATTAAAAAAAGATTGAAGAATAACAAGTAATAATTTAAGACGACCGGGCCTATTATTGTGCTAGATTCCTTCTTCAGTCAGCAATTATATTCAACTTAATGACAATTAACGGTAGATGAAGTAGTCATGATATTTCAGTTATGTTGGCCCGATTGTTCAGTGATGTCTGAGGTGGATTTGTCCAAATATTTTCCTGAGATTTGAATCGGTGTTTCATACAGTTAAACTTCTTCTGTTTGGTCAACATCAGGGGTGCAACTGATTTCAGAAAGAGATGGAAAATACTTGGGGGAATAAAAGTGATTTTCCCTGTAACAGTTCATTTCTTGCCTCATTTGATTGTAATACACAGAAAAATATTCGTGAATAGGAAAGCATTATGCTAAGAATAAGCAAACATAATGTTTGTAATTTATCTAATCAGACATGCCTAAAAGAGAATTTGCTGCCTAAATACACACACACACACACACACACACACATATATATATATATATATATATATATATATATATATATATATATATATATATAGTGTGTAACTGTAAAATTGTCCAAACTGAGCAATGGTGAGACGTAAAAGATCCTTCAGGTTTTCAGTAATGGTACCAATATTCATACTCTGGCTTCAATCTTCAAAATCCGTTCAAGTACCATCAAGAGAACGGTGAATAAGTTTGAAAAAGAGGGAACAGAAGAGAGAAAAACTGGATTAAGAAGTTACAACAGCAAGAGGGATCATTATTTCAACTTAGGGCTAAATACATTTTTATTGTTCAAAGTAGAGTCTAATTATAATATAATAAAAACCTCGTAGAACTCCAGTAAGATATTTTTAATCATTTCTAAGATACAGCGGTTCAAAACTTAATCTAACAATTGGACAATTTTGGTGTTGCACGATTTGGACAATTTTGTTCTTACACCCAATATATATACATATATTGGAATCATTTTTAACCCGACATTTTTATTACTTTAAACGTCATTATTAGTGGATACTCGTATTTGAAATAGAGGTGCTATTATTATTTTAACAGTTTATATTACGTTTCTCGGTCTGCGCATTCGAGAAATCTTAATAAAAAAATGTTATCTTTGAACCGCCAGGCTTCACCGTTCGGCTACAGAGCGCGTCACAGATCAGAAAGGAACTATTTTTTCCCTTTTAAGGGAAGCACACTTCAACATTGAGATATTTTTCTTGGAATCCTCTGTTTTCTCAGTTTCGTATCCGAAACGTAAACAAGGCAATTTCTAAAGAATTAATGGATTTATTTTTATCCGACTTTTTTATTTCTTCAAACGTCATTTTTGTGATGTCGAAGAACACTCGTTACCATTTTTGTGATGCTCGTTGTAGTAGAGACTTTGTAATCGCAGATACAACTATAGTATCGCCGTTGAACAATACTGGTGTCAGACGCCTTCGACTATCACTCGCACTAATAGTACTTACTTGATAATACTCGCTCGAACAGTAATCCGAATAGTGATCTGAAAAGAGAAATAGTATCGTGAAGAGAGTAGAGAATAGTGGTTCATATATGGTTCCGAATAGAGGATAGACTAGAAATGACAATCAATTAGAAACTCGCTAACTCCCATATATGTGTTTCTTCTATTGTAACGTGGTTTACTTAATTCAATAATGGGATTGCCCGTGTTTGCTCACTAGCGATCTGTGTTCAAACTCAAGTGTTGGCAGCGATACTTTATTCCTTTTTTCTTTTAAGCGTTTCACCCCAAGCAAGGCGGGAAGCCACTAGCACGCAAGGGGTGACAGAGAGTTGAAGCGAGAGCAAATAGGGGTGATAGAGGAAAGATAAAGAGATGGATCGGGGATAGATCAGGGTATCTGGAGACGCCGATTGACATTACATTGGAATAGTTGGAGATTATAGCTAAAGGATATAGGGAAACAGGAAAAGGGGAGGGAGTTCCACAGGCGAGAAGTGCGAGACATGAAGCTTTTGGAGTAGAAGAGACGGCTAAATTTAACAGTTTCGACAGTGAAACGGTGAGAGCGAGATGCTGGCCTAATAGAACGCTTAAATTCATGAAGTCTGGGATCCAGCGAAAGCAGCTCATTGGAGCAGTTACCATGAAAGTATTTGTAAAAAAAGACAGAGGGAGGCGACGGCACATCTGTGAGAGAGCGACTGCAGACGAAATGCCAGATTAATGCCAATTACATTGCATATCCGTCTCTGGATTTTATCATGAACCTTGAGACAAACAGAAGGGTCTCCAGACCATATATGGCAGCAATACTCCATGCAAGGGCGAATGGTTGATTTGTAGATTTGAAGGATTGATTACGGCGAGAAGAATTTCCTGGCGCGGCACAGGGAGACAAATTTCCTTGCTGTGGACGAAGCTATTGACTGAATGTATTTGTTCCATCTCAGGTTAGCAGACAATGTCAGACCGAGTAGTCGCAAAAAGGTGCCCTCGTGGAGTTGAGCGTCAGACATTCTAATGGGGGACAGGGATGGTTCTCTGTGGTGAGCAATAGAGAGCAGTTTTGCTTTGAGGCATTAAAGTTAACCTGCCAATTTCTGCTCTAGTTCACAACCGATTGGAGGTCCTTTGCGAGACAAACGGCCAGGTTAGTTTTGTCAACCACAAAAGATTTGTTTTCGAGACAGGAGTAAATAGTAGTGTCGTCCGCGCAGATGCCTACTTGGGAACCTATGACGTCAGGATATAACAGTTCTTATTTAATGGATACTCCTATTTGAAATAGACGCCACATTTTAGACATAGTGTGTATTACGTCTATCAGCCTACGCATTCGATAAATTTGACCAACAACAAAGATGAGGATATTAATTTAACTAAGGCCTGTTTTATGGGATATTTATGAGTTTCTTCTAGCAGAGGTTTATTCAAAAACACAAGACCAATATGCTGTGAAAAATGATCGATAAAATAGTCAAAATTATTCCTACCAGGAAATTGAGTGAAAATGAAAATATATTCGCAAATGAGCAAACACGTTTATCACGAAATTCTCCTGATTATACAAAAGCAAAAACAATTTGTTTTTAGCAGAAATGAGTATACAATGCGTTATCAAGGTAAATAAAATGGAGATTTTAATAGCGTATACAGTCAGATACAAGTCGAGTCTTCAGGCTGAAATGTATTATATATGGATAAAAGCTTCCTTCGGCTGAAGTGCATGCACGATCGAAAAGAGCTCTCAGCAAGTGTTCGCTTCAAACTTTAAAATATTTACCAATGACGAAAGGAGAAAAAAAAGTTTTATTTCAATAAGCTTCTATCTGAATAAATATTCGACAAGTATTTTTACTGAAACTTGCCGTAATTTAAAGTTAAGTCTGAATGATAATAAACAAGGGAAACATCTTTGAGGCTGTGTATTGGGTTGCAATATATTTCGTAGCATTTCAAAGCCAACATTTAGATATTTTTTACATAGCCTTCTCAGACTAACGTTTTCAGTTGACATGAAGGGGAAATAGTAAATTAAATTAAGTGCTAAGTCTTCAGCTAAGAAAGTTCGTTCACTGTGTCGGCCTAGACAATTTTTCTCGCCAGAATCTATGTTGCATATTTAAAAGTCTTCCATTCGCCCTTGTTTTGAATATTTCTGCCACAACTGGTCTGGTAATCCTGCTATATATTTAGAGATTCTTGATAAAACACAAAGACTCTGAAATAGTTTCTGTCCGGATCTGGTATCTAGGCTTCAGTCACTTTCCCTCCGTCGTAACGTAGCTTCCTTGTGCCTTTTTTATAAATACTTTCATGGTAATTGTTCTGATGAACTTTCCACTATTGTAGCTAGACTGAGTTTAAGCGCAGTACTAGATTGGCGGTATGGTCTCATCATTTTACTGATGAAATAGTACTTAACTGTTACATCTATGTTAACAGAATCTTTTTTTTTCACTTGTAGAACTCTCTCCCGGATTCTTGCTTTCCAGTCAACTTTGATCTTCAAAAATTTAAATGCAATGCCAATCGTTTTATTCTGTCTTCTTAATTTTTATTGTTCTTTTAACTATTAGAATAGAACTGATCGTTTCGATAAGGTCAAATTGATAACTGATTTAAAAAATGACTTACAGTCTGTTGTCAACTAGAGTAAGGAAAGACTTGTTGATTTTTTTACGCCTCCAAAACGAAACTACTCTTTTAGTCGTCTGAGAGAACCCTTTTTGTCTTCCATCAGCATGGCTGATGCTAACCTCCAGGAGAGTGACTCGTTGCTGACGTTTTCTGCTGACATGAAATGAAGTGATTATATTGAATATCGCTAAGTCTCATACTAGGAAAGTTGGTTCCTTGTGTCGTGCGAGACAATATTTCTCGCCAGAATCCTTGCATATGTATGTCTATCATTCGTCCTTGCTTTGAATATTGCCGCCAAATCTGGTGAGGAGCTTCTGCTATATATTTAAAGATCCTTGATGAAGTACAAAAAAGAACATGCAATGTTATTGGTTCTGACTCGCTATCTTGGATCCAGTCGCATTCCCACCGCCGTAACCTAGCTTCCCTGTGCCTTTTCTATAAATAAATCGAAATAAGTGCTAATACGGACATACAAAGCCAGGTGGGTACGGAGTGTGCATTAGGACATGCCAGCCAACGAGACATGAAATCCTAGTGGAAGGCGCCACCTTTAGGATTGTCCCGTTCCGTTCGCTTTTCATCGATTGCTACTTTTATATTGTCCAGCAGTATTTGTCAACGCTTGATATGGTGGGAAGTACTTGTAATAAACGATGAACTCTTTGCCTTTGAGGCTCAGTGCTTCCGGTTCACCCGTCCGTCAGACCTTAAAGCTTCAGAGGATTTTATTCTGGAAATCTTTGAGAGGAATTTTCCGTTTCGGTTGATATACTCATCTTGGTTGCTGTGTCCAGAACACTTCTACAGTAGAACTTTCTGAACTTCTTAATTTTCTATCGTACTTGGTAGCCTCGAAATTTTGAGCGGAACACTTTATTCAATCGACTGGGAAGTTTGTTCCCATTTCGCTTAGCGGATAGGGTATATACAGCCGCATGAAGGAAATCGTCCGTTGCCAACGACATTGGGCTAATTTCATAGCTCGTGACTCAGATAAGGGATAATCAGCATTTCAAACATCCTTCAAGGTAACAAGCATAAAATCATCTTTCGCGAGCAGAGTGAGAAAAGATGAGGACAACCATAAAAAATCTAGTACGGTTTCTTTTTTAAACATGTCACACCTATGTAATCTTTTCAGATTTGCGCTGCATACAATATAAGGACGATATTGCAATACATTGAACCCTTTGCAAATATCTCTCCTGAACCAAACCCGCTCGAGAGAAAAAATAACGTGACTAAGGTCTGTTTTTAATAAAATAAATATTTTGTATTGTAAAAATAATTCTTTTAATTTTTGTGTGGATAAAATCGATAAAAAGGGAGTTTCTATTATAAAGTAATTTGTTCCCAGTCGCTTTGATGATGGTAAGATGATCCAATTTCAAATCTAAATTGTTCATTTGAAATACTATTTATTTATTTTTTTAATCATTTCGACTAAAACAATGATATAACGTGATTAAGATGCAAGCGGTTACTGAGTGTAAAAGAATCCGAAAAAAAACTTTAAGAAGAAATTAATCATTATTGTGTTTTCTGAGCAGCTTATTGTATAGAAGGCATGAAAATAAGTAATGAAGGCATGAAAATGATTAATGGAAGCTTGAAAACAAGTAATAGACGTATCAAAATAAGTAATGTAGGCATGAAAATAAGTAATGGATCAACTCGAATTAAAAAAGATTATTAAGGAGAAAGTAATCAAGTTTTCTGAGTAGATTATTGAATAGAGGGAATGTGAATAAGTAATGGGGATATTAAAATAAGTAATTGGCCCACTTGAAAAAAATGGCCTGTCCTGTTTTTAATAAAGTAAATATTTTGTATTGTAAGAATAATTCTTTTGGTTAGCGTGTGCATATTCCATTAGCAATTTTATTTTTAAAATAATGATTTTCCAGAGACAAGTCATACTATTTAACCGATATCGTGGAGGATAAGTTCTCTTCATACTTCCCCATCCCACCAGGGTATTTGCCCATTTGAATGTAAGAAATTAAACTGGAATTCAACGGATAGCGGCTCTACAATTTCTCATTCAGAGCCGCTATCAATTACACTAGCCATATATACGTATCTAAAAAGGCAATACACGTCTCCACAAACTGGAACTCAAAAATTGTTCACGCATCATACTTTCTTAAAAAAAATCGTTTGCAGATATTTTAGTCTCTCTCTGTTTGGAAGATTGGCGTAATACGATCTTCCTAAGCCAATAAATTTCGAGAAAACAATCTTCTGTCATCGATTTTCGATTTTTCCCAATTCGCGACTCAGTGAACAAATCCCCAGAATTTATGGTAAGATTCTTATTTCGAAACAGAATATCAAAACCACGTTTAAAAGTTCGATAACTAAAAATTCATTTTGCTGTTTCTAAAATACAGATCATGTGTCTCAAAAGACTTTTATAAGATTTAATGTTGAAATCTATATCTTTGCGACATGGTATCCACCTACGTTTCGGCGTAAAGTGCTCGTCACGCTCCAAAAGAGAGAAAAAAAGATAATTTACCTTTTATATAAGATCAAAAAGAGGTAATGAAATAACAAAACAAAACAGAGCAACGCTGTTTGTCTTTTGTCTGTATCTAGGGCGTGACACTCGATCTGTTTAACGTTTATATATAGAATCAGAAAAAAAATTGTCCAGTCCCCGCGACCACTATCATCCTGGCTTCGGTATCTTGAAACCATACCGCATTACTGCAATGAGGGAGGTGCTGTCGATGGTTGAAATCTCCAGGGATAGGCTTACCTCATCAGAGATAAACTGCCCGAAGGCAGAAACACGGCAGACAGGAACAGATCCTAAACGGAAAATTGTATTTGCTTACGTCACCAAGGTGACAAGTTGTAGGTTTTAATGTCTGGCACATGCGCATCGACCAAACACAAAAAGTTCCCGGTTCCTGTTGGCATTAGTGTTTACCAAAGTTTCGTCTTTACTACAATGAGGAATGTGCAGTATCAAGGTTGTTATCCCGGGAACAAGGCTTCCATCACTGTTTTAGGAAGAATAGAGAAAAGAGCATAGCCTGAAAGCCAGGAAGAATCAGCATCTGATTAAACTGAAGACACTTTGATCCATCGCTAAAGATATATAAAATAGTTGCTTTCTTGTGCCAATCCATCGCTAAAGATGCTAGGAAAATGGTCGCTACCCTGTGCCGATTCAGAGCTAAAGATCATAGAAAAATGGTCGCTTCCTTGTGCCAATCCATCACAAAAGATGTTATAAAAATGGTTGCATCCCTGTGACGATCCAAGCGCTAAAGATGCTAGGAAAAGGGTCGCTTCCTTGTGCCGATCCGGCGATAAAGATGCTAGAAAAATGGTCGCTTCCCTTTGCCGATCCAAGCGCTAAAGATGCTAGAAAAAGGGTCGCTTCCTTGTGCCGATCCAAGCGCTAAAGTTTCTCAGAAATTAGTTGCTTCCCTGTGTTGATCCATCTAGTACCTGACTTCTACTATTCTTTACATTTCAAGAGCCAGATCAGGCCGATCATTGAGTACTGCTGCGGGAGCTGCCCAGTCTTCACTGTCTACTCTCGATAGAGACCAAAATCGTCTCCACATCCTTGTGGCTGATGAATTATTTTCCCGTCTACAACCCCTTTTTCACAGACGAAATATCGCATGCCTCTCGCGGCTCTATCGTTCGGATGAACTATACTCCTTAGATCCACATGTCCCAACATCAATAGCTAAGACCCGTCATGAAACGCCCATTCTCGCGAAATACCCTCTATCTTTTCATATTCCTTTCGTGAGACATAATTTCCGCTCGAGTAACTTCTTCTCACGTATACTTCATTATGGGACCGACTCCCAAGGGGTGGGTATGCTTCCACGATCACTACAACCATAACCTATCCAAGTCTACGGTTAACTATTATCTACCACACATACCTGCATAAGCTAAGCCGTGCCTCTTCTACCTCAAGTGGCCCCCGGGCCTTCTACAGGTAGAGCTCACAGATATTTTGACCATGGACAGAAGTGCTTATCCATATATAAATAATCCAGCCATATTTTTATATTTCTTGCTATTTATTATGCTTAAACTGCCGTGGGATTTGTTACCGACGGCCCCATATTTAATAACATAATATAAGCAGATGATACTGTGTTGATGGCGGATACAGAAGAAAACTGTAAGAATTCCTACGCGCAATACTATCAGTTGTAAGAAGACAGTGAATGGGTGTTAGCAAGATGGACAGCCGGAGAACAGGACTACGAATTAGAGACATCAGAATCAAGCAAGAACTGAAAATTAACTATCTAGTGTTTTAACTGATGACGGAAAATGGGACACAGAAAGCTGAAGGCGCATTGAAATAGCGAAAGATGCCTTCCAAAAGCTAAGCGAAGTATTAAGAAATAGGAAAATGTCGTTAGAAACACCCAAAAGATTGCTGAACTGCTATGTAATATATAGAGGTTAATCCAGGACAGTTTCCTCATAGATGAAGAGAACACTTAAAGCAAGTAGAATTGTGGTTCTACAGAATTATGTTGAGAATTCCTTGGATTGAAAAAGACTTGTAGTTAGAATCAGAGAGAAAAGCAGCTAAACCTTTTCGTACGCGTAATAAGGAAAGAATGCTTGGCTACTTTGAAGCTCACAAGACATATTGAAGGCAAGAGTAACAGGGAGAATCAGCAAATTATCTACAAAACGATTTTATTTTAAATACATGCTAGATCTGAGACTGGGATAGTTAGTAATTGTACAAAGGTTAAAACTAAAAAGGATAGGATATGGTGGAGAGCCATAATCATCAATATCCTGAACGGAAAGAGTGCATAAAAGAAAACTGATGAAAATTAATTTAACAGATATTTACTTTATGGGCACTGGGGATGGATGTTCGATCAACAGTGCCGGTATTTCGAATACTGATTTTCAAGGCAGGTTGTCGACACCAAAAAAAAAAAAAAAATTTGCAACACAATTCATTGGCTTTAATTTGGCGCTAAGCTGCACGTAATTAAGTAGCATAAATTTAAAACCATATTTTATCAGTAAGGTTTGCAATAATTCCTGAACATTGACAATGCTTTTTTTCTTGTTTACTTAGTTATGAATGTTACTACTTCGGTATTTATTCGTTAATTTATTCCGACCACCAAAAATATTTAATTTGTTCGATGAAAATGAAGCCAAGATGAGATAACAAAGGAGTAGCGATAACGTCAGTGGGTTCCATGAAATACACATGATTATTAATTTATGTTCCCTTGTTGTGAGAAATTGCTGTGTCGATGTACGTATTGATGAGAGCGAATGAAAATGTTGAAATAACTGTTTAAATAATCCAACTTTGGATACCACGAACTGTATAAAAATATCGTCTATATATCTAAAACGGCTGTATAAATATTTGACTCATAACAAAATTCTGAATTTTAATAAGGAAAAATTAGTCATGAAATTTGAAAGTAGGAAAATAATAAAGGAGTTTCTTGAAATAAGTATATACAGTGTAACCCGGATATAAGAGAAACCCGGATATAAGATAGATTTTCTCTGGTCCCAAATTAGAGCCTGTGTTAATGTATATATAATAGACCAAACTCGGGTATAAGAGAAACCCGGATATAAGAGTCCCGACAACTCTCTTATATCCGGGTTACACTGTATTTTAACTGCATTCTATATTTACGTATGTTTGTGTGAAACCTGTGCTTGATGTGCTCTGGCAAAGAAAAAAATTGACATTTTAATAGATGCCATGTTTGGTTTAGAATTTCAAAAGATTAACGATATATTTTTGATTTAAAGGGATTTCTGAAGAATCTGCTGTTCTTAGAGAGGCCGATAATGACTGATTTAATTTTTTTGAGTAAAGAATAAGGGAAAGGATTATCCACCACACCTTCTTAAAGATTAAGGAATTTGTCATCGAGTTAAAAATATCAAATGAGAATAACTTGACTTAGACATGGCAGCCATATGTTTGGTGATTCTAAATTTTAAAAAAATATTTAAAAAAAAATCATTCATAAATTACTCTTCTGTTAACTTCTGGCACACATGGCTAACTTCTAGGGCGCATTAATGTGCCCGGGTGCACCGGTTGAAAAACGCGACTTTAGAGGTAGATGTCCATGGTGGACCATAACGAAGCAGACAGGAGGCAATAACTAGTCTTGTTTAATCATGGTGAACGAGATGATCTAGTACTTAGAAGAGTTGATTTTTCCAACTGCTTGAACTTGTCTAAAGACAACAAAGATAGTATCCTCCTTCAAAACCATTGATTTAAAGTTCTAGCTTCAAGCCTAGACGTAGAATATACACCTATAAATAAAAATTAAACATAAACTTAAATCATACCTGGTATTGTTACTTGTTATGGGAACTAACTCATAATAATAATGGACTATTCCGGACATCATAAATACTGCGCTTCAAGAGACAGCAGTCAGTTCAGTTCAGAGTCAGTCCTTTTTGGACGACTCAGCTAGACGGTCGAACTCTCTGCCTCTGGGCAGAGAGGAACCTGGACGAGGCTCCACCGAAGGGCAGAGCCTCGTTCGGGGAGGTTGACCAAACCGATACCGTTTATACGGGTTCTACGGACAGTTTTTGGCCGAGCCTACGGGCTCGGTGGGCCCACATTAAACCGGCCTTGTGCCACATTCGACACACGTGGGCGTGTTGTTGAACATCAGTTCAGTTCAGAGTCAGTCTTTTTTGGACGACTCGGCTAGACGGTCGAACTCTCTGCCTCTGGGCAGGGAGGAACCCGGACGAGGCTCGTTCGGGGAGGTTGACCAACCCGATCCCGTTTATACGGGCTCTACGGGCATTTTTTGGCCGAGTCTACGGGCTCGGGAATACCCACGGTAAACTCGGCCTTGTGCCACATCTATCCCTCGTGGGTGGGACAGTAAAAACTGTTCAGTTCAGAGTCAGTCGTTTTTGGACGACTCGAATAGACGGTCGAACTCTCTGCCTCTGGGCAGAGAGGAACCCAGATGAGGCTCCGCCGAAGGGCAGAGCCTCGTTCGGGGAGGTTGACCAATCCGATCCCGTTTATACGGGTTCTACGGGCATTGTGCCACTCGGCCTTGTGCCACATCTATCCCTCGTGGGGGGAGGACAGTAAATACTGTTCAGTTCAGAGTCAGAGAGAGTCGGCAGAGTCGATTCAGACGATTACTGTAAGACATTGGAATAGTGATACTGGTCGAGACAACATAGTTAACTATAACCAACACTTTTACTTCTTTGTACATATTTTATTTCTGTTTGTAATATATCTGTGTTATTCCATACCTGTGTTCGTTTTATTCTTCATTGGTTCTACCTTGGACCATCACAGTGGTACAAGGAACTTGGACCATAACATTACTTACGCATAAACCTGGGTAGATAATCGATTATCTACACCATAAATCCTATGTTCTCACAGTCTGAAATCTATATGATTTGATGCTATCATTTCTAGCTACACAGTTTGGTTTGTTTTACAGTATATAAACCTTTTTTCCGGATAATTTAATGCCGACTCCCGCCGTACAATACAAGACGTAACATAAGTTTCGATTACCCTAGAGTCACAAAAGTAGACATAAGTTTGCTTTGCTTGAGAGTCAAAAGGTTCGATTTGTACTATAAAAAAGTATATACAGGTTACTTCTTTTTTTACAAGAGTCAAAAACATAGACAAACTTTTGGTTTGCGCCAGAGATAACAATGTAGGCAAAGGTTTAAAGTTTGGTCTGCTTATGCGTCAAAAGTGCAGGCATAGGCTTGATTTTCACAAGAGTAAAAATGTTAACATAGATTTCGTATGTAGGTGAGTCAAAAAATCTTTAACGGGAAAGACTCATGATAGAAAGGATTATTCTCTCATTTACGTTTCCCCTGTTATGGGCATTATTATACCCATGATATACTAATACCGTATTTGACGGATAGAACGGCTGAAATAAAAAGGAATAACAAATATGCTTTGTCCTCATAGAGACTTTTATATGACTATGAACTACATAAAACTATATATACATATTTACAGGTGTCCCAGCCGGAGAATAAATATATCACATATATGTACAAAGCAAAGCAGAGCGTAAGGAAAAAACAAAAAGGAAGTGTTTTACATATATAATATGGAGATATTCCTGTGTCTGGTGAAGCCATGTTTAGGACTACGGATTCATCTATGTCCCAGTTGAGGACATATTATATGAACGGGAAACAGCGAGTTTCCCAAATTCAGGACTGCGAACTGGATTTTCTTTCTATATCAGGGAAATATATATTCCCAAAGGGAAACGTCAGCATGGACTTTAAGCTGCAAGGGAGTCAGATTTAGCCTCTGCCCAGGCGGTGGGAGCTCAGGTTAACGAAAGCAACTTTACGGTTTAGCAGCTGTAAAACAAACTGAAATCGACTGCCGATTTCGTCAATGTATCGAGTGACGTCACTAAGCGGCTGTCATGTGACCCAAGTGACTTATCTCCGCTAAAGAGAGATAAACATCTTCTGTAGAAGACATGGGCTTGGTTTGCACAAGAGTCAAAAATGTAGACAAAGGTTCGATTTGCACAAGAGGTAAAATGTAGGCACAGATCTGGTTTGTACGAGAGTAAAAAAAACACTAGGCATAGGTTTGTGAGTCAAAAGGATAGACAAAATTCGTATGTAAGCTCGTCAAAAAGTTTGACATAGATTTGAACTGCACGATAAGTAAACAGGTAGATATACATCTATATTTGGGTCTCGCTTCATGGTGGTTGCGAATTTGAGTCATTGGGTCAGAACTGCTTCTTTATAGGTACTTAACTTCAAAGAATCAATTTTAGGCTTTACCAGCAACTTCAGCGGACCTAGCATAGAGATAAATACCATACGTGAGCTTTTGATCAAGAAAGAAATGAGACTGAAAAATCCTCCACGTAAGTAAACATATTAGGTTTAAGGCACTAGAAATATATCACTGGATTGTTAAAGAGATACACTGTCTAGTGGATTGAAGATTACTAAAATATAGCTGGTGTCCTGGCCGTTGAGAGTTTACTACATAAGTCGAGTAGGACGGAAAGTCGTATTCTGTAGGTCAGTGGTCAAGCAAGGCAAGATCAGACGAGAGAAGATGAACTGGTTCTGAAAATCACTGCAAAAATAGTGTCCTTTAAAATTCCGAGAAGGTACCTCACCTGATGACGGCCGGAGTGTATAACGACTGAAACGTTATAAATATGACAACGCTTCTAAGTACTAGATCATCTCATTAACCATAATTAAATAAGACTAGTTATTGATTTCCGACCGCTTCGTCATGGCCCACAATGGACGATTTTTCAATAAAATATGATTTTTAGTTCTTAAATGTTGTATCCTTAAAGATACAAACAAAGAAACAAACAAACTTGGCACTCGAGTGTAGGATCAGCAACACCCGCGTAGATGAAAGAAAGAGAGGTTTATTGTAAAAGAGAATACATCACTAAAATACAGGGAATTGTGTGGCAGGCTAGTAATTCTCGAAGCAGAGTTTTTTACCTTACCTCACCGCGCGGCAGGATGTGGCACAATGCCATTTTTAATGCGGGGTAAAACCGAGCCCGTAGGCTCGGGCAAAAATTTTCCGTATACCCCATAAAAAACGGGGTCGGTTTAGCTGTCTACCACCCCAGACGAGGTTCAGGCCGATTGCTAGTTACCAAGGCTCTGTGTGCCACACTCTGAGTCGCTTCCTTGTAGATAAAATTGACCCATTGATCGGAAAGTCTCCTTCATACGTCCGAAACTCTGCCCACTTCGTGGAAATAATCAAAGATGCTCCCATCCTATCCAACCAGATGGTGAGCTTGGACACCAAGGTACCCACGGAGGAGGCACTCTCTGTAGTCCGAGACAGATTGGCCTCTGACTCATCTCTAGAAGAACGGACCAGCATTTCAATAGATAATCTGATGGAGATGTTGACTTTCTGTACACAAACAACACACTTTGGAATGGGATCACACATATATCGACAGGATGAAGGCTTAGCAATGGGCTTGCCATTATCACCAGCAACAGCGAATATATACATGCAATACTTTAAGGAAATGTCATTAAAATCTATATCTCTAAAGCCAACTCTACGTTTAAGGTACGTAGATTACACCTTCATACCATGGCCACACCAGGAAGATGTTCAGGTTCTACTGGACCATGTGAACTCAACAAAACCTTCGATACAGTTCCTGATGGAGAAAGAGAGTAACAATACACTCCCATTCCTGGATGTTCTAATATGTCGAACAGAGTGAGCGAAATAAAGGGTTCAGTTCGAGATTCCAACCACCTGAAGAAAGCCGGAGCCTACAGCGGCTGAAACTTGTAAAAAATATGGCGATAAAGATGAGGACAATAGTCCGATTAATGTAAGTAGTGTACATGATACCTCAACTCAGCAATATAGACAGATACTGAAGGTGAATGTGTTTTTCCCGGTCACAGGTTGCACAAGCAACACCGCCAACGTGTATAGTGTTTCCGCAAACGTCTTATTCCCCGGAGATAACTCTATTACTTGTTTTTTGTTTCCTGTGAACAATCGTTTTCTGTTGAACGAATCAAACGATAGAAAAAATCGAAATCTGAATCTGTCGTAAGAGAATACACAATTCATTTGAATGGCTACGCAAGGTAACAGAAAGCTATGTATGATTTAATTTCACCCCAAGCAAGGCGATAATGCCACTCGGACGCAGGCTGGGGTGGGGGATGCAAAGAGTGAAATAAAATGAAATGACTTTAGTGAGGACGAGTGAATAAATGGACTATAGAGGATCCAGGAAGACAAAAAATGGCGAGTAACGTTGCATTTAAATTTTTCAAGATTTTAGGTGCCGGGGAAGCAGCAAATCGAAGAGTTCCACGGGCAAGAAGTGAGAGAAAGGAAACTATTCAAATAGAACTGTCGGTATCATCTAGCTAGTTTAGTAGTAAAACGATGAGACCTAATTGCCAATCTAGTAGCACGCTTGAATTCACGCAGTCGAAGCACTGAGGAAAATTCTGCAGTTAACATGAAAATATTTGTAAACGACAGAGTGAAGCCACTTAACGACGGTGAGAAAGTTGCTCAATTCGAGATCCCAGATCAGTATTAGATTAAAGACCCTTCTTTGAGTTTTGTCAAGAATCTTGAGATATATCCTAAAAGCACAAGACCAGAAATGGAAGCAGTATAAAATGAACAGATGAATGCTAGATTTATAAATGTCCAAGACGGATTCTGACGAGAAAAATTGTGTGCCACGACGCAGTAAACCGAGCAATTGATTCAATACAATCACTTTACTTCATGTCAGTGGAATATGTGAGCCTCAGAAGGCACAAAGTGTTGTTCTCTTGGAGTTTGTCATCGGCCATGCTAATCGCACGTAGACAAAAGTTCTCTGTGATGATCAACTCAAAGCGGTTTTGCTTAGGAGGCGTCAAAATTTACAATTTTTGGACCTAGTTAGCCACTGTTTAGAGGTCGTTTTTGAGAGCAGTTTCCAGGTTTGTTTTGTCGGATGTGTCGGACTTGCTACTAAGACAGGAATAAATAAATGTGTCATCAGCATAAATACTATTTCATGACTAACTAATGATGCCATGATTTTATAAGAAAATATTTCGTTGAAAAATTGTTGGCATCGATATCTAGTGTCGGAAATAGGAATAACGATAATTTAGGCCCCGAGTTAAAATATTAATTGCAAATGTATAAATAATTAGATTCTACACTCCCAGGCACACGCTTTCATTATTGTGTAATGTTCTTGCTTTCATTAATGTTTACGTGAGCTTTAATTGCATACAAACAGGATTTTAGTAATTAAAACAACGTACGGTTACTGACGCCATGTCAGCATTTGATTAATAACTAATTTAATTTGTTTAATGGTATATCAGCACCGTTATGGGTCATTTAATGTCGAAATATAATTCTTTTGGGTACTTTGAAGTAATAAAAATATGATATATGTTATTCTGCTTTCACAAGTGAATATATGGTAGATGATACTCATCTTTTGTGCATATACAAGTTTGTGGGAACATGATTACTAGAGGTGGTGATGTGTGTTTTATGTTGATTTGTTGAAGTTATATTTTAGAATACAGTTTGGTTTAAGACATTCTCGGATATTATATAGATTAATGTCAAAAATGAGTTCTTTCATGTTGGTTGTTTTTGTTTAGCGGCATATCAACCTCTATAGTTGAATGTCGCAACCTAGGGAAGGTTACTGAATAGGATAATCAAACGAAGGTTGGTAATGAACGATAATACTTAGGACAAGAACAACTCGTATAAGATTCGCCAGCGGCCCGTTGAAGAAATGAGTCAAGTGAATTCAACAATGAACAGCAGGATATCAACCAACCGCCCCAAGTTGTCAGATGTGGCACAAGACCGAATTTAATGTGAGGTATCCGAGCCTTTAAGCTCGGCCAAAAATTCCTCGTAGACCCCGTATAAAACGGTGTCGAGACCCTAACCTTCTATATAGCCTCGTCAGGGGATCCTCTCTGCCCAGATGAAGTTTCACCAGCACACCTGGAGACGAATCTCTAACTGCAGACAAACATACATTATTTACTACTGTATTTATGTGAATGGGGACATACGTATTATCGTCTGTAGATATGCTACAAGAGTTAATTAATTCTGAAACCTAAATATTTTGAACACAATTTTATGTCTTCTACTAAATATATTATTTTTATCGCAGTTCTATGCCTTCAATTACAGTTAAAATGTATTGCTGGTCATTTCATGTGTATGTTTGGTCCTTTTTATATAAAAATGCGTGTTTATATTTCTATAGTGTTTTGTTTGGACGGTTCACTATTTGCTCATAGCTGAGACACTAACAGGTGCTACCACCCCCGGGTCAGGGTGGGCCTGGGAACAACAGCAATGAAGAGGTGGTTCCACGCTCCTCAAAACCTCCAATCTACCGATTAGTAGCCTTGCTTTCAGATGTAGTTTATCTTCATACCCAGTACTAGTAAATTCAAGATTGAGTTGTGTCAGTCAAAGGTGTAGACCATTCATTGGAAAAAAAAGTTCAACCTTTGCTAGCTTTTTCACTGAAGTGATCAGATTCAACATTGAGCTATGTAAATAGCAGTTCTGCCTGTGTTGCTGTAAGAGAGAACCGAAATTACTTTCAGCGAATTGCTTGATTTGACCGTATATAAGAGACACACAAAAAGTCTCCGCGTCTTTGTGTGTGACAAATTATTTTGCACCCTTTCTCAGAGACGATGTTTCGCAAGCCTCTCACTGCTCTATCGTTTTATTCATGCAAAGGGATAAGACAAAAGAAACATTTCCTTCCACCAGTTCTAACATTCACGCCTAAGACCCGCCATGCTAAGCATAATCTAGCGAACTACTTTCATGTTCCATTAATGAGATGTATGTTCCCTTCTGTGCCTCTTACTCTTTAACTCTCTAACTCGAGTGGCTCTCGGGCCTTGTACAGGGTTAAAATTACTGCAACAAAAATATGACAAGTGGAACGCCCCCATTGGCTCATTGCGACAACACGCTCACTCTCTTAGGCTATAAGTTTACCGCAAACGGTTACTTATACCTAGACTACGTATTGTTATTATTTACTCAAATTATTATTATTATTATTATTATTATTATTATTATTATTATTATCCCTCTTTCATTTTCGTTTTCAAGCGGAGATCTTGCATTATGGTCGCTCTCGCATCAAGTCGGACGCACCTAATGCATAGAATACCTTTTACAGAATATTTACATAGCCAAGCAACGCGGACTTCTGAAGCGAAAGGAGACTAGACTTTATTTTGACTTTATTCCCGACGTACAAATTTAACCACGCACCCCAAAGATAACTGGGACAACAGTGGTCTGAATGTCTCACTTTGTGGCAGTTTCACTCTGAAGTCTGGTGTATTTCTTAAACTTGTCAATTTTTGGACCTCGATATTATGGTCATCGGGAACAGCCACATCAATTATTAATACTATTATTATTAGTAGTAGTAGTAGTAGTAGTAGTATTAGCAGTAGTAGTAGTATTATTGGTACTGTAAAAGAATTATCGTAGCAAAATACCGCCAATAGTAACTGATCAATCACGCCTAAATATATCTCAATTCGTCCTTGTCATTAAATAACTAAAAACTATAGTAGAAATAGACGAAGCTGAATAGTAACTGATCAATCACGCCTAAATATATCTCAATTCGTCCTTGTCATTAAATAACTAAAAACTATAGTAGAAATAGACGAAGCTGAAAGTAAATAATATTGGTTATGGTAAAACACTAACTTGGTAAACATAGCATTAACATCGCAGAGAAATATATCCGTCATATACAATGGCCAAAGACGAATAACAGGTGAAGGAGTGAGTGTATTTATAAGTGATTACTGCGGTCGGTAGTATTCCTGTATTCATGTAGTATATTTTACTAGGATGATGTTTTTTTCTGCATTATATTCAGTTGTACTGCTACCTTGCTTTTTATATACAGTAATGTTTTCTGCTATGACTAATGACTTTTTTTAAAATATGTTATAATGTAGTTAGCATGTTTTTAACTTTACATGTCTAAACCACCAGAAATATTATTTCCTGCAGAAATTGGGATGTGGCTAAGAATCGCATAGATCTTTTATGTTGTTAAATAGAATTTTTTCTCATCTTTTTTCCTCCGATCAATTTACTCGGTCAATGCGTCCTTTGCCCTCCTTCAGGCGAATCTAAAACCCAGTAATGTTTTTAATCGATGGTCTTATACCGTACGTACACACACACACACAGACACACACACACACACACACACACACACACACATTTTAAAACGCATAAAAAACAAATAATATTAATTTCGACTTACAGCTAAATGTTTCCCACTGCGAAAAGCTCGTTAAGCAAACAGATGAAGGCTCAATCACCAGAAAGACAAGTGCAATTGTCTGACGATCGTTTCTCAGCATGAATTTTTTTACTTGTAAGATGAACTTGATTATTATTTATTGTTTTTATCTGGTTTTGCCATTGCTCGATCAAATCTTTGATTTTGAGCGCTCTTTTCGTAAAGATTGCTTATCAATAACATTTATGGAATTTAATCAACAGCATATACGAGAACTGTTTCTATGGTAACAGGGCTAAAGTATGCAGAGTGAAGACGCTTGGAACAAATTGGCATTGATATCTGTTGTGCATAGACACAAAGTTATAACGTTCTCGCCTACTTCCGTTGTGCGTAGCAGTGTTTGGCAGGAAAGTGTGTAGAGTGTGGTCGTCTCACTACACCACAGAAAACCTTTTCAAAACGGTCATAACAAGTGACGAATTGTGGGTCTATGGCTATCCCTAAACCAAGGCTTTGCAGTGGAAGATCTCAACCTCCCCGAGACCAAAGGAAGCACAAGCGAATCGCTGTTGGTGGTTTTCTTCGACTACAAAGACATTATTAATGATGTGTATGCTCCACTTGATCAAAAAGTCAACAAAAGAGTACTACCGTGCTGTGTTACGGCGTTTGCAGGATGAAAAATGTCAGGATTACATGCGCCCGGTGAGTAGCAACTCTATTATTAAAAAGCACCTTCCTATTCAGCGGCGTTTGTCAAGTAGTTTTACGCCCAGGACAACATTTCCCAAGTTCGACAACCATCATATTACCCAGATCTCGCCCCTTCTGACTGGTTCCTCTTTCCAAAAAACAAATCCCAGTTGAAAGGAACAAGATTTCCAGACGCTGAGGAAATCCAAGAGAATGCAATGGAGGCAGCTTTTCGCTATCCCAGGAAAAGTTCCAGGATTGCTTCCTTCGGTGGAGACAACGCTGGAGAAAGTATGTGTCTTCAGAAGGTGACAACTTCGAAAAAGATTAAATGTCGAATAGATATGCAATCTAGTTTTCTCTTTATAACACCAGTTCCGATACTTTTTTGATCAGACCTCGTATATAAGAAATGAAAATTGTAAAAAAAAAGCTTTTACACCAATGCGTTTTCTTCCTCGAAGTTTTATTTAGAAACACTTATCTATACACACAGCAAAAGTACCGTTGAGAGAAATAACGTTATACGTTAGAATATTCGAAAATCTCTCGACGTTAATGAAAGGAAATCAATTGCAGACGTTTTGGGGCATGTTATTTGAACGAAATTGGATTAATGTTTTTGTTATTGATATTTAAGACATGAGGTTTCTTTTTAAAAAAAATATTATACACGCCAACATGTAAAAAATATTGTACATGTAAATTGCAAACAGAAAACAGCAAAATCAAACAAGTACAACAATTTAAATATCGGGGAAGTACGACACTGAAGATCGAAAGCGTATTTGGACAGCGAAAGATGCCTTCCAAAAGCTTTGCAAAGTATTAACATTTTCGATAGATAGAAAGAAAGAAACGAGTATTGAACTCTTACATAGCACCAGACCTTCTATATGGTGGTAAATGCTGAAAAATATGCGCACAGATTAAGAAGAGACTTGAAGCAACAGAAATGTGGTTCTGCAGAAGGATGATGAGAATACCATGGACTGAACATGTGAGCATCAATGAAGTTTTAGAGAAAATGAAAAAAAAGGACATTAACATTAACATTAGGAAGAGACAGCTGAAATTTCTATGGCGCATAATGACGAAAGAGGGTTTGGAACATTTGATACTCCCAGGATAGATTGAATAGAGACAGAGGAAAACGACGCATATTCTACGTTGCAAGCTTCAGTAAATGGATGGTTGAACAGGGTTTACAAGAGATAACAAAAACACAAAATTTATTAAGAGCTACAAAGTACAGGAAACTGGGGAGAACCATGACTGTCAACGTCCTAAAGGGACAGGACATATATAAAAAGAAGTAGATATTCATGAATATGTTCGCATTAATAAGGAACATTACTTTTTAGAAAGGAAATAATTGAAAAAGTCCAGGTCGTATGTTTATATTTGTACTTGAAGCTATTAATGTACTTTCGAGAACTTTTTGTCTTTGTAATTTATTTTCTCTTTTAAGAATGACGGCATTTTTACATCAAAATTATGCTGAAATTATTTCTGTGTATAACTAATGCATTTGTGTAAATTACTAGTTTCTTACGTTCATATAGACGTTTTTTTTAAATTCTGGATGTTTAACCAATATACTTTAAGGAACAGCTCTTAGAGTTTATCTTGGAGATGTTGTCATGACCACTTTTCGTTCTTACTAGTTCTGGGTGCAGTTTTAAGTAATGTAATATTAAGGTTGGATATATTATTCTGAATATTAGATGTTTCAGAATTTGTAGGTGATATTATATATCTGTTTTCATCGAATTCATTATTATTATTGTATTTTTTTGCAATTATATGTTTTGTATCCTTTTCTTTCAGCATTGTGTATGAAATAATAAGGATACTAGAGATTTTTAAACGTATTTTCATCATATAATTCTTCATAATGTCAAAAGTAGGGTAGGGGTTTCAGATTCTTCGTAATCTTAACCCATTAACTGCCAAATTTTTTTAATGCGCATTTTTGGCCCAGATAGGTGTCGTAGGAGTTTATTTATTCCTTATGTTTAATTTCAGTAGTTACTATTGTCGTTTTTATAGAAACTAGAACATCAAATATAGGGTGTTGCAGCAAAATCCGACACTTGACAAAAAGAAAACAAAATAGGCAATAAAAACAAAAGATTTATATGCAGAGACCCAACAGTTTATTTAGCAACCGTTACATTATTACATTACTACATTATTTTTCAATGTAACCGCCGGCGACGACCATCTCAAGGCGGGCGCGAAATGAGTTACACGCTTTGGTGACCATGTCCATAGCGGCGTGTTGGGGCGTGCTTGTTGGTCTTGGCCT
This sequence comes from Acanthosepion esculentum, assembly GCA_964036315.1. Taxonomy (NCBI): domain Eukaryota; kingdom Metazoa; phylum Mollusca; class Cephalopoda; order Sepiida; family Sepiidae; genus Acanthosepion; species Acanthosepion esculentum. Next base: position 132,926,712 of record OZ038476.1, read on the forward strand.
CGATCACGCCCCAGAAGAAATGGTCAAAGGGGTTGCAGTCAAGTGAGGAGGGCGGACAGAAGTCTGGCGACCAGTGGTGAGGAACATTGTTGAGCAGCTATACTTGGGTCGTCTTGGCCTTGTGTGCAGCGAGGCGGACTTCATGCCTCCGATCTTCTTTCAAGAGGGCCTGAGAGTCACCGCTACCAGGAGGTGCTGAGGAGCGTGGTGAAGCCCTGGATGGACAAGATCGCAGCCGGACGCCACTACGTCTTCCAGCAGGACTCCGCTCCTGCACACAAGGCCAAGACGACCCAGGCGTGGCTGCTCAACAATGTTCCTCACCACTCGTCGCCGGAATTGTGGCCGCCCTCCTCACCTGACTGCAATCCCCTTGACTATTTCTTCTGGGGCGTGATTGAGGCCAAGACCAACAAGCATGCCCACAAAACGGTCAACTCTCTGAAGGCATCGTCGAGGCGTTCGCCGCTATGGACAAGGACATGGTCTGACAAAGCGTCTGACTCATTTCGCGCCCGACTTGAGATGGTCGTCGCCGCCAGCGGTGGTTACATTGAAAAATAATATAGTATGTACCTCTAACTGTTGCTAAATAAACTGTCGGGTATCTGCATATACAACTTTTGTTTTTATTTCCTATTTCGTTTTCTTTTTGTTGGATTTTGCTGCAACACTGTATATATGTGTATAAAACATCAAAAAATAATATTGATTAGAAATAATAAAAGAATTCTTTTCAAAATAGTCATTATTTTTCTACTCGTGAAATGTAAAATTATGACAAAGTTTCTTCTTACGGCTAATAATAAAAACTTTAAAGGCTAAGTGTTGTAAAATATACCTCTGCAAATGCAATGTATGTAAGCAATTCAATGTAAATACAAGGAATAACATGTAGTGAGTTTAATTTTAATAGATCCCCAAATGGGGCTCATGGCAGGTAATGGGTTAAATAAAATCCTATAATTATATCTGATTTTATTTTAGTAGTTTATGAGTTCACTCTTGCTTGTAGATTAAAAAAAAAACATTTAGTTGGCGGTTTGTCATTGGTTCTGTTTAACATAATATCTAGGAATTGTAAATCGTTTATTTTCAGTTCTAAAAGTAAAATTTATCGTGGGTTCAATGTTATTAATCTGCTTATATAGTTTGGTAATACTGAGTCATGGGGATATATTAGTAGAGTATCATCTATATGTCTACAATAAGATGAATTTGTGGAAAAATATTTCTTTCAAGAAAGTCTAAAAAGAGGCAAGCTAAAATGGTGCTTAGAGGGAAACTCATTGGTAAACCGATTTTTTTTAAAGAAAATCTGTTGTTGAAGGTTAAAAAGCACTGATTAATATTTAATTGACACATTTTTATAACCTTATTTGTGGGAAGAGGTAATTTTATGTTTTTATTTCGTTAAATATGTTTTGAGGAGATTTAAAAATTAGTTTACAGAAACATTTATATATGAAGGTTTATCTAAACGGGTTAACATTTGTTAACCATATCTGTACTTTTTAATCTCTTAATAAGATCTCCTGAGCCTTTATATGTGAGGAATTAATTCCCCGCGAAGTGGGGTTAAATTTTGGCTAATCTTCTTGCTAATTTATGGGAAGCGCTACCAATTCCTGATATAATGGGCCTCATCGGAATCCGGGGTTCATGTGCTTTCGTATTCCGCAAAGGGTGTGTATTTTCGAGTGGTCTGTTAGTTTTGATCAAGAAATGTCTTCATTTTATTTATTAATTTCCTGATTGAACATAACAAAGCAGAAATTAAGAAGACAGAAGATAATGACATTGCATTTAAATTTTTAACGATCAAATTTGCCTGGAAAGTTAGTCAGAAGAAAGTTCTACAAGCGAGAATTGCGAAAAAGGAAACGCTAGCATAGAACTTACGGTTACATTTAGCCATTTCAACTGTAAAATGATGAGACCTTGCCGCCAATCTAGTACTGCGCTTAAATTGATAATGTCTTGTAAAGGAAAGTTCATGAGAAAAAATACCATTTCTTTCATAAATGTTATCTTCGAAGAATTTAATTCTTGTTTAGTACTCACTTTTATCCATTATTATTTCACCAGCTTTGTTTCTGTATAAATGTTTTTGTTATTGAATAATCTTTTCGGGATTTTAAGATATCTGTGTAAATGTATAGTCTCTCTTGTCGCTCCAAGTATGGCTGTATTTAAACCCTGGACGTAACCCTTTTTTGAAATTTGAGTCATTCGTACGTTTGTGGACTTTTAAATTAAAGTCTGTAATATTCTTCTGAATCCCGGTAGCAAATTTCAGATTGTCTTTGTAAGTAGATTTTTTAATCTCTGAATTATTTTTAATCATTTCAATCCAAGCAAGGCGATAAAGCCACGAAGATGTAATGGGTGTGTGAAAAGTGTGAAAGAATCTGAGAAAAATTACTATTACGCATTCCAGTAGACAAAGGATGACAATAGACACTGAAATCTTTGGAGGTCAAAGTTGACTGGAAAGCAAGTAGACGTAAGAGATTCAACTGTGCTAATGCGTGTGCTTCAACAGTGGGAAACACGTATTAATATCTGTTTTCCGAACAATGGTAATCATATAGCGCACATTATGTAAATTAAAACGGTTGTCCAACATAAATGTTTACTTTTTTCTATATATGGAAACTTATGGCCCAACCTGTAGTAGTTCGTTTAAATTCTTTATGTCTAGACAGCAAAGAGTAAAGCTCATCTTAACAATTACTATGAAAACATTGATAGAAAAAGGCACATGGAAGCCACGCTACGGTGGTGGGAATGTGAATGAAGCCGAAATGCCAGGTTAGGACCAATAACATTGCAAATATTCATTTTTTTTTAAATTAAATTCACCCATTAATAACTATCAATTTATTGTTGTATATTTCAATTATGGATAAAATTTCCAAACTCATGATTCTTTTTGATAACATTCTACAAGTATAGGCTTTTAAAAAGAAATGGATGTTATTATTATCATAGACGGAAATCTAGGTGCGCGTGTGGTGTAGTGGATAACAGCTCTTAATGAGAAATCGAAGAGTAGAGTTCGAATTCTATTCGGGTTCGTTGCATTAACTTACGCGCAAACACACTAGATTGATTCCTCTCTCTTCTTCTATCGATAAATTGCAGGATAGACTGCCACAGCACTATGGCCCTGGTTGTTAGCCAATCTAGGAGAAGGAAAACTCAAACCATCTTGGTGAGGGTCAGGCTGTATTTCCCGAGAAACACCCTTGCTTTTATGATTGCAGTACATGTGATGCCCCTATGAATCATAATGGTTACAGGCTAGGACTCCTAAGATAAAAATGTTTTGTTGCTTGCTCCCTAGCGCTATTTTATTCACATTTAAAATATTCGAACAATGGCCAATGTCAAATCAGAAAGAGACAGCTGAAATTAATTTGATGCATAATGAGGAAGGAAAGTTTTGCGAATTTGACACCCACAGAAAATATCAAAGGCAAAATCGACAGTGGTGGGAGCAGGCCACCTACCCGACGAGATTGTTCGAATGAATCGTGGAATGGGGGATGGCAGAATGAAAAACTTTACTAAAAGCTACAAGAGATAAAAAGTTGTGGAAAACCAAAATCGCTCACGTCCTGAAGGCACATAAGAAGTATGTTTAAAGTACTCAATCAGAACTATTTCGACAATGTTTTCATTCATTCGAGGACAACATCCAATCTCTCGAACTTAAAGAAAATAAAGTTAACTAAAAAAAAAAACAAACAAGCAAGCAAAAACAAAGAATTCATTGTTTGATATATTTTATCAAATTTGTGTTATATATATAACAAAGTTGTTTTATGTATAGGAGGTGCTGAAAAATTCCTGAATCACCCCACTTCCTCCGCAAAACCTGATCAAATGACCAATCATCTGAATTTGGGGGAAGGACTTCTTGATTGAGCTGAGAACGTTTCAGCACCAATATATATATATATATATATATATATATATATATATGTGTGTGTGTGTTTATAACCTGATCGAATGACAAGCATCTGAATTTTGGGAAGGGCTAATCTAAAGCTTAATTTCACTACGTTTTCAGTCATCTCAAATTACAGATTTCAGTGACAAAGATTTGTAACTAAATCAGTGTAGAACACTACTTGATATTCTAATTTTTTTACTAATGTAATGTACAAGCCCTAAGAGCCACTCAAGTTAGAGGGTTACTGTATTATGTTGTATGAGCGTAAGAGAGAGCAGGAAGTGGATTTATTTGGGGCTATATAGCAAAGATATCGGCTAACTCTAGACCCGAAGAGGTCAAGATTTAATTAGTGAATGACATTTCAGAGCCCAGTCTTAGACATTAGAGTTATAATGTGAAAGTAGACTTTAGAAGGAACCGGAAACCCGATCCTAAACAGGAAACAATGGATAAACCTCTGTTCCTGATCAGAAGACCGCGTAGGATTGTGCATCGGGCCATAAGCGAATCTATCTACTCCTATTAGAAGAGAAGAAAAAATAATTAGTGAATAAAATTTCAGGCTCAGTCGGAGATATTAAGATTATAAAATTAAAGTAGACTTTAGAAGGGACTGGAAACCTAATCCTAAACAGGAAATAAGGGATAAACCTCCACTCCTGTTAAAAAAAACGAAGAGGAGTGTGAACCGGACGATATACGAAGATATATATATATATTTTTTTTAAGCGTATCACACCAAGCAAGGCTGGAGGCCACTGTCACACATGGGGTTACAGAAGGGTTGGAGGAAGAGCAGATAGGAGTGGTAAAGGAGAGGATGTGGAGAAAGAGAAAGACGGAGGGTCGATCAAGGCAAGGGGGTTACAGAAGATTTGGAGCGAGAGCAGATAGGAATGAAAAATGAAAGGATGTGGTGAAGGGAAGTGGATAGATCAAGGCAACTGGAGATGTCGATTGACGCTACACTTAAACCGTTGGAGATTGTATTTGTCAGGGAAATAGTAATAGGGAAGGAAGTTCCATAGGCGAGATGTGCGAGAAATGAAGCTATTGGAGTAGAAGAGACGTCTACATCTAACAGTTTCAACGGTTAAGGGGTGGGAACGAGATGCGAGCCTCGTAGGACGTTTAAATTCATGAGGCCTAGGGACAAGCGAAAGCAACTCCTCGGAGCAATTACCGTGAAAGTACTTGTAGAAAAGGCAGAGCGATGCAACATCGCGTCTGTGAGAGAGCGACTGCAGACGAGATGACAGATCAGGGCCAATCACATTGCATATCCGTCTCTGGATCTTATCAAGAACCCTGAGGCAAACAGCAGGGGCCCCAGACCATTATTCCTTTTGGGAGAGGAGAAAAAATAAAGTAGATAATTAGCGAATAAAATTTCAGGTGAAGAAGTCAGGACGATAGAGATGAAGTAGACATTCGAAGCAACCGGAAACCCAGTCCTAAAGAGGAAAAAATGGGATAAACTTGTACTCCTGTTCATAAAACCGGGGATGTCTGTCTTTATAATTTTTCACGATTTATTCGAATGAGTATCCTCTTCTTTGTTGTTTTTATCACGTTTTGTCGATACTTGCTTTCGCCATCCTAA
>OZ038476.1:132940658-132968158 GCA_964036315.1 Acanthosepion esculentum
GGTTTAGTTAAGATGACACATTTGTTATTGAAATTGGTTATCCAAAATGAAAATTACTTACAAGCCCAACTAATGCTAACATAAGCTTATTTTTACTCTTTATTTAGTTTAACTTATTTTTTCGCAAGGATACAAGTATGCGGCACACTGGAATATTTTGTTAGAAAAAAGAAAAGAGTACTGAATTATTATGTGGTATCGGTCCTTCTATATGGCAGTGAATAATGGTTAATCTCTTTAATGATGAAGAGACTTGAGGCAACAGAAATCTGGTTCTACAGAAGGATGCTGAGAATACCATGGACTGAACATGTGAGCAACGACGACATTTTCGGGAAAATGGAAACAAAACGGGCACTTATATCTAGAATCAGAAAGAGACAGTTGAAATTTCTAAGGCACACATAATATGGAAAGAAAACTTGGAGAATTTGACACTCACAGGACATACTGAAGGCAAGAGGGATAAAAGAAAACATAACCTACCCAATGAGCCTGAGTAAATGGTTGGCAGAACAGTGATTAGGAAACATGGCAACAACACAAGCCGTGCTAAGAGATAAAAACGGCAGGAAGTTGTGGAGAGCAATGATCCCCTACCTACCGAAGAACTTCGTAATTAACTCATTCTCAGTACTCAGCAGTAATGCGAAAACAGAGAAGCCTTGCAAACCATCTTTTACACTATGTCTGTCCAGGACAAAGGCGATCAAGTCTCTCCACAACTTCCTTTTTCATTTATGGATTCCTGTTGCTTTCTCCTTGGTTTTCAAATCAGACGTTTCCTTCTTCTGGACTGATCGGCGCCACGATTTACTCTTCTATCCCGAGTGGAAGAAAAGGGCTCATGTCTTTCCAACTGCATCCGTGCGAAAGTGAATGCAATAAAGTACGCCGGAACTTGAACTTTCAAATTAACAGTTACGCTACTCGCAGATCGTTATCCATTACCACACCTTGAAGCGCCCAATTTATTATCTACTAAGCGTAGTTTAGTTGTGGCACAACGCTATACGGATCGGCACCCAGTGTGTATCAAACTTCATTTTCAAAATCAAACAGACGAGCTTGCTAAGCATTACTACTAACATGAGATTATTGTTAGTGCTTATCTCTCGACATATGAGAATTCTTTTCTCAACATGCACACACATACACACACACACACACACACACACACACACACACACACACACACACGCTATCTCTCTTATTTCCCTCCAAATAACAAGAATATTTCCGGGAGAAAAGTATTTGTAATTATAACACATAAACACTATTTTGATTCGTTATCATGATTTTATCATTTAAAGTTATTTATGTTCAATTGTTGTGTCATCAGGGGACGAGTGCATGAAATAAATCATGTCCAAACCCAACTCTCGAGAAATAAAAACTAGGGGTGATTCGTACACATTTTTATTAAGATCGCCTTATAAGGTGGGTAATACAGCTTATATATATATATATATATATATATATATATATATATATATATATATATATATTTGCACATACACACATCTCTCTGTCTGTCTGTCTCTCTCTTTATATATATATATATATATGGGTGTGTGCGTGTTTGTGAGAGTAAGTCATTGTGTTTACACACATATACAGACAAGTGAGAAACACATCATACGTATACGCACGGATAGGGCACCTCTAGGCGGTGTAATGATTAGCAAGCTTGTCTCGCTAAAACAATTACGACTGATTAGTGAGTTCGATCCTCACTGGGTGCCTCCTACTTTCGGCCTTGTGCCACATCTAAGCTATATACGCACGGATATATATTTACACAGAAAACGCACATCTGTCTCTCTCTCTCTCTCTATATATATATATATATATATATTAGATAGATAGATAGAAATCACTTATGCATTTACATACACAGAGTGTAATATAAACAAGGAGTAAACATGTGCAAACACATAATCAGGTTTTTAGTAGGTATAAGAAGGACATTTCCGCGCCACGTGTATACCAACATTCTCAAAGATACGATACAAATCCAACGAGGTAAAATGATAGTGCAAATGTTGGCGCAAAACATTCTTTCTGATTGGCAAGGCCTGAACTGGAGATCAGCTGTCAAAATTGTGGCTTTTACCCGGGCTTGAACACAAACCAATAGTGCCGATGAGAGATAGGCAACTACCCCATCAGTTCATTGTTTTCGTAAAGAACGAGACATGACAAAGAGAATGAGTGTTAGGAAGATTGTGTTGCATCAGTCTTTCGGAGTGGGGGCGAACCTACTTGTCTTAAAAAAAAAGAGAAAAAAAAAATAGCAAATTGAAAGCCTGGTTCGAACTCCGATCAGTGGTGTCGATGTGAAATACACAAGTGTCCGCCACCCACCCAGCAGACTCATGGATAATTTGTAATGTATAAAGTCTAAAGGAAACACGCTCAACCAATAGTAGTGTTAGTTATTTGTTATGATTAATAAGACCCCACTGATGCAAAGAAGGCAACCACCCCTTCGCCATAAAAAAAATTATCAGCACAAGCCTATACTTACCCGTATATATCTACCCGTTTAACTAAAAGCAAACAATGAAATTAAAGCATTTGCTCATAAAACTCATAAAAGCCGCGCACACTTATTTAAAAAATAAAAATTAAAAAAAACATTAGCCCAAATTCACACGGATAAGGTTCCCACACAAAGAAACACAATGAAACTCACTGACCCGAACACATATACACATACAAAGAAAAACGCACACATATAAACCTATAATTGCACACAAAGCAAAAGCGAACACACATACACACATGGTGGGTTTGAGCATGTTTCCCTCTCCTTATTTTTTTTCTTCCTAGTCCTTTTTATCATCACAGCCCCTACCCCCTCCTTCAGAAAAATCCTGTCGTACATTCCCCCTCCGTTTTTCAATCTGGCTTTTAACTCCTTTCACTCTCACAGTTCGGCTTTCAACATATGTTCCTCCTCTTCCTCTCTCTAAATGTCATTGTTCCCATCCTCTCATCAGTCTCACTTTTTCCTCTCTGATCAGGCTCTGCCTTTCTCTACCCCACTTCCACGTTTGGCGTATTCGTTTTCCTTCTTTCTCTCCCTCCTTACTCTCCTCGATAGAGCGGCGAACTCTTCTCACACGCCGAAGTCTCTCGTCTCTGCCACTATCTCGTTCTAACGTTGGCGCTAACGTTATTCTCCTAAGTGGGATTCGGTAAGCTACTAACTTGAAGGCAAAGCAAACGACCATGCCGCCACCTCTATCAAACACAGGATTTTACCCGTCGGACTGACTGATGCCTATACGGCCGGAGCATGGCTTTCTACAGCAGAACGGCCAGTCTCCTACTGCTGGTCACTCATCTCTGTTCGGGGACCAGCCAAGTGACCGCAGACCCAACTTCCCCTAATGGTATGTAAGAACCCTAAAATCTTTCCCATCTATAAAAGAACACACTTCTGGCCCAGTTTCTTGAATTCTTCCCTCTCTTTTCGAGAACCTTGATTCTTTCAGAATATTAATTCTTTACGTTGCAGAGCTTTGTCTGAAATTCAAAACTTGCGCATTGCTATGTTATCATTCGGATATTTTTTTTAATAATCAACTTGTCATTGTCTTTGTTGTTTCAGTTTAGTTTTGATTCTTAAATTGGTTTTCGTATTAGTCTGTTAAATTGTCACGACAACATAATCTCTAAACGGCAGAAAATAATATTTCTCTATTATTATTGTTTAAACTTTGAAGAAGTTGTCTTACTGAAGGCTTTTCAAAAGAAAATGAAAATAAATACATTTTTAAAGTGGGTTTTAAATTTATAAACTGTTTTCTAAATTATTCTTGCCAATATTAAAAAGTTAATTGTTCCTAAATTTCTCGAAAGAAGATAAACGTTAAATCGATATCCGATTTTGTTTTTCTCTTCTTTTTTTTTCAAAAAATTACTTTTTGTTCTTAATTCTGTAACGTTTATAATGTCGTCTGCCACAGAAGGCATGTTCAGTTGCTTTCTCTTAAACGAAATAAAAGATGCCCTTTTTGATATTTGTGTACGAAATAAAGAAACCAAAACAAGCTGGGTATCTTTGCTACTATGTCAGAGTTTCTAAATGAGTCGCTTCTTGGGACACGATAACCATTTTTCTTCCTTTCTTTCTTTTTTCATTTTTTTTTTCTTATTGAATAAACTTCTTAAAAACATGATGATAAAAACTAAAGTACACTTACCAAAATGGGTTTAAACATAAAATAAAAACCAAATAAAACAATATTAAGACCGGAATGACAACACGATAAGACGGGCAAGCATGTCAACGCGCATGCGCGTTCGGATACCGCTAACTGATAACATACATTTGCACACACGCTTTTTTAAGCAGATGTAAACATAAGTTGATGTTAGAAGACATATGTTTATCTGTAAAGTGTATATATTCGTGCACATATATAGAAACGTCAGTGTGTGTTTCAAAATGAGCAGTCTACCGAAAAAAATAACACGGAGAAAGCTGAAAGCGCAGAATATCTATTTGAATAAAACAAGTAATTATCATTAAAAAATCTACGTGCATTTTGAAAAGTGAATGCTCAAGTGAAAATGTGTTTGTCTATATTCTATACCAATAAGTCCCTGTGTGCATATATGGCTACAATATTATTAAGCACGGTCAATAACCCAATTACGTGTGTGCGTGTACGAGCCAACACGCATGGAAATGTATACAGTTGTAGGAATTTGCACACGCCTTCATCATAAATATGCTCTGTCCATTTCATTTAGAGAAAAAAAAATACATCAAACGTACAGTAGAATAAACTTTTCGTAAATCTGCAAACAACCTCCCCAACCAAAACTCTTTAAATTTTTTAAAAACAACAAAAAATACATTGTGTATATTATAACGTAAGAAGCAATTTATCCAATTTAGACATAATTATTTTTCGTATCTTATATATAAGAAATTTCATCTACAATTATTTATCACACAGCGCACGTGTACTTCAATACACACATTTAAAACCTTTATCGGTAATTTCTACTTTAGCGAGCGTGGTTTAATATCGAGTATAGAATTCTGCTACCTATCCAAACTATTCATATGCCCGGCTTATGAAACAAGGGTTTGGAACAGAAATGTAGATTTCTTTAATTTAAAGTAGGTGATATTTGGCGCGTTCACAAATTGGAAGATTACATAATCATTACTATTTGTATATTACTAATTGTCCAAGATTTAAAAGTACACAGTTTTTGTCATGAACTGAAAGGAGGCTAGGCATGCATTTTTGTCAACTATTTTGTGCAACTTGGTGGATATTTCCATCTTTTTCAAGGGTCATCTTTGGTGCTGTGTTTTTATTACACCTTTTTGTTCCCCTCCCTGACAGGGGGGATACCAAATGCTTCTATGCAGTCTTTTATTGTCGAACGGACACACGCACATACATTTATGAAGAGAAGTAATATAAGGAACTACCATTCCCGCCTGTGTCTATTACTTCCTGGTTGTAGAATTCAAGAAAGACAGAGAATTGGAGACGTTTGAGAATGACTAGTGTTAGTGTGAAAATTTCTAAGAATCATAATATTAAATAATAAAAAAATATCAGAGGTAAAGAAAAACTCTGAATTAATAAATGGCAGGCGTTGTGTATGTTTATAACGGGGTAAGAAGATCTGTTTAAGTGGCGGAGGGATACAAATAATTCGAGAAATATAGAAAAAGAAGTCTAAAATCACGGAAGAAATTCGACTTAGTGTATTTTTGGATAGTTTGAATTAAATGCAAGCAATTGGCATTTCCTTTGTTTCTTTTGCTCGTAGATGTATGTGTATGTGTGTGTGGCGTATATGTGTATTTCATTTTGGAAGCGGTGTGTGCGCGCGCTTTTGGGCAGAGTATTGCAGAAAATGTGCTGTACATTGTTTTATATATATATATATATATATATATATATATTGTTTTAATTTTCTATCTTTCACCTGTTTTTTTCTGATTTTGCATAAAGATATCAAAAGTAGTCGAGAACTTAGATTGCAAAGAAACTGTGTTGCAGTAATCTTCTGAGTTGGGTAGAATCTACCCGCGTTGAAAATACCTACCCGAAATCGTGGTTTTTCATATGAAAAAAGGAACAAATGGAAAAATACTCAAGTACTTGACACCCAAGTCCACGAATTAATTTCTTGGTGTCTGTAGAAAATTGATTAAGAAATATATATATATATATATATATATATATAGAAAGGATTAAACTAAAATAAATAGACATGATACTTTTTTTAAGTTATTTGAACAAAAACATGCCTGAACGAAAATATGCTGTCTAAATGCACACACACACACACATATATATGTTTGTATATGTGATTATATAACTTATATATATGTGTGTGTGTGTGTGTATAATTTTTATACGCGTGTCTATTTAATCTATATACGTGTGTATGTGTGTGCATATATAATTTTGTAAGTAATTAATTTATACTTTTAATCCGACAATATTTCATAATTATAAACATTACAGGAGGTACACGTGTTTTTAGCAGACAGCAGTCTTTTTTTTTTTACTTTTTTTTTTATTGTTTAAAAGAAAACCGGGTATTCTAGTCAAACACGTGTAGGCACTAAATAACGTTTCTAGTCATAAGAACTCTGTGTGTGCTTCATTGAATGTGATGAACAAAGAACATTTTATTCCGTTTTTCTAATGTTCCCGGATATTTTTTTTTCTTTATAGGGAATAAGATTGTATTTTTAAACTCTCGCATGAGAGAAAAACTTTTTTTTTTTTTTAAATTCCCTTGTCTTTCACATTTAACGAAACATGTATAAAAGAAGGATTACTACACAAATATACTCCCTCTCTCTCTCTCGCACTCTATATATATATATATATATATATATATATATATAACGGGTTAGAACTTCCTCGGTTATCATTTTAAAAAATCAAAGTGTGATCGCATAGAGTAAAAAAAACTCTGTGTATACACTAAATGTGTGTTTGTGTTGCTAAAATATATGTAATAAGTCGTAACGTGTTAAGCGGAGTCGTTCTCTATTCTTGGGAGTAATCTGAGTGAAAAAAAAAATAAACAGAAGTTTAAATCCTTATTTTTTACAATCGACACCATTTAGTGTGCATTTCGTTGCTAGCAGATTCTATAATCGAAATATAACGTTTCCCGTTTTGCGCTCAATAAAGAAGAAAAAATAACAACGCCGATCCTGCAGCATAGTAATGTCAGTATTAGTGGAAGCATTTTTCCATTGTCTCTCTAACAACATATATGTACACAAAGCATGTGCTCGACGAGACGGAGAAATAATTTATCGCGTCAACCAGGCTGAAAAACCGCATGGAGATATGTTTTAATCAATCCACCCCAAGCAAGGCGATAATGCCACTAAGACGCCAGGGGGGCTACTGGGAGGGAAAGAGAATCAAAAGACTTTAGAATGAGACGGAAACCCAATTCTAGAAGGGGGAACAAGGGGTAAAAACCTCTATTTATGTTCAAAAGATTGGGAAGGAGTATGAACCGGACGATAGTTTTTTTAGCAAATAAAATAAGACGGAGACGTTAGAAGTATAGATAGACTTTAGAAGGTACTGAAAACTAGAGATAAAGCTCTACTCCTGTTCAAAACACCGGGAAGGTGTATGAACCGAGCGATAAGTGAATCTATCCACTCCTATTGAGGAGGAGAAAAAAAAATTATATATATATATATATATTAGAATAAGGACAAAAATTAAATTGCCTTATCGAAACCGAAGACAGGAAACCAGAAAGTGTTTGTTTGATTTTATATATATATATATATATATATATATATATATATATAAGCATCTATCTTTATTTTAAACATGTTTCGTTGAATATGTAAGACAATGAACATTTTTCAGTGTGCTGGAAGTAAGGGTGTTTAAAAATTGTCCTGAGTGTCTCTTGTCCCAGGCGCTTTCGGTCGCTTCGTTAGCTATTTTCAAGGGTTTTCTTGTTTAAGTGTTAATTTCTGTTCACGTTTGTCTGCTTGAGATGCAGTTTTTGTGATGTCTAAATAGTCAACCGTTACTTGACTAAGGACCAGATAATTTTTCAGTATGCATGTTTTTTTACGTTTTTTTTTTGGGTTTTTTTTGTGTGTGTGGTGGTAATATGTGTAAGGCCTGATGGTCAACTTCTCGGAAAATAGAATCAGCTTCTAGCTGAGATTGACTTGCTAATTATTCCTTTGAAAAAGATATGAATCAATATATTCTGGCACCATCCCTTCATAAAATACTAGGGTAGACTGGGTTCTCTAGCATTGGTTAACTACTTTTGGAGAAAGACAATACTGAATTCAAAACCAGGAGTTGAATTCACTCGTTTCTAGAGTTAGGGCCAAAAACATAAGATGTGAGGAAAGCAATCCTACCCGATAAAAAACATCGTCGGGCAATGAGGATCTGTGTGTAACTTGAAAGAACAACCACATACAAAATTAGTCCATCTGTCTACCTCTTACACACCCGCTCAATCATATATATATATATATATATATATATATATATATATATATATATATATATATATATAGATAGATAGATAGATATAAATAGATAGAGATGTATATGTATAAAAACAAATGCAAAAAATAAAAATAAAACTCTCAGGACTCCAATCAAAATCGCTACTGAGTTTCCTACTCGGACGATCTTTCCTCTGAAGAACGTCTAAGATTGAAATTCAGACACGATTTTGATCGGGGTCCCTAAACTCTTTAGATTCCTGTTTAAGTAGGCATCTTTTTTTCTTTTTCTCAATTTTCCTTTTTTAACGTTATCTTCTTTGACATACATTTTATTGGTAGTTTTTTATCCTTTTATGATTATTAAGCTTATTCCCCCCCTCTCACTCACTCACCCACTCACTCACTCACCATGCCCTGCGGATTGCCTTCAAGTATGAAGTAGACTGCTGCCCCTCCGTGTTAACGTCAGTATCCTCTTTTATATATACACACGCTCTATTCCTGATATTGAGCACTTTCATCGATAAATATCGCTAGCCATACAACTATATTTTTTATCATATATATATATATATATGTGTGTGTGTGTATGTGTGTGTGTAAATATATAGAAACATAGGAAAGAACACGTTAGGTAAATAATCCGGAGTTCTTCAGTATTTTTGTTTTTATTTTTAAAAAACAGTGCTCCATACAGAAGTTGAGCTTAAATTACAATTATTTAAAAAAAAAATATGATTCCTTCACTACATAAATTTTCGTTTGAGGATGAAACAGAGCTTGATACTTCAATTCAATTTAATTCCAATAATTATATTGAGGTTTTTGGCTCTTGTTTTTGAAACATGAGAATTCTTATGTAGCGAAGGAATCATATTTAAAAAAAAAAAATTATATATAGGGATGTTGAAAAATGCTGAACCCGTCCAAGAACCTTTCCATAAATAAATATAATATTTGGCCAGAAAGTGGATTTGTTAGAGTATAACACCCCACCCCCGGCCCAAACCAGTATGCATATAAAATGCATTTAATAACTACTTATGATCATATAAATACCAGGAGGGAACATTTTGAGGTGATGTAGTGGTTAGCGCGCCTGTCTACAGCTAAATAGTGAGTTCGATCCCTAGTGCTCCATACACGCGGCCTTGTGTTGCAAATAGATGGGGGATAATGAACCGTTTTGTCCCAAAACAACTCGCAGCGTAAATTAAAGGTTGGGAACATTTAACGAAGAGGGTCATTGGAAGAAAGAGATTCCAGGTGGATTTTTCTAAAAAGAAAAGTTATCGCCGCTCAGATTCGTCTATTGGAAA
Organism: Acanthosepion esculentum; assembly: GCA_964036315.1. Lineage (NCBI taxonomy): Eukaryota > Metazoa > Mollusca > Cephalopoda > Sepiida > Sepiidae > Acanthosepion > Acanthosepion esculentum. The sequence continues at coordinate 132,950,490 of OZ038476.1, forward strand.
CAAATGTACTCTCTCTGAGAAATTTGTATAGGCTACTAATTTGTGACTTTTGTTTATACTACTAATTTGTGACTTTTGTGTATGCTACTAATATATCACTTTTCTGTTGGTATAATCGAACTTCATTATTGCTGTCTCTCTCGAAACAATGTAATAGTCGACATTTGAAATTATTTTTTAAGCAACTCCTCTACATTTGGAAGATTGGTGTAACACCGCCTTACTGTATACTTGTAAAATTTCCAATACCTCCACGCTCTTTTTTTCCTATTTCTCTCTCTTTAACAAGAAGGAAAGAGATTCATATATATTTAAAAAGTTTCCTGAAGTTCTGAAGTTAAGTATTTTATTCAATATATTTCGAACTAATTTTTTCTCCATAATTTGCGTTGTTATTTCCACATTTTAGCCGATGTATTTTTCGGCCATACTTCATTGCCCAGAATACTGAGATGTTATATTTAATTCTTATGTATATTATGTCATTGACTGTTGTCGTCATTTTTGTTTTTAAATCGTAATTTCTGCTGATCTCCCTCCAAGCTACCGATATTTAAAAAGCATTGCTTAATCTACCGAAAAGTTATCTACGGCACCTAGTAAGGATCGAAGTCGCCGTTTTCATGATAATACTGCACGTGAGTCTAGTTGCGTTGATGAAGAGAAAAAGAAACAGTAGATGAGGCGGTTTCCAAAGACCGCCCGATGCAACATATCCTAGATAATGACAAGAGAATATATCGATCGAAAAATTGTGTTCGAAACAAATATAAATGGGATATTGGTTTAAATATTTATCTCGACACCCTTGTGCAAATTAATTATACAGGAAGATGTGGAGGGCCATGACCAACTACACCCTTGTACAAATTGAAACAAAACAAATAATTCTGTTATTTATTTTTTTCGTATTTTTCCAATGAATCATGACACATGTTTATACTTCGTATGTCCATTCTGCGAAGTCATTCCTTACAGATTGACAACAGATTCTCGGTTGGATTTATATCAGGAGGGTTTCTGGTCTAGTCTGTAGTACTTTTATTTGCTCACTAGTAAGGCTTATTGTGTTCGTACAGCGTTACAATTTTCGTACGCTTGCTTAGGGTATTTCCCATCGTAGACAATGGCCGTAGGACAACTAATCGACAGTCGAGACAATAGTGTCTGGGCGTGATAAAAATCTGATGCAATCACAGTTGACTCAATATTTTTCAAGGCCAAAAAAATTTCATCATACACCCCGAAGATATATTTATATTACTGCACACCACTGCAACTAACCTAATCTGAGAAAAAATAGAAATCGATTACACGCTATCACTCCAGGGGGTCTAAAACTGACCGTATGGTGAAAGAAAGGAAACTAAAGCGGTTGTTTCGATTACACTATTTATATTATTCGGACTATTGTCCTCATCTTTGTCACCATATTTATTATTTTACGTTTCGGTCGTTGTACGCTCCGGCCTTCTTCAGGTGGTTGGAATGTCGAACTGAACCCTTTCGCTCACTGGGGTAGACTGGTCTAGTTCCACCTGCCATGTTTAATGGATGTCAGTTGTTAGTTATCTCTTGTTAATTCCCCTCTCCAAGTTCGTTGAGACCGCAAGGTCGGAACCAAGGTCTCGTATTCAACTGACCTTCTGATAAGAGGCCTTGCTTCTAGACATAGATTATCGTCTTATCCAGGACACGGGTGTAGTTCATTGTCTTACCTAGAACAGCTGAACTGCTCACAACATCTTTGTATCTATTTGGAAAATACCTCATTATCAAATAATTAATAAATGCACCAACTGACTTGATTATTTTTTTTTATCGTTATATAGTATTTATAGCTATTTTTTTGGTTCTTGTAGTCTATTCTAACGGTTATTTTGGCGGGATTGGTTTGTTAATTCATTATTTACTCTAGCGTAAGGAGAGCCGTTTGGGGACATCGAATCATACTGTGCACCAGTTCTCAGTTCTTTCGAAAAGTGTGGCTGATTCTACCCTAGCCTTTCCCACTATAATCAACTCGTATGTGAAGGCAGCCTGGCAGCTCATTTCTAAGAACTGAATGTTAGACTTTCATATGTGATAATGTCCTGAACAGTCCTGACGTTATATAAACGCGCGCCGATGTGTTCATGTGGGTCTCTCTCTAATTCAATAGTTCTCATAGTCCTAAGTCACATTCCTCCAATTACGATCCGAGGTTGTCTCATTTTCTAAACAAATTTTAATGTGTTTTTATTCTGTTACAATTTAACATCTGACTGAAATTCTTGCCAAAGCCCAAATTCTTCCATTTAGATTTGAAATTCCTCGCCTGCAAGTGTTTCCGGTCTTGTTTGAGAATCTCTTGTGGATCTAGATTATATATAAGCAGTTAGGCAGAAGTGGGTCTGGCAAAACTCGAAGTGAAATTCCATAATAGGTCAACAGGTATGATTAAGCATTTCGCGGCGTGTATAAAATATTTTAGTAGGCTTTGAGAGGTAGATTGGCTGCATGCTGCTCTCTCAGTAACATCTATCTATCTGTCTGTCTGTCGGTATGTATGTATGTCTCTATCTATCTATCTCTGTTTAACTGAGTCGATTCTCATCTGTCTATCTATCTATTTATCTATGATTATGTCTAACAGTACAGGCATTTACTGAGTCATGTGCGTCTGTGTATAAGATATATATTCAAAGTATTACCAAAACTTCAGTGAATATAATGCCCGAGATGCTTTCTCAAAGAAAGAAAAAAATATATACTTGTTTACGTGTCAATCGATTTCAGCACATAACGTATCCAACGAGAAACGTTGTGTTACTCGAAAGATGCATATACAGATTGCCCGAACTTTAACGAAGCATCACATATACATACACCCCATTTATATATATACATACATACATACATACATACATACACATACATACATACATACATACATACATACATATATATATATATATATATATATATATATATATATATATAAGTGGAAACTGAGGTTAACGCAATCTTCAGGCCTGAAGATTGCGTTGAAGCATGAAACAGCCTATCGTCGCTTGTTTTTAACCTCAGTATTCACTTTTATATTTACATACGCTCTTGCTGATATTGAGCCCTTTTACCCATGAATATAGCATATATGCTATATTTCTATCATATCATATATATATAAGATCTTACAGAAAGAAATCTCCTTTATTAAACGCATACGCAAATATAAAATTTGTGAGCACGTGCTTATAATGCCGGTGTTTCTGGGAGGATCCTTTACGCGCTGTGCTCTTTCAGAGCGAGAGCATTCATGGCTCTCCTCGTCCTCTTATTACTTGTAGTGCATAACAACATTTGTCGATTAACCCTCTCCCACCACTCGACCCTGCTCCAGTTTCAGTATTCATTCATACAAGCTCATCCTATATGTGGCTGGCTGTCTTCTCACTCACCCCTGTTCCTCCTAGCCTCGATATGAGTTTCAAATTCACCAAGCCCGCTTTCCTCGTTATATGTTCATGAACCTCTGCGAAACACTGGTCGATTGATAAATTGGTGCAGTCTTCCAGCTCTCTCTTCCAATTTGCCGTTGTCAGATTCGTTATGTAATGCTTGTTAATTGTCTACAAAACTATTTCCACTTGTGTCGACACACGTACGCTTCATGCCCGCGATCACGACAATGCCAAACCGGGGACACATTACCCTCCTTATTCTAGAAACAATAAGGGAAACGTGAAGATTGGATTTTATTTAACAATTTTTATCTTTGCTAGCTGAAGAAGATGAAAATCTCTCATCATATTGCTTTTTGCCTTATATTCCCGCCTTCCGTATACGACGAACGCACTGACATTTTGGCTTTTGTCAGCAACTACATGTGTGGCAAGATATCAACACTAGGTTTTTCCGATGTTAGTTTGAGAAAGAAAAAGCCGAGTTGGTGAATGAGAGAGAGAGAGAGAGAGAGAGAGAGAGAATATGAATGTGTGTGTGAGAAAGAGCAAGAGACAGCCTGAGTAACAGTTTACCGATGTCAATGCTACGAAGTGATGTCCATAGATGTTACGATTGCTAAATTTAGATATGTATGAATGAATACTACGAATATGAGCATTACTTTGATTCATTTACTTTCACCTTGCTCTCCATATATATATATATATATATATATATATATATATATATATATATATATGTATGTATATGTGTATATATATGTGTATATATATATATGTGTGTGCGGGTAAATGAGAATGTTTATTCTTCATAATTTCACACTGTCTCTGTCTTTGTTTCGATCACGTCTCTCTCTCCCTCTACTTTCTCCATATCGACTCTCTCCCTTTCTCTCTCGCGTCTCTTTCTATTCACTTTTCGCTCAGCTCTCTCCCTTTAATTCGCTCATGTTTCTTTTTCTCTATCTCTCTTTACTTTACACTCACGTCTCTATACTTTTATTCTCTCTCCCTCTACTTTCCCTCGCGCGTCTCACTCTCTTTCTACTTTACGCTCACGTCACTGTGTCTCTCTCTCTCTCCTTCACCCCCTTTTCTTACACACCACTCCCCTGGCTATACATAAAAAATTAATAAATTCTCAGGTGGCTACACCCAATTGGACATAGAAACGCTTCCTTTATCAACATGTGTTGTCTGAGCTTTTACTTATATATACTGAAAATTGTTTTTCTTCGAACTGAAAATTGTTTTTCTTCGAACTGAAAATTGTGAATTTAAAAAAAAAAATTATCTTCAACGCGGTTTATCGTGAGTCTTCTAGAATCCACGTGTCTAAATTTCCCAGCAGAAGCGAATTATTGCAAAGGGGCTTCCACAAAAATGCTTTATGTTGATGAGAAACTGCAGCTACTACCAATCTATTAGAGTTGTAAACATTGACTGTCACGATATGCTAATCACTTCATAATACAACAAACCAATGCAGTCAAAATAGTAGTAGTAGTTTCTGTTTGTGATTATTTCCAGTTGAGGATGAGGACACCATATAAACTATTTATTTTGTGATGCCCATAAAACTTAAATGTTTTATAGAAACTGTCAATTGTTCTTTTTAGAGATAGATTTATTTATTGTTTCGACTAGGTTCTCTGTTGATTATTGAATATATTAAGAATAAAGTAGTTTTGTCGATACGCTGAATGAAACAAATATTTATAAATTCTGTTTTGAACATTTTTAACACATTTTTTCTTGAATGGCCTTTCCTTATGTGTTTTTCTTATACATACACATATATATATATATATATATATATATATATATATATATATATATATATATATATATAATGTGTGTGAGCGCGTTCTACGGAAGGATACTGAGAGTGCCATAAACAGAACTTGTGAGTAATGAAAAAGTTCTAGAAAAAATCGAAACAAAAAGGACACTTTTACTTAGAATTAGGAAACAATTTAAATTTCTTGGGTACATAACGAGAAAAAAGGGTTTGGGAAATTTAACACTCATAAGACATGTTGATGGTGAGAAAGACAGACGAAAGCAGCGAATAACCTACTCAACGAGTTTTGTAAATGGTTGACAGAACAATGGTTAGAAGAGATAGCAAAAAAACACATTGCTATGAGCTACAAAGGCCAGGAAGTTGCGGATAACCATGATCGCTCACGTCCTGAAGAAAGACAAGAAAGAATGTGGACGCAGGTTTCCAGTGTATATATCTCTGAGACAGATATGTTTACAAATGTAATAGGCAGATGTTGCCTTGTATATGTGATATATATATATATATATATATATATATATATATATATATATATATATATATATAATTTCACCAGGCTTTTCATGGTTGAGATAGAGATAAACTTACCTAAACTAAGAACGTTGTAGTCGTATCCTCAATTTCCATAAACGTCTGGTTGAGCATTATACCCGTTATCTATATAGGAACGTAAAAATACACAAACCAAGGTCCATGCATAAAAACTCCATGATTTCACAGATATCCACCGCAGAAAATCATTAATCAAAAACTTTAAACAAAGCGATCCAGCGATACTTACCCAATAAATATAATGTTAATTCCACCAACGAATTTCTTCCGTATCTACATTCAAAACTAATACCAGTATCGAAGCTTCTTAAATGTTTAAAGAAACACACACACACACACATATATATATATATATATATATATATATATATATATATATATATATATATATATATATATAACAACATTTATTCACTTTCGTTTATTAGACATTAAATTACATCACTTACCATCTTCCATAATTTACCATGACTTCCAGTTAGCCTGCTGTATATTTAGGAGCGTTCTTAAATTTGAAATTTCTTAAAAACTAACGATATTTTGAATTCTGTTTCTAAATACTTGTTGCAAAATAAAATCCATACATTTGACTTGAGAAAGTTCATCAAAAGACAAAACTCGTCGGCTAACATAATTTAACTTTTTTCTTATATATAAGGAAAAAAAACAAAGTTTTCGCGTGATGCGTTTCGGACTTTATCAGACTAAAAAAAAATTTTTTTTTTTTTTTTTTTTTTTTTTTTTTTTTCGGTTTTGTTTTTAGTCTGAAGGACGAAACGCGTCAATTGAAAACTTTTTCCACTTTGTAATGCTTTTTCCCCCCTAAAATTGTTCTTGATATATAAAATATTTATATATCACTTTCCCATATATGTATATAATGTTGAAAGATTGAATAAACTTGAGAAACGATGTGTTTAGTGTCTTCAACTGCTGGGTTAAAATATGGAATAGTATGACTGTTTCATGTCTGTGGGTCATTCATTTCCTTCGAGTTTAGAGCTTCCGGTAACCGTTCGCGTGTGTCAGTATATGCAACCTTATTTATTGTATCATTTTCATTTTGACTAAAAAAATAAATAAAATTAACCCCAGAAATAGGAAAATATTTATTTTAAAAAAATATCTAATATTCCCACAGTAAAGGATCAAGAGTCACTGGTTTGTTAACAATGTAAGTGGTATGGACGTAAGAGGTTCAATTAAGAAATGAGGCTATGGAAGCTTAGATAAAGCTTGATATAAGAGCTGAAGATAATAGGTTCAAGGAAGCATCCACATGTCTGGCGAATCCATAAAGTAAATTATTGTGGCCCTTTTTATCATCGGTATCATTTATCTTGATCAACACCAGAGATAAACACTTCAGCAGTTTTACTTAAAAATGAGCCCGAAAGCGAATGAGTAGTGATGCTCGCAATTGATAGGCCAATGGGAAGCCGAATTCCAAGTCGTGTCATGGGGTTGCCAATATAGACGTAAAGAATGATTCTTCAAGCGATCACATAAATTGTTGTAATCCAGTTATTTTCTTATTAGTTATTGTTGTTAATATTTTATTCATTGCAATTAATAAACTTTATATATATATAGCTGGCCACTCGTATTCAAGGATACCTTTTCTACTAGGGCAGCTAGCCAATCCCTGTTGCTCAGGCGCATTTGTCTTTATTCAACACCCACAGAGCCCACATGTGGTTTATACTGCAACTATGCTGAGCAGACCATAGTTAGAGTTTCTGGGAAAGAGCGTGTTATCTAGCGTGATCAACAATTTGAACAAGTCCAGCACGCTCAAGCCCTCGGCCACAGCTATTGACGAGCCCACGGGTTCTATCTACCCAGTTTCACTCACTAGACATAGGTCAACCCATGGTAAGGTTTTCAGGCACTATCCAAATGTACCGCACGCTGGGATTGACCTCGATTCATTCCGATAACATCAGGACAAATCGACCATGGTGAGATTAGAACCCGGGTCTCATGGTCAGAATGCGAACACACACACACTATATATATATATATATATATAATATATATCCTGGCTGTTGTGAGGAGGGAAACAAACCAGTCTGATGAAACCGGAGTAGTTTTAAAAGGCTATTTCTTTGAAAGATTAATAATATTAAGGAATATTTTTCTCCGAATTAGGTATTGAACACTTTCTGAAATCCACTGTAATTGGTCGATTTCGGGATAGACATTACCTTGTAGTTGATTTACACAAAAGGAAATTATTATTATATTTACACAAAACGTAATTTGTAGTGGATACCCGGATTTGAGTAGACGCTCCGTTGTTTAAATGTTTATTACGTCTACCGGACTGCACATTCAAAAAAAAAATTAAAACAAATGTGCCCTCCGTCAGAGTCGAACTTGCCTTCACTAATTATAGGAGAAACCAACGCGTTTTTGTAGTCTTTCATATATTGTATTGACAAAGCCTTACCAAATTTAGCATAAACTTTGTATCCTGAATTAGAGACTAACTCACTGCTGTCGTCTCCGAGATGAGTTTGCTAAACATTTCTCCACGCTAAGGCGTACTTTGTCTATATCGATCAAAGAAAGAAAAGTGTACATTGACGGGCCTGAATCGGTTTGGTTTAATATTCGTGTAAACTTATTAATTCTTATAATATACAGAGGAAAAAAAGTAATTAGTCTCGCTTTAGCAGAAAGCTATGTTCATGGACGCCCCACTTTGAATCGTTTGCACGAAAACGAATCTGTAAAAATGAATCTGAATATTTCTTGTTTGTAACTTATTGGCTGAAAAACAAATTCTGGCTTTTTCAGTGGCAACGATTTATACAACCACCAAAGATGTATTTTACCCTTACATGAATACATGACGGTGTGGATAAAGCTAAGGTTATCTGCATCAGTGAACAGAGTTCGGAGTCCAGTCTATTATGTTGCATTCATTTTCGTACTGATGAATTTGGAAATTGCACGAATACATTTCGTCTCTCGATAGCTACGGGTTAAATAGAAAGGTAGCCTTGGCTGGTAGTTAGTCTATGAGAAAGACAACTCTAAATTCAAAATTGTGGATAACACAACGAGAAACTGCCCCATGAGAAGACATGGCAATTTACAAATAATAAAAAGGAATCTGTGGCGCTCGATGTCCTGAACGGAGACGATATTAAAAATGCTGTAAAGATATATGCATATGCACAAAAAATATGTTTACTAGCATATGCTATGCACGCACGCACACACACACACACACACACACACACATATATATATATATATATATATATATATATATACTATTTACATTATTCGGACTAATGTCTTCATCTTTGTCGCTATATTTATTACAACGTTTCGGGCGTTGTACGCTCTGGCCTTCTTCAGGTAGTTGGAATGTCGAACTGAACCCTTTATTTCGCTCACTGGGGTAGATAGATACGGTGACAAACATGAGGACAATAGTTCGAATAATGTAAATAGTGTACATAATACCTCATCTCAGAAATATATATATATATATATATATATATATATATATATATATATATATGAAGAAATATAGTCTTAAAGCGTGCTATATTTATGGGATAAAGTGCTCAATACCAGATATTTTATCCATATAATAATGTTTTTTTTCACTTATGTGAGTGTGTATATATAATTCCGATAACCAAAAACACTGTCCTTAAAATAGTGCTCTCTACAGAGTAGATAAAAATGCATATGTTATAATTTTGCATAAATATTACATACATACATACATACATATATATATATATATATATATATATATATATATATATATATATATATATATATATATATATATAATCACAAATTATATAGAAATCACAAACATACACGCAAAAACCATAAAATCGTGTATATGAGCGAGAAAGAGGGATCTGTTTCCGGATGACAGGTATGTCTATTGAAACACGTGTGCCCACTATATTTATCGTAATAAGAAATATATACGTGCCCTGACGTATAAATGTTGGTGCTGAAAAGATCTCGGCCCGACTAATGTGAATGACTTAAGGTCTTGAAATATACAGACTATTCCATCTCTACACGGTGTGGTCCAACCTGTCTGGTCCACTGTTTCTTTAACTCTTAAAAAAAAATCCTGGCCATGTTTGATAACTGAAATACTGATTCCGGCGAAGTGGATGTGGTCGCTGACTTTTCATGCCGTACTCGCTCAAACAAGGCATTTATTTATTTATGGATGCTGTGTCGAAAAAAGATGTACTTATCACGGCTCAGAAATATTTTCTGAAAATGTTTTGATTGCCCGATCTTCACAGGTAGTTTGCTTCAATATCTCCAGCTGCCGTAAAACACGCCGGAAACACGTGGGTGAAGATGCATTGCAGCCGACGCTTTGGAGAAGGAAGTCGACAACAATTGTAGATGCATTCTTTTAAAATGATCGCTTAGTTTTACTACTTCTTTGTTGCAATATAAAACCTGGGAGATTTATTTGGACGATTTCAACCATCTGTCAGGCGGTTTTTTATATATATATATATGTGTGTGTGTAATTTAATTTTTATCCGTTTAGATTTTAGTTATCAGATGATCTTGAGTCACACGTTTGTTTTTTATTTATTCTCCCACCGGTACTCATATTTACGCACATATTCTTTTATCGCTGGTTATGTATATTATTCTCATCCTTCCTCCCCACGCTTTCTCTCTCAATCTCTCTCTCTCTCTCTCTCTCTCTCTCTCTCTCTCTGGGTTTCACTTTTCTCCCACCCCTCACTTTGTTTTACATTCTCTTCTCTCTTTGTTTAACTCTCTCTCTTCTCTCTTTGTTTAACTCTCTCTCCTCTGTCTTTGTTTAACTCTCTCTCCTCTGTCTTTGTTTAACTCTCTCTCCTCTGTCTTTGTTTAACTCTCTCTCCTCTCTCTTTGTTTAACTCTCTCCTCTCTCCTCTCTTTGTTTAACTCTCTCCTCTCTCTTTGTTTAACTCTCTCCCCTCTCTTTGTTTAACTCTCTCCCCTCTCTTTGTTTAACTCTCTCCCCTCTCTTTGTTTAACTCTCTCCCCTCTCTTTGTTTAACTCTCTCCCCTCTCTTTGTTTAACTCTCTCCCCTCTCTTTGTTTAACTCTCTCCCCTCTCTTTGTTTAACTCTCTCCCCTCTCTTTGTTTAACTCTCTCCCCTCTCTTTGTTTAACTCTCTCCCCTCTCTTTGTTTAACTCTCTCCCCTCTCTTTGTTTAACTCTCTCCCCTCTCTTTGTTTAACTCTCTCCCCTCTCTTTGTTTAACTCTCTCCCCTCTCTTTGTTTAACTTTTTCTCTCCTCCCTCACTTTGTTTAACTTTTTCTCTCCTCCCTCACTTTGTTTCTCTCTCCCACATTGTTTCTCTCTCTCCCCCTCTCTCTCTCCCCGCATTGTTTCTCTCTCCCCCCTCTCTCTCCCCTCACTTTGTTTCTCTCTCTCCCCACCTCAATGTTTCTTTCTCTCTCTCTTTTGCTCTCTAATTTCTCTCTCTCTCTCTCTCATTCTTACTCTCCAATTTCTCTCTCTCTCTCATTCTTACTCTCCAATTTCTCTTTCTCTCTCATTCTTACTCTCCAATTTCTCTTTCTCTTTCATTCTTACTCTCCAATTTCTCTTTCTCTTTCATTCTTACTCCCCAATTTCTCTTTCTCTCTCATCCTTACTCCCCAATTTCTCTTTCTCTCTCATCCTTACTCCCCAATTTCTCTTTCTCTCTCTCTTTTTCGCTCTTCAATTTGTTTCGCCCCCTCTCCACTTTTCCACCACCTTTTTTCCTACTCTATTCTCTTTATCCACTTTTACACTTTCCCTTTCAATGTGCATCCACTCACTGCCTTTCTCTTCAGTTATATCTCTTGATCAATATATCCCCTTTCTCTCTTTACCGCCTGACCAATCCCTATTTGTGTGTCCTTAGCTTATCTTAATATGTATTTGTGTAATCGTATCAAATTAATCGTGAGTCTAATGATCAATTCATTCATTTTTTTTGCTATCTCTATTGGTATATCTTTCGATCTATTTATGTTTATAATCCCATAATTAACAAGCATTTTTCTTCATTCTCCATCTTGGCATCTGTTGATTAGTTTCCCTCCCGTCAGCTTCCTTTAATTTTTAATCTTCCTTTCTTCCTTTGTGTTCCTTCCTGTCTGCCTGCCTGTTTTTCTTTCTTTCTTTCTGCATGTTTTCATTCTTTCTCTCTGTCTCTCACTTTCTCTTTCTCTCTTTTTCTTGTCAGCTTTTCTATCTTTCTGCCTGTTTTTTCTTACTCTTTTGTTCTTTCATTCTGTCCCTTTTCCTTTCTTTTTCTTTCTGCTTGCCTTTCTTTCTGCCCTTCTGCCACTCACATCCAGTGATAGTTCCTCGTTCTTGCTAGAATGTAGAGAGTTCAATTTCTATTCGGGTTTCCACTGTTCTAAAATCTTATTCGAATAAGATCAGTTGGATATCATTTTCACTGAATCTTCCTAAGTGTCCTTGTCTGCTTTTCATCCCTAACCCCTACTCATAACTCTGTGTTTGTCTGTGGCTTCTCTTTCCTTCCAACCCACAACTCACTACTGTATCCGTTGCAGTCTACTCTTCCTCGAGCTAAGATTGTCACCGTGTGTGTCGGAGCCTGCTCTTCCTGTACCTGGCTTTTGTTACCTTCAACTTATTTATCTAAATCTGTCTATTAATTTGTTTTGTTTTTTTTTTTTGTTTTGTGTGTGTGTGTGTGTGTGTGTGTGTGTGTGGAATATTGGCCATGAAGTTGTTTCACTCCGATATTGAACGCGCCTTCCAGTATCTTCCTGTGCACGTTCGTATCTCGGGATTTCTGTGCGCTCTCGGTCGTGTGTACGTGAGACGTGTGCCGTGAGACTGGGAAAGTGACGAGATTGGTCGATCAGGGCGCAGGAAGCAATATAAGGCAGGGACACGCGTGGATCTACAGAAAAACGGAATGTTTCAGAAGGACGAATTAAGGTGAGCCCGCTTGGGCGTGGATTTCGATTTTTTTTCCCCTTTCCTGCTCTCTTTTCTCTTCCTCCTCTATTCCCTTCTCTACCAGGAGCACAAACGAACGTGCTTATTTTTTTCTCTGTCTTCTGAGCTTTCGGTTTCATTTTGATGGTCGATTTTCTTTGATCCTATCTTTCTTTTCTGAAGGTGCACTGTGCGTTCCATTGAGAATTAATAACCTTCTCCCCCCACCTCTCTCTCGCGCGCGCGTGCAAAGGCACTAATCTGTTTTCTTTTACCATCATTTGTTTTGTAATCATGCCTGAAGCCACGACATACGTACAAGCCTGAATATCTGCATTTGTGCCGATGTTTCTGTCATGATTTGAAGTAAGGTGCGTATAGCTGAAGTTTTTCCGTTAATTTTTTTAAAACCATGTCCCTTCGGGACGTAGGCGAGCATAGATCTCCACAGATTCATTGTCTATATTATATGGGAATTAACATGCCTTTTAGTGAGAGAGAGAGTGATGTGGTTTCCCTTTGCCTTCTCTACGGTTTTTTAATTCAGTGTTTTTATTCTCCTAGACTGGATGCCACCTATGGCTAGAGAAACTAGTCTACATTGCTATTTAACTCAAAGCTGGTGGTGGGGGTATTCATACTTTTTCCAAGAATTTTAATGCGAAAGGGAACACAAGAGCATTGGTCGGAATTTGAAATCCAATCTACCGATTTCTTGCCAATGACCGCTATGCTCTAGTGTACATGTCAATATTTCGAATATTTTTCATTTGGAAGCTTGGCGCAGTACAATCTTTCTCCTGTCTCTATAAACCTGTGATACCCTAAATGAATTATTCTTTATGTAACACATCCCTTCAGAGCAGAGGCGATAATGGCGCTCCACAATTTTCTGTCTTTCGTAGCGTTTAATGTTTCTTTTTTATATCCTCTAAACCTTGTTCTGACATCTATTTACTTACACTTACTATGTACGTTATGCCTTGTTTTCCTCTGTCTCTCTTGCCTTCAATCTACCCTGTGAGTATCAGATTTTCCAAGCCCTTTTTCCTCATTCGGTGCCCGAGAGATTTCAACTGTCTCTTCCTGGTGTTAAGTATAAGTTTCCTTTTTGTTTTCATTTTCTCTAAAATATTCAGTCCATGGTATTCTCAGCATCCTTCTGTAGAACAAAAGTACTATTGCCCTAAGTCTCTTCTTTATCTGTGAGGAGATTGTCCAGCATTTACTGCTATAGAGGAGGACTGATATTGCGTAACAGTTCAGCAGTCTTTTCTATGCTTCTAACGAAATATTTCGATTTTCTTAATACTTTGCTTAGGTTTTGGAATTCTCTTTTGCCATCCCAATGCGTATTCAGATTTCAATATCGCACTTTCCGTCCTCTGTTAAAACACTTCACAGATATTAGCATTTTTGTACTTGTTTGATTTTGGTATATTCAATTTGTAATCTGCATTTTAGGCTCCAGATATTTATATACTTGGAAGGACCTAAAATCGCCAAAATTACCCTAAGAACACGGCTGCTTTGTAATAAGAGTGGGGTTTTTTTTTCTTTTTTTTTTTTTTTTTTTTTTTTAGAAAATTGGTGCCATATTTGGGCTAGAAATGCCTAATATTCATTTTCCAACTTTGAAAGATTTCAAAATAGTTTCCGTAGTTTTCTGGTTTAAGAATTATTCTCTAATTTGCACTTTCCCAGACACAACCTCACAAACCTATTGTCCATCGCTATTGCCATGAGAAATATTGAAATGAGCTACATTTTTTTAGTTCACCAATTCGAACATTTACAGCGATGACACACTATGCTCTCTCTATGCCTCTTAATTCCTTGGAGAACATAGGGTCGCAACAACACCTCTCCAACAGACACGGTTCCGGGTGATCCTCTTCAACTCGGCACATGTCGTGTGGGCTGCCTTCACCTCTGCGTCAGCACTTTTGTGCCAATTCTGTTTCGGTCTACCCAATTATCGCTTCCCTTGCGGATTCCAGTCAAGGCCCTGCCTGGTGACACGACAAGCAGGCTTGCGGAGTCTGTGGCCGATCCATCCCCATTTGCGTTTCTTGATGTCAATCTCGATTGGGGCTTGTCTGGTCTGTCCCACAGTTGGTCGTTGGAGACGTCTTCCCACCACCTGGTATTGAGGATTTTCCTGACATATCGGTTGGTAAATGCCTGAAGTTTTTGGGTGTTGGTCTTGATTACCCTCCAGGTTTCAGAGCCGTAAAGTGGAACTGACTCGACGTTGGTGTTGAAGAGCTGGATCTTGTTATAAAGTGAGAGAAATGTTGATCTTTATGCTATGTACTTGTAATGGGATCACCCTCATGACCGACACATTCCAAATATAAGGAGAAAATCCCACTAGGACAGCTTTCTTTCACAAGAATTACTACTTTGGGGAACAGACTTCTGCGTGGATGCTTCCTTGAACTCTACACTCTTAAACTTTTCAATGGCTAGTCGTTATCTATCCACATTATTGTCCTAAACTTCACTTCCAACTATATCAACTTACATTAATATCACATACCTCACTAATCATAACCACTTTAACAGGGGGATATCTTGAGTGCCCCTCGAGAATTTATATATTTGTTGAGCTTTATCATAAAAACATTTCGAATAATGCCTCATTATTTTGACATTGAAACAAATTTATAGAAGCATCTGAAAACCAGTTCTGTATTCTCAACCTTGTTTAATTTAACTTTATTTTCACCGTCACTAAAATTATTTTTTTTACGATCGCGAGTTAACTGCCGGTAAAACTGTAAGCCACATTAAAAAAAAAAAAAAGAAGTGAAAAGCTGAATTTACCATTAAGTTGAAAAACTTGAAATACTGAAAGCATCTGACAAAGATGAAATTAAAATTATTGAATAGCTGATAGGAAAGCAAAAAGTTGGAAGAGATTCCCACGGGCGAGAATTGCGAAAGAAACTATTAAAATAGAACTTACGCTTACAACGGTAAAATAATCTGACCTATCTGCCAATCTAGTACTGCGCTTCATGAGGTCGAGGTACCAAAGATGAAAGCTTAGAACAATTTCCATGAAAATCTTTAGAGAAAAGACACAAGGAATCCACTTTATATCGGTGGGAAAGTGTCTGAAGCCGAGATGCCAGGTCAGGCCCGATAACTTTGCATACTAGCTATTTAAGTTGACTCGTTATATTTAAGGATGTATTATACCAATACGTCAGAACTTTTGTTTGTTCTAATAACATCCATGGTGATATAATAAATTTTAGCGGAAGAAAATTCAGCATAATTACCAATGTATCAATAGCCTCAACTACATAAAAGCATTGCAAACAGAGATACGGTTTTAGTTTTGATTATAGCAACCCACTGGCTTGGCAGTTACTCCAATAGTTATTTAATTATAGATTTCTCTGTACAAGCAGGATGAATAATTCCGAGGGCCAGGAGGCAAAAAAAAGAGTATATATAATATTTTTTAATTTCCTAACTGAAAGTTGAAAATCTGCAAAAAACGTGACTGACTGAATGGAGATACACCAATATAGAGAAGGCTGAATAAATAATCGATAATTTGACACGGCTTTTAACAAAGTGTTCTATAATAAAATAAAAATGTATCTTAATGTATTAATCGGTCAAGCAGCATGATCACCTGGATTTAAATATGATATAGTGCGTTGCTATTGCTGTAGGAGGCGTTATCCCATTTGTCTGTAACTATGGTATTCCTTTTTATATATGTAATTTCCTGTTACTTTCTTTGGGATATTTTGACTTTTCATACGTTAAAAAGGATATTTCTTTTTTTTTTTTCTTATGAGACAACAAAGCAAGCCGTTTAGATAAAATACTAATTAACCCATGCAGAAAATGCAAATGCATAAGTATTTAATCAATTCAGATATTTATTTTTATTTATTATTTATTTTATATTTCATTTCTTTTTATTGTATATTTTTATTTTCATTACTTTTTTACTTTATTTTATTTTTGTCTTTTAATTTTTTACATCATTTTTTTACTTGATCTTTTACCTTAGTTTTTTATTTTTACTTTTTTCCCCTCGTTATTTACTTTAGTTTTTCTACTTTAGATTTTTACTTTACTTTTTAATTTTTTAATTATATTTTTTTTACTTTTTAATTTTTACTTTTTTATTTTTTTTTACTTTTTATTTTAGTTTTTTACTTTTTAATTTTTACTTTTTTTTAATTTAATTTTTTACTTTTTAATTTAATTTTTTACTTTTTAATTTAATTTTTTACTTTTTAATTTAATTTTTTACTTTTTAATTTAATTTTTTACTTTTTTAATTTTGAAATTTTTTTTACATTTTTTTATTTTTTTATTTTTGTACTTTTTACTGCTTCTATTTTTTATTATTATTTAGTCTTATTTCTTTTATTTTCAGTTTTGTTACCATTATTTTTTTAACTTTTAGTTTGTTTTTACTTCCTTTTACGCTTTCCCGTTACAGCTCAATTAGTTTTGATTATAATGTCCAGCTGATGTGATTCATGGAGAAACGTTGAATTTTGTTGGAAAATACTTGTTAAATGATTTTATTTTTATCGGTAGGCGACGGACTTAGTGACGTATTTCGGCGTCTTCGTAACGCAGGCTTTCTCCCCTCCGAAATTTCCCTTTCAACGCTTTGTATCTTTCTAGCTTCACAAAAACACGCATGACTTGTTTTCTAAACAAAGGTGAAACGACATAATTGTCTTTGTTAAAACTGAAGCTCTTTTTAAATTAGAAGTACATTTCGTTTCAGTCTCTCTTTCGCTCTCCCTTCCCTCTTTTTACACTTTCCCTCCCTCATATATATATACACGTCGGTTGTTTTTTCGTGCTTAATGAAGATTGCCTTCGTCTACACAGCGTTCCTTA
>OZ038476.1:132970658-132975658 GCA_964036315.1 Acanthosepion esculentum
ATAGATTTATCTTAAAGCATAACATTTCGAGATAAATTCTGGATGTGGTTAAAGGAATGTTTGGAAGTTAAAAGCAATGAAATGTAAAGGAGAAATGCGACTAAACAGTTACCAATTTGTATTCCATCGCTTGAATGCATCATCATCATGATTATTATTATTATTACCATCATCATCATTATTGCAGACGCTGTCTCCACCGCCTAGATTTTCATATGCGACTTTTCACATCTTGCCTATTCTATTCATTCCTACTCTGTCCTAGCAATTCTTCGTTTCCCTCCCCCTTTTACCAATAAACCCTTTCCGATAGGGTGGGTAGCTGGGAGATGCTGTATAATATTCCTGGGGTTCTATTCGTTGGTCTTCGACGTTCGAAGCGTAATTCTACCATCAGGGCTAAAGGAGACCGTCTTCAGTCTTCCTTGAAATCCGGGGAAGGGGAGAAAGAATAAATGTAAGCCTAACCTTAGTCGCACTTAAAAATTTTTAAAAAGTCGGTTAGTTAAGTTGGCTTGGATTTCTTTTAGAAACAATAGCTAACATCTAGAAAAGAGGAACGGTAAGAAAAAAGAGAGAATAAATTAAAATATAAAATTCAGTTTAGCACGAATTTTTTTTCTCCTCACTGCAACCTCGTTTTGATAGTCAAAAGATTTTTTTCTCCAAGCATAAAACTGATTTCTACATTTTTAGCGTTAAATTTTCAAGTATTTTTTGTTGTTGTTTTTACTAAAGTCCACCCAATACAAGCCCCAAGAGTCACTCAAGTAGAGAGTTACTGTGTGGAGTTGTACGAGAAAGGGCAAGATAACAGGAAAGATATATTTCGAGACTTGAAGAAGTCAAAATTTACTTAGCGAATAAAATTTCAGAGTTCAGGCGGGGACGTTAGGAGTAGAGTTGACGGAGACTTTAGAATGAACCAGAAACCCCATCCACAGCAGAAAACAAGAGATAAACCTCTACTCCTGTTCAAAAGACCGGGGAGCATTTGAAGCGGATGATAGGCAAACCTATCTACTCATCTTGGGAGAGAAGAAAAAAACTACTGAATAAAATATTAGAGTTGAATGAACCGGAAATCCAATCTTAAACAGGAAACTCTTGAACATATTTCTGCATGCTATTGCAATATTTTGTTAAGCTCAATTATTTAACAATAGTAGTCCTGGGTCTGACGATTTACTTCATCTGGCAGCAAGGACTCTTATGGAGATATTGGAGATTTAAGCCACCTCTTAATTGCTGTTGTTCCCAGGTCCACCATGACCCAGGGGTGGGGTAGCACCTGTTAGGGTCCCAGCTATGGGAAAATATTCTTTTTTTAATTTTAATTTTTTGGTGTTTCACTAAGTCTAATAATACATTTTTATAGCAAAATGGCAATCAATACAACACTAAAGTAAAAAAATATATATTTTATGATCTACAATCTACATTATTTAGATTATTCGGACTATTGTCCCCATCTTTGTTGAACTGACAATCTTTGGGTCCTGTCACTGGATCTAACTAACGCCTTTATCCACTGTGCCATGTGTCCTTGAAGACATCTGTGTATGAATTTCTGGATAAAGGCGTTAGTTAGATCCAGTGACAGGATCCAACGAGTGTGAGTTCAATACCCGATTACGGCAGTGGAGAACTTTCAGAGAGAAATTAACAGGAGATAACTGATATCCATTAAACATGGCACGTGGAACTAGAACAGTCTACCCCAGTGAGCGAAATAAAGGGTTCAGTTCGACATTCCAACCACCTGAAGAAGGCCGGAGCGTACAACGGCCGAAACGTTGTAATAAATATGGCGACAAAGATGAGGACAATAGTCCGAATAATGTAAATAATGTACATAATACCTCATCTCAGAAATATAGACAGATCTAAAATCCATGTACCTAAATAAATCTACGTTTGCTCTGAAAGTATTAAATTATGTTCAAAATATCTGTATTTTTGGCATAGAATTACGTACAAAGTATTTAGATAAATTACTAGATAAATAACGTATAGAGGTTGAGATGTCGCTAAATTAAAAGCAACTAAATTTAATACAATAAAGGAATTTATGTTCATGTAACTCGGCCTGAGCTTATTCAATCACTGAATTAACATTTAAGATTAATCAGAAAAAATGAAATAGAAGAACATGGTATTTCTAGATAGTGTAGAAAAAAATATAAGAGAGAATCATGTAATGAGCAAACGTAGAAAAGTGACCCAGGAAGAATACATGGTAGTTAGCGAAGGTAGCTCACTTTTGACCATATTGACTAATACTATATGGAATGACCAGAATGTGTTCTTGAGTCTGAGACACATCCGATCTTCTGGCAAATTCTAGAAATGCAAACAATTACCAAATCCATTCCAAAAGATGAGACCGAGTCCCCGTAGAGAGCAAGGCGTCTCAAATAGTGGATTCCTTTGTTCTGGGTCGACCACTGATCAGAATGAAAAATGAAAAAGAGGCTTGCATCTGAAGCTGAAAAAATAATGGAACCTGGTATTGATGACTTACCGGAAGCTATATTTTTCTTATTTATTTAAAAACAAAATTTAAGCTGATAATATGGAATAACGAAAAAATTATCTTCCAAGAAAATAAGGAGATAAAGAAATTTTAAGAGTAGATTAGGAAGAAAACGAAGTAGTTAAGAAAATTTACCAGAATCCAGTACAACCAATTAAATCCATGAGGAAGTATTTAAGTCAAACTCGGTTTTAAATGTTTATTGCGTAAGATGACGCCATCTTTTGTAATGGAAAGTGATATCCACAAATAATATATGATTTCAATTTTTTTCTTTACACAGCGTTCCTTTTCTTTTACTCTTTCGTTCACTCGCAATCATAGACACAAACGAGTTTCACTGAAGCTGGCAAGAGTGGAGCACCTGATTGCGATCGAACTCACTACTCCTAATTGTCTAATGAGTCGAACTTATTGACCATTACGCTGTCTGTAGTCACCATTGTGACTTACGCTTTACTTAATCCGCAAAGTCAATCAGTATGCAAATGAAATCACCTCAGTTTGCGAGATGACCGTACACCTTGCTCCACAGTGACACACTCTTTTCTGTTTTGTACCTCTCTCTTTCTCTCTTTGGTGCCACCATTTCTCTTTTTTCTCGCATTTTCCTCTTCTTTCTTCCCTCCTCTTCCCTCTCTCTGTGTTCCCATATTTTGTTCTTTTCCTCTCTCTATCTGTTCACATTTCTCTTACTCCCCCTCTCTCTGTCCCCGTTATCACCTCTCTCTCACTCTCCCACGTTTTTTATCTTTTTCACTTCTCTCTCTTCCCCGTTTTTTATCTTTTTCACTTTTTTCTCTCTTCCCCGTTTATTATCTTTTTCACTTCTCTTTCTTCCCCGTTCCTTATCTTTTTCACTTCTCTCTCTTCTCCCTATTTATCATTTTCTCTTTTGTCTCTCTCCCCCCGCCAAACCCATTCAAAAAAAAATTAAGAAACTATTTTCATTGAACAGGAAATTGAAGGACATTCTGAATAATGCCTGGCATGAAATGCAAATTCGAAAAAGTGCAAATATTTGTCAATAAAATAATTGCCGTAAAATAAATGTATCACGGTCTTATAGATTGAGGTTCCTGCTACAGAGGATATGGAATCAATTGTTGCCATTTCATCGCTACAGAGAAATCAATAACAATCAGCTATAAAAGTTGGACAAAGAATACTGATTATTCTCCGAAAATATTGCTAATCATGTTTTGTTGCAGTTGGTCTTTTCAGAGACGAATAAACGAACTTTAACGATTTCTGGATAGAAAATAATTTCATAATACAGAGGAAATGCTATTTAATTTGGGACAATTGTTCGGGGGAATCACGAACTGATAAAAATACTGGGGGTAATGAACTGTCGGCAATCGTTTGCCAACCTAAGAAAATACAGTGTAACCCGGATATAAGAGAGATTTTCTCTGGTCCCAAATTAGAGCCTGTGTTAATGCATATATAATAGACCAAACCCGGATATAAGAGAAACCTGGATATAAGAGACTTCGTCTCCGGTCCCGACAATTCTCTTATATCCGGGTTACACTGTAGTCAAAAGATCGGAACAAATGGTTACCGTAGACACCTACAGAAAAATCTAGGTCAGTGTTTAAACCCTTCCCCGCTAATTATTTTGGTAAAAACGTTTCATTTTCAGACGCTATTTTATTTGTTTTTAATATAGTAACTAATAAACTGAGGCACCTTGAAGTAACCGAGCGATAGCTAACACCTCTACAAGATGCATGAGTTGACAATTGGTCTACTTTCAAGCTCAGAATGGTATAAAAAGAATCGAGATCGACGTATAAACACGTCTGTAGCTGGTTTTAGAACGTTATATTTTGGACGCGTTTATTCGTCTGTGTCTGAAAAAGACACTTTCGGTAAAACCGTATATACACTTCTACTTTTTTAAAATTTTTTAGATGGTATTTATTGGCGATGAAAAAGTTATTACAATAATACAAAGCTAGAAAAATTATGAAAAAATAGGAGAGGCAACCATATCTCGGCTTAAACGGGATTTATTTTGCGAGCAAAGTTCTGTTTGGAATTTAAGATGTATTTGCTTAGAGCACTGCTAAGAAAATACATTCTGTCGTCATACTACGCCAGGATTTTGTCACTTTGTATTTGACTAAAATAAATTTAATTCATTTATACATAAATACTGTAGAAAATTAGATAAGTAATGATAGATCCACAGTGTGCATAGTCTCCTTAATAAAGTAATGATTGAAAGAGTTTCACTGACTGGGAATGGATAACCAGAAGTATGCTCACATGAATGTAATTCTTAGCATGGGTCGTCGGTTTATCAAATATCACTAAGCCTTTATTATACTTGAATATGAATGAGTCTTTGTTGGGAAAGAACTTATATATATTAAATCATTCTACTTTTTCTCAAGCACTTAACATTTACATTAATGCTATGTATGTTACATTTTAGGTTGTAAAAGGCTTCCTT
>OZ038476.1:132980658-133045658 GCA_964036315.1 Acanthosepion esculentum
GTCTGGCTGTAAGTTCCTACGAACTGAGTGGCTTGACCCTCAAATGCCGAATACAACGGGAGAGTCCATCACACACACACACATACATACATACATACATACATATATATATATATATATATATATATATATATATATATATATATGTACGCACACACACACAATTATATGTAAATATCTATATACACATTTGCACAAACGATATATTTCTCTGTGTGTACATATATATATATATATATATATATATATACACACATACATATGTGTGTGTGTGTGTGAACTATGCTAAAAGCTACTGGGCACTAATACGATATATAATTTTTTTCCGAGGCCGACGAGGAGATTCCATTATATATATATATATATATATATATATATATATATATATATATGTGGATGACCCAAAAAAAACGAACTTTTTAACAATCCAATAAAACCAAGAGTGATGGAAGAAAAATATTTAATTCATAGTAATTGAAACCTTAAAACAAGCCATTTAAGAAACAATGATGGAATTTTCATTTTTTTAAAATCACGTCCTGTAGATGGCGTCCTCCTGTACGAATGCATTCTTGAAATCTGCTGTTGAGATTCCTCATTGACTGCTGCAACATCTCAGCTGGGATACTGTGAATTTCATTCTCTTTACTAAAATGGCGAAATGTTTACTTGCTCAAGGTCACTATCTCGCAGTGTTGCCACTTGCTCATGTCTGGCAATACGCACTTAAAAAATTCCCGTTTTTTTGTGTCACCCTATACACACACACACACTTACAGAAATATATCTTTTGTGCATATGTGTATATACATATTTAAAGACAATGATGTGTGTGTGTGTGTATGTATATATATATATATAAAGATATGTGTGTGCAACTGCAATATATAATACAGACTTAATATTAAAAATATGGGCTTATTATTCATGATTAGGCTAAAATCATTGACGCAAATGCTTATATATACGCGTGTGTGTATAAAAGTGGCAGCGAGGGAGACATAACATGACGGAATGCATACCTGTATACGTAGTTGAGTTTGTGTCTATTTTGCTTTCGGGCGTAGCTTGTAAGGGTCAGCAATTCATTCATTCGTGGTGTGCCTTCTATAAAAGTCAACATCATTTATTCAGGACGATAAACAGAAGGGCAAACAGCGTAGTATATTTTTTAGAAGCGCTGTAGTATCAAATTTTTCAAAAATATCCATCCATATATATATATATATATATATAATTATCAATTGAGTACTTACAGCTAAAATCGATAGCACATGTAACACGAAGAGAAAATAATGACGTAATCATTATAAATGTTAGCAAAGGAACACCCTCATTTCATGAAAAATATTTTTTTTTTTACAAGATTCTATAAATTTCAACTGAAGGTAGTACTGGCTACTTGTCAATGAATTCCAATTGTTTTCTTTCATAGAAACAGCTAATATATATATATATATATATATATATATATATATATATTGCAAAACGATATATAATTTGTTATGTCAGAAAATCTATGACAAGATGAAAAAGTTTTTTCTACATTGTCATAGATATTTCTAAAATAAAATAAAATCGTGTTCACTTAGCCCGAAGCATTTTTGCATTTTAGATAATTTTAGCAAATATTCCGTGTTTATCTTTTCACTTTTTTGTTCGTGTTATGATAAAAATATTCCGAATATGCAAGAAAGACATTATTTTCTCTTACGTGTGAGTTATTTATAATATCCATTTTAGTTACTGATATTGTTGAAAGTTCTTTTTTTGTGATTCTGTAGCGTCAATCGACGTGGTTTAAAGAAAGAAGATCCATTCTCACTAAGAACACCAGACTTCATTCACTGGAAGCCATCTTTAAGATGAAGTCGTTGTATATAGTTGATAGTTTGTTTCTGAACGATTCGGATGCCATGCATGGTATCCATATGACATTCCTGATCAGATGAGGCTATTTGAAAACATGACGCGAGTTTTTAGGTTAATATTTTTATTTCTTTTTGCAATTTGTAGTGGAACAATAAATGCAAGATTGGATATTGGAAGCCGCAGCATTCCACCTACAAGCCTGGGGGAAGCCAAATTCGATGCAGTCATGTAGAAGGTAAAATCTGATTTTAAAGAAAACGACCGTGACTTTGACGCTCTTATTGGTTTTGTGCGATTATTGTCCATAATGGATAATTACTGAGATGAGGTATTTTAAAAAATACATTTTATTTCCAAAATGCTTTTCTGTATGGATAAGTTGCAAAAAAGTTCAGATGTAATTATAATTATCTTTTATGTGGCATTTAACAAATACAAAAGAAAAAGGAACTGAGTCGAAAAAAATCTTAGTACTATGTGGAATTATATATATATATATATATATATGTATGTATGTATGTATAATATTGAAATCAATACACAGAGCCGACAGAAAGTTTCAGGCTTAAACACAGTCGTCAGTATGATGAATGCGTTTAAGCATTAAACAGACTGTCGACTCTAGATATCAACTTTTATATTTACATATCTATCCATAATACTAAGCACTTTAACCCATAAATATAGCATATCGTAAAAGTATATTTTATCATATATATATATATATATATATACACATATATATATATACACGTATGTGTAGATAGACTTTTTTGGGGATCACTTTTTTATTCCAAGTGTACGGTGGAGTAATGGATAACGGACTCTGATTAAGGAATCGGAGAGCCGAGTTCGAATTACAGTCGAATCCATTACATTCACTTACGTGCTTAAATACTCTTGGGAAAGATATGAATCCTCTTCTCCCCTCCCCCAGCTATGGGTAAATACCAGAACAGCCCGGGTTCTATAGCCTTGGATGGCAACTGGTCTACCGCAAAAAGAAATGGCAACCTACTGTGGGAAAAATATGTCTCGTCAGTCATCTATCGAAAGATACATGATCGCCTAAGCGTGTATCACACATGAAACATGACTGACAGACTGACTGAAACTTGTGTGCTTAACTTGGAAAGAAATGTATTTCAGCATTGATATTTTCCTTTATTTCGATCGTCACATTCTCTCTCCTTCCCAAGGTGTACCACTGCACGCAGTCATTAAAACGCACTAGGTGGAATATAGAATATATTCTCGATGCTTAAAGACTTGGCACTTCATGGCTGTCCGTTGCTTTTTTTAAAAAAATTCTGCGACTTGCCATAATTTCTTTGAACAGATAATGCAATGGTTTCCCGTTGCTTTCTTTAAAAAAAATTCAATTTCTTTTCAATGAAGAACTGTTCTTCTTCTACACTGGCATCCACACACGGTCAGAGATCTCGGTCTACTTTGCTATTTCACCCCTAACCGGCCCGAGAAGAGATGGGTTCATTGGTTTCCCAAGGGCGGAAGTGAAAGCCACAGACTCGCCTATTCCACTTTCTTCTAATATTGCCTTCGTTTTTCTGTTTTCTTTTCGTTAATATATTGTTTAAATGGGCCAAACATATGACTCATACTTCCGTTCAGACAAGAAAATAGAAACTGACAATGTGGGTGGCCAGAACTCTAAATAGACGAACGCAGATAAATTTTGCACATAGCAGAGAAAAAGCCATTATACGACTAATCTCAATGGAAGCGTACCAAACATCTGTCGCTATAAATGTTATACGACAAATGTTCATTAATCTACGTATTATTCAGAAAATATATTTTTGCCGACTTGATCGTGTTTCGGTTACTACAGTCTTTATATATATATATATATATATATATATATATATATATATAATTTTTCGAAAGAATATAAGAATATTCTCTTCATTGTTTTGTGGTCTGGAAAAGATTGTCTCAGTATTACTTTTTCGTATTTTCATATTTTTCTTATTAACAGATAAATAAGCTTAAAATACATTACCATCGGTTTTTTTATGTTTCGCAGATACACCACTCGTCAACGTTAGATAAATTAGATTTATCTGACGCCGAAGATCGGTGTATCTCCGAAACTTGAGTTATGATAGAGAAGTATGTTGAGTATTTTCTTTATTAATTATGGCTTCTTATATATATATATATATATATATATATATATATATAATATATATATATAGAGAGAGAGAGGGAGTAAATACAGCTAAAGTCTTTAAGAATATCTTTTAGAATAACTTTACTGGTTTCGCAGTTCTGGTCGTTAAAGTTATACCATAATGTTTATCGCATCTGTTACTGGAGTTTAGTGTTTAACACATTTAAAGGCGAGCAGGTCTTTGTTGACTGCTTGTTTTCTCTGTCTCTCTCTCAAATACACACACACACACCCAAGTATAGTATTGGTGTATACGGAATAAATTCCAATAACCAAAAAATACTATTCTTAAAAGAGCTTTCACTGAACACCGGAATGAAATTCCAACGCTACGATTTTAATCTAAATGTAATCTTTGACCTCATTTGCTCAAAAAACGATTTTGCAAAAGATATTTTACGTCATCATTTATTATATCAAACCCCAACATTCAAATTGAGTGCAATAACTGGAATTCAAAATCGACCAGCCCTATTGGTCAGTATTCGAACCTCGTTCAGAGACATGATAACAAATGCTCTAACCTTATCAAATATTATTTCAGATATATGCACATAGATATATCATTCACATATAAATATAGAGAAATATACGGTTATATTTAAATGCTATATATATATATATGTATTATAAGATGGACAAAGTCCGACAATTATTTTAAGACATTTTTATGTTTATACAATCTTTTTATAGATACAAAGTAAATGCTCTGTTTATAATAAACAGTATGAAACAACATTTACCGGTCTGAATGTCCGAGAAATTTTCATAGAAAATATTCGTCCTCCGTGTAGGATACAGGTTCAATTCCTGTAGGAGGACGAATATTTTCTGTGAAAATTTCTCGGACATTCAGACCGGTAAATGTTGTTTAATACTGTTTATTATGAACAGAGCATTTACTTAAATATTTGTATCTGTAAAAAGAATGTATAAACATAAAACTGTCTTAAAATATATATATTTCCTTGTTTGAATACCGGTTTTTAGGTGTCTATCAGATACACAACTTTATTCGTCAAAAATATAGGCCTTATTATATATAATCTTGCCTGTAAATACGTATGTAAGTGTATTACTAGATTTCTTTAGTAATATAAATCAAGCGAAAAAGAAATCCCTCGGAAAAAACTTTTTATGAAGTGCCCGAAAATTCCCATGTTTAACATCTTCATCATTCCTCGCTTTGGTCAAAAGCCTTGCTAATATACAATAAATATTCTTTCTTTCAGGACGTAAGCGATCCTGGCTCTACACCTCCCTCTATCCCTTGCATCTCCCAACAAGTTCCTTCCCTCTGCTTCCTCCACGAGACCACGTTCTGTCATTCACTTCTGTCATGCGTTGTTTTCCCTTGTCTCTCTTTCTCTCTATTCGACCCGTGCGTATCAGATTCTCTAGGCCCTCCTTCCTCATTATGCGTCCCAGAAATTTTAGCTGCCTCTTTCTGATGTTAAGTATAAGCCTCCTCCTTGTTTGCATCATCTCCAAGACTTCATCGCTGCTTACACGCTCGGTCCATTCTATCATTAGCATCCTTCTGTAGAACGACATCTCGGTAGCCTCGACTTTCATCTTCAGCTTTGAGGAAATCGTCCAACATTCGCTGCCGTAAAGAAGGACAGATGTCACGTAACAGCTCAGTACTTTTTTCTTTGTTATTAAAGAACTCCTCCTGTCTCGCAGTACTCTGCCCAGCTTTTGGAATGTGTCCTTGGCCACCCCAATACGTCTACGGATCTCAGTGTCGCACTTACCGTCCTCTGTCAAAACGCTTCCCAGATATTTAAACTTCAGCGTCTGCTTGATTCTAGTGTTCTCGACCTGCAAAACGCATTTCGGACTCTTCCTTTTACTGATGACCATGCATTTTGTTTTCTTGTAGTTTATGCTTAGTCCTTTCTTCTCACTCTCCGTCGCTACCATCTGTAGGAGATTTTGTAATTTCTTTTACGGGTCTGCTATCAGTACTGTGTCACCTGCGTATCTTACGTTGTGGCCGGTAGGGTTTCCAATTGTCTCAGGATTGCCTCGCTGTATAGGTTGAACAGGTCGCGTGAGAAGACGCATCCTTGCCTTACGCCCCTTTCTGTTTTTGTATATTCGCTGAACTCGTTCTCTATGCACGTGCAGGCTGTTTGCTGCCAGTAAAGGTTCTTGATTATTCTGATATCTTTTCCGAATTTATGAAGGTTGCTGAGCAGCTCCAGCAGATCCCCGTGGCGTACTTTGTCGAAGGCCTTTATTCGTTTTATTATCAATATTATCATTTTTGCTGTTTATTTTTTTATTTCGCGAATTTCTTTCATGGGCCCATTATATCGTCATTTATATGTTAGCACTGATACAGTCATTTTGCCGGCCAAATGTTTTTCATTTACTTCGTTACGTCGGGCAGTTATTTTTTATTTTTTTATTTTTTTTAGAAATTGGCGTATGTTGCAAAACGTTTTTAACCAACCTGTCCGAATAAAGGCAATTCGATAGTTTTAAATAGTTGGCGTTTATTTCAAATACACACATATTGTAATTTATGTGTTAGATTTGAAAACTTTATATTAAGCATGACAATATTGCTTATATCTCTGTTTATGTATTGCTTACTTCCCTTTACTCCTTAGCTGTGATCTAAATACTAAAGTACTTAACTCCTTCATGGAAAAAACTAGTTATATTTGAATGGCTGAGAAACTGAATTAGAGAAACCATTAACGAAACAATCCCAAACAATCAAAAACAATACAGGGATGATTTTTAAAGCTGACTTTGCCAATTCGTTATCGCCATTAAACACGAACCGCTAAGTTGGATGAGATACACGATAAATGCTCGAATGCTTGATAATGTCAGCATTTGTACGGCTTTTGCAATTATTACAGTAAGCGCGGATCCAGGAAGCCGTTCCCACAATTCAATCACTCTCCGTTGGGAGAGGTTTAAGGGCCATTACTTGAAGCCATGAGGCTTTCCCACAAGAAGTGCAAGAGGGGACAGAAATAATTTTCCTTCTTACTTCATTTACGCATGTTCCCACTTTAAACTCGACCTTGTCTCAAATTCCGTTCGAATGGACACACACGGATAAAAGAAAAATTTTCAGCCTTTCCGGCGGTGACCTAAGTTTTATATATATATATATATATATATATATATATATATATATATATATACACACACACACACAGAACATCTAAAAATTTGTGTCACCGCCGGAAAGGCTTAAAATCTTTATTATCCGTGTGCGAATGACATAAAATATCATATTATATATATATATATATATATATATATATATATATATATATATATATATCGGCATGAACTATGTACTATTTTCTGATTGTCTATTTAATTCAGTTTTTCTTCTCTAAAGTTTTATTCTTTTAAATTTGATATACAAACATACATATACACACACATCCATTAAATATATATATATATATGTATAATATATAATATATATATATATGTATGTGTGTGTGTGGTATCTTCATTCAAGCATATTTGGTTGAATAATATGGACTTATATACATATTTATTTTAATTATAATCCACTCGAATTCTCTAATTAACTTCTTAATGTTGATATTGAATTCATTAAGGAAGTTGTTGTAGTTTTCTTTCTTTTCTTTCATTTTTATTTTTATTTTCCCAAGTACTTTCAATCGGATATCATCTTCAGGGGTGAATTTCTGAGACAAAAAATTTGTTGTCATTTTTTTGTAAACACGCATAAAATGCGCTCTGTTATGATTATTTTAAACACATGAACGCGGTTTATTATAATTCATAGTAATATTAAATATAATATAAAATTAACTGTGAAAGATCTTTTTTCATGTTTTTGGCTTATTGGAGGTAAAATTAATTTCTATATTTATAATTTTAAACATTTTAAAAACATTGCTATTTTAAACATTTTTAAACATAGTTGCTATACTCAGGACGAACCTTTTTTAATATTGGTCGTTTGCTCCTTAATTAGAGGAACTCGAGAATTTGAAGTTTTTCTTTCTATTTTCACGGTGGAATATACTCGTATTATCAATTAATATTTTTCTGAATTGTGACGGTGTCCAGAAAAGTCTTTAAATAGTGAGCTATATAGCTTGTATCTGACATGTGTAGTGTAAGCCGTCTTGATCATGTTATTGTCGTGAAGCCAACATATATATTTACATTTTATAAGAGATAAAATTTCCCAAAGGACATGACAAAAACGTCGTAGTTTAATAGTTAGTTTTAAAATAATTATAACAGCGCGTTTCATGCGTGTTTCCAAGAAAAATCACAACTATCACTTACATAATTTTTTTGTCTTAGCAATTTACCCATGAAGATTATCTCGGATAAGATTGAAAGTATTTGGGGTAATAAAAATGAAAAGTAAAGAAAAAAAACTTTGGCCTTTTCCTTAATGAATTTAATATCAACATTAAGAAGTCGATCAGAGAATTCGAGTGGATTACAATAAAACATATATATGGTGTTTCACAATTTTTAAACAAAATGATCGGTCACAAATCAAGGAACATAAATTAGAGAATAATGGGAATTACATTTATTTAGAGGTAAAAGGATAACATTCTAGGATCTGCAACCATTTAGTCTCAAACTTTAACCAAAAATGTCAAGAAGAGCCCTAGTGTACGAAAATGCAGGTTCTTAGACAAGGGTTACTTTTATTTATGGTGGTTGCTACATTTAGATGCAAATGGTTTTTATGGACTTAGTCTTTTTGTACAATTAGATTCATAATGGATTCTAGTATTTTAAGAAAAAGGAACTGCCGTATAGTGTGTGTAAGTGCGCTTTCTATACTGGAAATAACAGGCCGCATTGGAATGTTGCGTATGCATCTTAAAAAAAACATTTTTCTTCATTTTAGTGGCATATCAACATCTATAAATTATTTAATACTGAAATATAAATATTCTGTATGCAATTTTATTTTAGATACTAATACTTTAAGTGATAGAAATCTTACTAATTAACCTATAGCGGGGGAAAAGAGGTGGATTCATACTCTCGAATCCAAGTGGAACTGGAAATTAACAATTGTGAGCTATTATTCATTGCACCGCGCGCACATACAAGCTTACACCACCTGGAATTCCCAAGCGGTGACCCAAGTGCTGAACGTTGCTTAACTTTGGTGATCTTACGTGAACCAGTTATTTTAAGGTGAAGTGACCGTAAACCTATAAAGATTCAATCGCTCAATAAATTTTTTTTTAAAATACTGATAAAAAAGAAAACAAGGTTACGATGATTAAAATGTCAGCCTAAGATAGCCAGAATCAATGAATTGCCAAATGCACATATAAACACACAGGCACATACATCGCTCTCTCTATACACACACACACACACACACACACACACACACACACACACACACACACACGTATATATATATATATAAATATATATATATTATTCGGACTATTTTCCACATCTTTGTCGCCATATTTCCTAACCAACGCCTTTATCCACTGTTCCATGTGTCCTCAAGTGACAGGACCCAAAGAGTGTGAGTTCAATACCCGGTTAAGGCAGTGAAGAACTTTCAGAGGGAAAATTAACAGTAGATAACTGATAACTGACATCCATTAAACATTGCACGTGGAATTAGAGCAGTCTACCCCAGTGAGCGAAATAAAGGGTTCAGTTTGACATTTCAATCACCCGAAGAAGGCCGGAGCGTACAACGGCCGAAACATTTTGATAAACATGGCGACAAAGATGAGGACAATATTCCGAATTATGTAAATAATGTACATAATACCTCATCACAGAAATATATACATATATATATATATATATATATATATATATATATATACATACACAAGTTTCATTAAAAAACGACTGGCAAGCAACTGCGGTTAAGTTTTATTTAATTTTTCTTGTGTTATTATACTTTCCCTCTTCTAGACATAAATTAAGTAGAAATTTTCTCTATGTCCGAGCGTTTTCGGTTATACTTTTAGCCATTATCAAGGATGATTTTATTTTTATTTTTAACTGTATGGATTGTTTTATCTATGTATCTAGAGTTATAGGAATGTTTTATTTTCCAAACATGGCCAGCACATTGTGGTCGTTTTCAGAGTTAATGTTATTGAGTGTTGGCTTTTTCTTTTTTATTAATAATGCTTCCATTATTTTTAACTATTTCTTTTACATGTGGATGAAGCTGTTATATTTGTATTATCAATAAGTATGTTATGGATGGAGTTTGGTAGGTTTCCATGTTTATTTAAATGAAACCTAATTAAACTATGGTCAGTGAGATGTAATGTGAGTCTTCTTGATAGGCATGTTGTAGTATATCCAATATAATTATTAATGAATTTAGTTTTATCAGGAGCACAGTTCCTTAAAGGATATGTGAATTTGTAAATAATATTGGTTTTCTGTAATTTGGATCTTGCATGTGAGTTATTGTTGTTGACAATGAAGTTAGCAGTTTTAAATGGTTTATAGTAGATAATTTAATTTTCTTGTTTTTGTCAACTGGAGATGTATATTTCTATATAACGATACCAATGGAAGATTAATACTGCTTATATATACGGCGTGCGGTGGATAAATTGCCATCTAAATTATGCCAGAAATGAAAATAACACTGACACCTCATTTTACCAAAAGTATTTCAAAAATATCTTTAAATACAAAAATTTAATTTATTCAATAAAATTGTCATTGACGTTAACCACGGCCTCCAGGTAACTTCGGAATTTCTTGCAACTCTTCTGGGCGGTCTCTTGGTTTAAGTTGGTGAATGCTGCAGTAATCCTTGGCTTAAGTTCATCTTTGGTGTTAAAAGATGGTTTGTCCTTTCGTTCAACTGCAACCCACGTATTCAGTTGCAGTCTTAGATGGCCAGGTAATGTGATCGCAGAAATTGTCTGACAGCCATAACTGGGTTCTCCTACTTGTGTCGTATGGTGCGGGGTCCTTTTGCCAGACATAGGATCTTCCAGCCGTCACCCTCTTGACCCAGGGCGGCACTACCTCCTCAAGGCATTTGATGTAGGCTTCCGTGATGAGTCTGAGGCTCTGTGGGAAGATGAATGGAGGCATAACGTCCCCATCACTATAAACACCATGATGTTGACTGGATATATCATCCAACTATTTCCGAATCTTCTGCACTGTCCTCAGATTACCCCCCCCCAAAAAAAAACTCTAAAATGATCGTATTGGAGCTCCCGGTGCGAATGTCTAGCAGTGCAGTATGCCGTTTCCAAATTTCTGGCGGAGTAAATTGCGTCATGGTGCTCTTTTTTTTTTTTTACAGACAGTACCCAACTGACCCTACGATGCTGGGCAGTCGACAAAATAAAATAAAAAAACAACGAGCCTGCGCGGAATTACAAATATAAAATGGCGACAATTTACCTATCGCACCTTGTATATATTGTTTAATGTTTCTATCGCATACACGCAGACGAAACGTATTTAGATTACAGATAAAACAATACATATCCGCCCTTTCTTTTGATTGGGTAGCGAGAACTAGGTGACACGTCCAAAAAATTGTAAAGAAAATTCTTAAAATGACAGCAATACACCGAAACGATAATTTCTCTTTAAATTTCTCGCATCGCAGACGGGCATTTCTGCGATGCTGTGGAGAGAAAGGAATACGTGTAAAAATGTAAAATGTCGGGCAGCCAGTCAGGCGACCTCTTCCTTCCTTTCTTTCTTTCTCGCTCGTTCTTTCTCTCATTCACTGCACAAAAGCTTGTGTCGTCAATTACGGTCAGGCATCGAGGCCGCCTTTATCTTCAGAATCAGGAAGGGTTACACTGACATAATTTTTGGCGAATTATTTCGCTAAAACCCAATCTAACGTCTATTCTTCAACGTTCTGATTTTCGTACACGTACACACTCCCTTCTTCTGTCTTCCCAGTCTGTCTGCTGTCTCCCTGCCTTTGTTTCGAAATATCTGGTGTCATTCCATCATCCGTCTTCTTACTCCTCGTCTATTCATTTGCTTGCAATGGAGTCTTTGCCTCATAAGGTCTATTTCTGTGCTATGTAGCCGTGTTATTTATCTCCATTATACACTTAAACATTATTTACAAAAAACAACAAAAAGTAACTCTTTACACATATTTACGTATATATATATATATATATATATATATATATATAGTAATCCGTTGGTATAATCCAGGCGAGGCCTATTAACACAACATAGTTTTAACATATTTCAAATTCTAACTCACAAAAGAGCGCTCAATGTTTATTTTCATTAAACAGAGCAAAGTTTCTTTACAATTGAAATTAAGATACCTTTTGTAAATGATCATAAACAGTTTTAAAAATCCTGCGAATTTTTAAATTAAAATTCGTAGTGAAAATGGTCATATACTAAAAGTATCTTAATTCCAATTGTTAAAAAAAAGTGTGTGTGTGTGTGTATGTATATATATATATATATATATATATATATATATATATATATATATTAATCGGTATCACCTAATGCAAGGCACCAGGGGCTACAGGGTGTGGAATAATTAGAAACAGAAACGTTATTAATGAAGGGGAAGAGGAAAGAATAATCAGGAGTACAGTAGATAATGATTGACATTACATTTAAATTTTTGGAGATTAAACTTGGCTGGAAAACATGGAACCGGAAGAGAGTTCCACAAGTGAGAAGTGCGAGAGGGTAAACGGTTAGCTTAGATTTTATCTAGCTTGCTCAACTGTAAGGTTGATGAGATCTTGACGCCAGTCTTATATATATATATATATATATATATATATATATATATATATATATATATATATATTGCTGTTACATCTGCTCTTGTTCTTCTACTATGTATTTAGAGATTCTTCATAAAATAGAAAGAACCTACAAAATTATTGGCACATAGACTTTATGAATTTGAGCGTATTTCTATATTGCCAGCAATGTCTCATAAACTAAAATTAAATAGACTTGCTAGTTAAATTTGAAAAAAACTTCCTTCCAAATAGTTGATGCCTAATAATATCTTATATGTTTGTCCTGTTGTTTTTGTTCGCAAGCATTTGACTGTCTCAGACATTATCAACAATCATG
This sequence comes from Acanthosepion esculentum, assembly GCA_964036315.1. Classification (NCBI taxonomy): domain Eukaryota; kingdom Metazoa; phylum Mollusca; class Cephalopoda; order Sepiida; family Sepiidae; genus Acanthosepion; species Acanthosepion esculentum. The sequence continues at coordinate 132,993,815 of OZ038476.1, forward strand.
TGCTGACTGTGTAGTAGAAAAATTCTGTTGGCTACGTCCTGGCCTTTTATAGAGAGCTGAAAGTTTGATACGGTTCACAGCGTACTCATTTTTTTTTACTGTGCTATTCATCCTGAACAAGTCCCGTGGGTCACTCGAGGTAGAGTAAGATGCGTACGGTTGGAAGAGAATGGTTATCCTTAGACTTCAACTGATTGTAGTGATCGGGGAAGCAGTCTCTTGGGAGTCAGTTCCACAAAGCAGTGGTTCGTGGGGGTTTGTGAGCGGAAAATGAATCGTTGCTCGAGGATCGAGAGTGGAAAGTGAAGTCTGGGCAGCTCCTGCTCATATATGGCAGCAGTACGCCATTTTCAGCCTGATCTGGGTCTTGTAGATGTACAGGATAGCAGGAGGAGTTCGATACGTACCGGGGCCGTACAGGGAACCGATCCCTTTTCCTGCACCAGTAAAGATGGATCGTGCGTACGAGTTCCACTTGAGGTCTGGGTTGAGCATAAGTCCCAAGAGGAGCTCAAGGCACGGAGCCTGTGTGAGGAAATATCCTTTCATCACGATTGGTGAAAGTTCTCGGTCCAATCCTCGATGGTGGAAGGTTTACTAATTTGGTTTTTAGGCTATGTGTCTGACAAGCCAGTTTTCCCCATACCTGCTGAGCTGCTAGAACCAAAACCTTTCAAACAGAATTCCCACAAAAGAGACTAGGTTTTAATTCATGACAAAACGTGATATTTGCCTCACTCTTTCTCTATATATTGAGTCGAGATAACACGGTATATATATATATATATATATATATATATATATATATATATATATATATATCTTATGTGTCAGTACGTATATATATATATATATATATATATATATATATATGTGTGTGTGTGTGTGCTTGTGGTTGTATATGCACACCTCTACAAATCGCACCCACTCATATATTCGTGGATCCTTATAAGACTTCTCAATTTAGGGCGGTTGTCATTAATTTTGAGTTTAATATAAAAAAAACCCAAAAAAACAAGGATTGTCATTAATTTTACAGTTTAATAAAAAAAAAACAGGGATTGTCATTAATTTTATCATTTTTAATTGTTTTTTTAATTTTAATAAAACAAGGATTGCAATTCAAAGACGTCTCCACGAAAAACAGAGTTTAATGTATTACGAATTAATGCCGGATAAAAAAAATCGTTTCAAGCAATTACTGCTGTTTATTCTTTGAATACGAAACAGAAGCTAGTATATATAGAGTCCCAACGAGAAAAGTGCTTTCATTAAATAAATAAACAGGGGGGTGTCAAATTGCTCTCTCTGGCCGAACTGGTAAAGGTTCGCTTTGGCTCAAAAAATAGTTTCTCCGATGGAAAAATAATCATCGATATCTGTCGGAAAAATATGATTTTTTATGTTGAAAGGCTGTTATTAATTTCACTGTGTGATGCAACCCCCCCAAAAAACGTGGATAGCAGCTAATCCATCTGTATCCGTGTTGTTAAATTAGGAGCACGTGTGTAACTCCTGACAGAATATTAAAAGGTCCACTACAAGAATATGGCAGACTCAAGTTTAGTCCAACCGAAGATGTAAAGTAAACAAACAAGACCGATATATATATATATATATATATATATATATATATATATATATACACACACACACACACACAACAAGTATATGTATTAAACAACAAAATTTACAATCGACAAAGACATCAACATTTATGTTTGTGCGTGAACGTAAATAGTTTGTATTGTGATATTCTGTGTGTGTGTGTGTGTGTTTCATGTCGTTTTCCCACAAGTGGGCAAAACGCAGATCTCTGCGATAGATCGCATTTTTTTTGTGTCCGCTGAAATGCAAAGTAAAAAGAGAACGAGGCAATAAACCGGCCAGTATTTATAGTGTAGGGAGAGCGTCACCTAGTGAACAATTAGGAACTTAAGGAGTTAACATCGACAAGTTACGGCTGAGTAGTGAGTTCGATCTATGTTTGACGTTTTATATTGTTTGTATCGTGCCACATTTAAGCTACGCTTAGTAAATTGCAATATATATATATATATATATATATATATATATATATATATATATATATGTTATAGTTACATTGTCTTCATTTGCGTCCGGCATAAAAAAAAAATAACCAACACGCTTGCCGGTGATAATATTTTGAGTCAAACTTTCAGACGAATTTACAAGGAAAGATAAAATATTTCTGCAGAAAATGTAATTACGAAAGACACAAACATCAAAGTGTAATTTCGCCGGACAAATTCTTTCTTTTTCTTGTTTGTATTCTTAATTAAAAATGTTTCTACGACGTGAATTGCTTTCGTAGACTGAAATAAAAATAAAATAAAACGAAAGTTTAAAATATCTTTATAACTTTAATGCATTATTTCTATAGCGTCTTGAGATAATTCCGATTAAAAATTAAATCCTTCCAATGTGAGTTTTAAAATTAAGCAATCTATTTTATTTTTTTTTTTATTTTTCGGCTGTGGACGCTTTGTTTATAACAGGATAGGTAAAAAAAAAAGATGTATTATGTTAGCTTTTCTTGTCCATTTGATAATATACAAAGCTTAGTCTGGCAAAAGCTACAGTCGTGTATTACTCACTGAGGTTTGAACTTGCTTCATTAACAAATTGATGTGTAGATAGTATCAAAGTTAGGGACTCGGAATATGAAATTAACGAGCCGAGTTCGAATTTTGGCTGAATATGTTAGTCATTTAAACAAAGGTACTTTCGAGGAAAGAAGAGATTTAACTCCTGAATTAAATAATAAATCATACTGTACTCTCTAACCGTGGTTGGCAACCAGTCTAGGAGAAAGTCAACTATGAATTCCAAACGCCAAACTTGGGACATTGGGTAGTGATTTTCCAAGCGTAGCTTAGATGTAGCACAAGCCCGAAAGTAGGGGCACCCAGTGAGGATCGAACTCACTTCTCAATCGTAATTCTTCTAGCGAGACATGCCCGTTAACCATTACACCACCCCGAGATGCCCCCTTGGGACACTGGGCATGTAACCCTGTCTTGACGCATACTATACTGCCTTTAAACCTTATTATTAGTGGATACTCATATTTGAGTAGGCACTCCGTTTATATATTAAACATTATATTCATTTTCATTTACCGGCCTGAATGTTCATGAAATCTTATTAAAGACAAATTTGCGATGCTCAGCAAGAATCGAACCTGTGTTCTTCAGCGTGGAGAGGCCACCGTTTAGCCCGATGTGCCTTACCGCTTGGCCACGAAAAAAAAAAGACGACCAGGGGGGCCAATTTCATGTTTTTTAAGCAATGTTTTTCATATTTGCACACTTCCTTAGATAAATAGTTGATGCCTAATAATATCTTATATGTTTGTCCTGTTGTTTTTGTTCGCAAGCATTTGACTGTCTCAGACATTATCAACAATCATGTGCTGACTGTGTAGTAGAAAAATTCTGTTGGCTACGTCCTGGCCTTTTATAGAGAGCTGAAAGTTTGATACGGTTTCTTATCTAGATGTAAACAAAGAGAATATTTATAACTGATTTTGACTAATCCAACTGATTTTTTTAAAAATCATTTTAAACGTTGTTATATGAGGATATTTGTATTTGAGTAGGTACTACGTTTAGATATTGAATAGTATATTTATTTTCCTTTACCAGCCTGAATGTTTGAGAAATCTTATTACGAGTATCCACTAATGAGAAGGTTTAAAGTGATAAAAAGAAATCTGTCGGGTTAATAGAAATCCATTCTAAAATGCTATACTCCCATTGCAAAAGATTACGGAATTCACGATTACTTCTAGTGCAGGATTGTGGGTCTCGACTGTAGTAAAATTTTAAAAAAGAAAGGAAACTGGTTTCCGAGACGACTTCGCTAACCATCATGATATACTAATTGCTCTCAATACAATTATTCACTAAATCTGGCACAAGGCTACAAAAAAAGAGTCATTAAAGAGAACTGAACTCGATACACTTACAGATTGATCCCCGAGATGATCTTGATAAACATCGAGCTTAGCCTACTATTATTTAAAAAAAACAAACAAAAAAAACTAGTAGATCATAATAACAGAGCCCACTGCGTGGATCGAACTCAAGATATTTTCAAACAGATCCACAAGGAGCTTGCGCTACATTTGGTGTCGAATTTTAAGCAATAGTCAACTTAGTTACATACAAGACTGTAGCCATATGTCCCCTATGGAGGATCGAAGTCAATGTACCGACAAAAGCATCATTGAAATGAGTTCGCCAACCGTCACATTCTGGCTGGAGCCTTTTTTTTTTTTTTTTTTTTTTTTTTTTGTAATTTTATTTTAGTTAACAGTACGAAAAGATTTTTAGTGTTAGCGTTCTCTGTGTTTTCGAAATGACGCATTTTTAACCTCCCGCGCACGTTTTCCCGCTGGAATCTTTTCGTCTCAACATTTGTAGCTGATCTCTTTTTCGGCTGTCAAATTACAAGGCTTCTTTGAAACAAAGGAGAAATGCCGACATTAGTGAAGAGCAGAATTCAATTGAGTCTGTCTGATTATCAGGGTGCATCATAAAACGTGCACACGAGTTGACTTTTATGTACCCACTTGTGCATGTCTCACTTTGCTGCTTGTTTCTGATTGCAGGCAAAGCAGAAAAAGTGCGCATGTTTCAAAAAGCAGTCGGTGGGATGTATTTTTATTTCGATCACGCGCATTTTAGCCTGAGTCATTCTCTGATGTGCGTGTGTGTCTTAGATCGAGTGAGAGAAGTGGAAAGACTAAGAACACGTGGTTCAATGTTTAATTGACCGATTTGTTTTTTACGGTTCATCAACCCTTTGTGAAAAGAAATTGTTCATACAATCCAAAATAAACCGAAAAGTTTTGGATTGTAAGAATTTTTCCTTCTTTTGCGAGCGAATGCTTAATTATGCACTTTTGAGAATAACAATGAGTTTTCCAGATCCAAGTGCTACTATTTAGCCCATAGCTGGGAGAGGATATAGATTCACACATTTCCCAAGGCTATTTGCGCGTAAGTGAATATAATGAACACGACTGGAATTCGAACTCGCCTGTCCAATTTCTTATTCAGAGCCGCTACCTACATAAAATAAGTTTTCTGATTTTATTGCTCAGTACACACGCCTCAATAAAACAACAAAACAAAAAAGATTTTTATCCTTCCATTTCAACTTCTTTGGAGCCAAGCTCATCTGCCAAGTCATGTGCTGTTTAATTTCGTCTGTACTACGCAAGATTACCACAGATTAAAGCGAGAAGCAAAAAGACAGTAAGAATCTAATGACATGTAGATAAATATTGCAGTCATGTGACCAACCCATTATTCATCTGGTTATTTCTGTCTTAAACATGGTCGTGTATGCGTGTGTGTGAATACACATGCCTGTATTTGTGTGTATATTATTATTATTATCGATTATTGCCCTCTCCCTATCATGCCTGACGACTAGAGTACCATCATTTTTGCTGATACTCTTCTTGTCACGTAAGATCTTCTGGGATGTTTTTCTTTTATATGGCGTCTCCCTCCTTGACGTGGTCGATCATGGCTTTCAACAACTTCTTTTTATAGCTTTGCGGCTCTTAGTAATGTTTTTCTTTTTGCCATCTCTCCTAATCTCTGTTCAGCCATCCAGGCAATCCCGTTAAGATTGTTATTCTCTATTTCTGTCCTCTTCTTTTGCATTCAATATGTCCTGTGAGTGTTAAATTATCCGAGCCTACTTTCGTCCTGGGTATTACGATAAACTACATCTGGCAGCAAGGTCACTGATCAGGAGGTTTTGAGGAGCGTGGAACCACCTCTTAATTGCTGTCGTTTTCAGATCCACTCTGACCCGGGGCGCTAGAACCTGTTAGGATCCCAGTTATGGGCAAATAGATAACCCCCGAACTGGAGTCAAAACACAATGAAAGTATAAAAATAGACTTTTATAGTAAAAATACCAGTAATACATTTTTGGAAAATAAATATTGCCAGCAATACATTTGACTTTCGGCAAAACCCTCTTTACAAAAATATCTACAGATGTCTTACAAAGAATACATATTCTATTTATACGAACCTATCCTAAAAACCTTATCGTCATTAAATAATCAATTTTGGTGTTGATATGCCGTAAAACAAAATAAACCAAAACGAATCCTCTTTATTCACTATGTGACCCCCCCCCCAAAAAAAAAAATTTCAAACTCTCTTTTGTTGATTGTAATTATCCTTCGAATTTCTTCGTTGCTCACATGCTCCATCCATGGCATTCTCAGCATCCTTCTGTAGAAAAACATTTCTGTTGTCTCGAGTCTTCTCGTCATCTGTGAGGAGATTGTTCGGCATTCACTGTTATATTGGATGACTGATATTACGTCTTTTAGTTGTAATGAAAATGTCTAGCTTCTTTATCCTTAGTTTAGCTCGAGAGATAACTTCTTATGATTTGGACGGACGTAGAATATTCGACTTCGAACGCGGTGGTAACATATAACAGAGGAAGATATTATTCAGAATTATTCATTAAAGTACTTCATAACAATGAATCGTGAAACACCCAGAATTCGTTACGGAAGACTGGGAATATATAAATGTAGAATTCACATACAAAGCATCAGTTTGGGAGACAGTGAAGTGGTGTGATTATCAATATAGAATATCAATTTTTAAACATAGATGTATATCAGTGACAATACGAATCTCCGAAAAATAGTGAAACGCAAGAAATAGGCTAATAACATCCAGCTCTTATCTTTATCAAGAAGGAAAGACAATTTGCTTGGTTGAATTTGTAAATTTAAGCAGAGTAACGAAAGATGATTGGCACATTCTATTTGGCCTTGTCAAACTATTCCAAGATTATTAAATTATATCTGCAGTTTAATCTAGTCGCTCAACCATTTATTACTCTTGTGGGAAACTCGTATAATTTAAATCGTACTATGTTTACGGGGGAAGAGTGCTCATATATCAGGATAAAGTTTTTATAGATCTAAACAGTATGGGCATAGAAATCAACACTACATAGTGACTGTCAGTTTCAAGCCTTAAGGGATCATCAAGCGAGTATGTGTTGCTCTTCTTTATGTATTCTCTCTTTCTTTTATATATAATACACACACATCTATTTATCTCTCTCTCTCTCTCTCTCTCTCTCTCTATATATATATATATATATATATATATATATATGCATGCCAGTTTTCGTAGTCTATCTCCATTAACTTCATATATATATATATATATATATATATATATACACATAATGTTTCGTATAAAGTAAAAATAAAATCATTCTTTATAATGGCTAAAAGAATAGCCGAAAGCGATTGGATATGCAGAACATTCTGACAATTTATAATAATGCATAATTTATATCCAGAAAGGAACATACATATAACAAATTGGAAAAAAAATCGGATGAAACGTGTCAGAAAAACATTTTTTCCGGTTTGTCACTTCTATTTTTCTAAATACTGTTTGCTGATATATAAAATTATATGTCAAGATATATATATATATATATATATATATATATATATAATGTGTGTGTGTGTGTGAGATAGACTACAAAAGAGGAGTAAAACAAGGTCTGATGGCTGAACGAATATAATATTACATATAGGTTACCAACCAAGTAGTTGGATGAAATGATATTCCATGTAAGAAAGGGCGCTTATGCTGCAGCATTGGAGGGACATGAATGCAATTTAAATTATAGGGAAAAGAAATAACAGAGAAAAAAGAAAACAAAACGTGTTTGGGTTTACGTTACCGCTACATTTGGCGATGAAAGAAAAATTGGTGTAGTTTTTTAAACTATCAGAAAAACTACCCCCTAAGTAATCTTCTTTGCACATCTTTATTTTTTTAAAATAAAAAAATAATAATTAAATAGCTGTATGCTCAAACTTTAGAATATTGGTGAAAAACCTAACAGGCTTCTGAATCAAGTAACCCAAACAGAAAGTAACATATGTAAATACTGTAAACTTCTGCTCCCTCAATTCAAGCTGCTTGATAGATAATGTTATTTACAAGGCACCTGTTGCGTTTAAGGGCCTCCAGAAAAAAAGCATATTGGTCATACGGAGAGACCTTTTAAACAAAGTTTCTATAACCAAATTTATAACTAAATAGGATAGACATATAATTATGAAAAGAGTATTTCCTATTCGAGCTATGTGTGCCACGTAAGAAAGTTTAAAAAAAGAACAAAAATAAGGGTATTTTCGTTGTTATTTTTCTCTGAACTTCTCAAAGACAGAAACACGGCAGAGAGGAGGAGAACAGATATTAAATTGTCATTCCAGTCAGAAGAATGAGTAAGCGTATCACTAATTTTATATTTTTCCTATCCATCCCTACGGTAGTGGGATATGACACATGGTCGGTTTCCTGTGGGGTACCCAAACGAATCCATATGGGTTAAAGATTAAAAATGCCCAGACACCGCGATCACCATGACGCAGGCGTCTGACTGTCTCCTAGTTTTTCTCGATTTATGCAGAGTCTGATAAGGCGAGATAAATACCGAAAAGTAAAGGTCAGACCCAAAAAAGACACTGAAAAGGAAATAAAACTTTCGGTCGGTGAAAACTATTGAGCTGTATCAAAAGCATTTCTGTTTCTTTACTTCTGAGAGTTGATGAGGAACCTCGGAGGATCTGGGTTTTTCTTTTATTCTATGTAATGCTTTACTTATGATATTTTTCAGTGATGCCAGCTCTCTTGAAAATTTTCAGTTGCCGCTGGTTTTGAGTCGCTTCTACCTTATATTTTTAAATCCCCATGATCAACAAATGTTGGCTGTCAACTTCTGTATTATACTTCAAGGAACAAAACTGCATCCTTATACTGTTTAACCAGTTCGGTGGGGGGGGGGCAATACACTCAGATATTGTTTCATTTCCTTCCACATTCTGAATTCTGCGAACAGCTTCAGTGGCTTTGTTAAAAATAATACACGTAAGTCAGTTATGTGCCATGCATGATACACGCTTAGGCGATCATGTATCTTTCGATACATGACTGACGAGGCCCATTTTTCCCGCAGTAGGTTGCCATTTCTTTCTGCGGTAGACCAGTTGCCATCCAAGGTTAGAGAACCCGGTCTGTCCTGCTATTTACCCATAGCTAGGGGGAGAAGAAGAGGATTCATAACTTTCCCAATGGTATTAGCACGCAAGTAAATGTAATGGATTCAACTGGAATTCGAACTCGGGTCCCTGATTCCTCAATCCAAGCCGCTATCCATTGATACACACAAAGCTTAAAATAATGTCCGCAAGGTTCAAAATTCCCAGTATTTGTATTTGAATGGCTGGACACTTGTATCCGAGGATGCCCGCCGACTAGGAAAACTAGCTAATCCCCATTGCAGACGCCTGCTCAAGCACATTTGTAGTTGTTCAACACCCACATAACCCGCCTTTGGCTTATGCTGCAACTATGCTGAGCGGACCTTAGTTACAGTTTCTGGGAAAGAGCGCATTATCTAGTGTGATAAACAATCTGAACAAGGCCAGCACACTCAAACCCTCGGTCACGATGACTTGTGACTTCGTGCTAGCAAAACCATCGACGGCTTTCAAGGAGTTCTGTTAAACCAATTTCACTGACGCCTGGTTTTCAGACACTTTCCAAAGGTGCCGCACGCTGAGATCACCTCCTCCAGACCGCTAACATCAAGAAGTCACATTCCTGACAAATCGACCATGGTGAGATTCGATCCCGGGTCTCATGGTCAGAAAGCGAACCTGAAAGTGCCGCATTTGTATTTATTGTTATAATATCAGAAGCAAACGCTACAAACTGAATATTATTAATTATGATTTCATATATCGAATGATAATAAAACAGTGACGTGACAGATAGTCTTTGAAACTTTGAATATGTTCCTAAAATAAGATTTGGAATAAAGTGTCTGTCTGTCTGTCTCTCTCTCTCTCTAAAAAAAGAAGAAAACAATTGTGATAGCTTAACAGAATGATCCGATCTCTTTAGAATGTTTTCATTTGCTGATGGCTAAACTCTCTTTGACCTTAGTCGAGTACGAAGAGAGAGACCCGAAGAAGGCCGTAGATATAACGACCGAATATTGTGAATATATCGACCAAGATAAGCACAAGATCCCGAATCAAAAATCATGATATTTATATAGTGGAATCATAGATGATCATTAGAGTTTACAGCAAATAATTTTTAGAGTAACTATGTAAAAATGAAAATAATATCTGTTTTTTATGATAAGATTACAAGGACAGATTAAATGTTTACTAGAAATATGTATATGAAAAGTATAACTTCAGTTCCTTGAATTTTATATCACAAGGTTTTGTGGAAGCTGATAATGGGATCCTCCTCCATAAGTCTACAACTATCACCAGGAGTTGTGGCAGACACACGTTTGTCCGCTCTTTCACCCTTTTCTCGACGGTATCCTGCATGATACTCTTGCAAAGGCCGGTGACGTGTTAACTTCAGTCGCTTCATCGTAGCCAGGAGAGTTTCTTGGGTGTCCACAAGACTTTTGTCTTTGCTCCTCACATTATTTTGTTTTTTTTCTTGTGTTCCGTACGAGATATGAATAAAATTCTCTTTGGGAATTCTATTTAAACGACAAAAGCCGTAAAATTTGATACACGAATGAATGCAGTGCAAGCCTGCTGTCCAGAACGAACTTTTTTGAAATTTTATCTGGCATAAAATGATTAATAAAAATATAATCCTTCCGAACGTTATTTAATAAATCTACAACTTTTTCTTTACAACTGATCGTTTTATAACTCGTAATTATAGCAATGCTTATACAAAAAAAATGTTTGACTCTAAGACAACAAAATAGTGATTAGAATCTAAATTCGTGAAGCGTTACTGTTGTAGAGACGTCAATCCTCACACGGTTTTTATACCTGGGTTTAACACCTGTAGTAAGTCGAGATTAGTACGATAAAAATAATGCCAAAAATTTGCAATGGGCAATTTCCACTGAGGTTATTGTGTTCGAGACGAATTATGAAGTTAATATTTCGAATAAATTTTTCTACGTAATGAAGTCCTTCTCACTTGCAAAATTTTGGTTATGAAGTATTTTAGCAAAATTGAATGAATATCTCTAAAACCAATCTAGTAACGTTTGATCGCTACCGAGTCGACTTTGAATTTTCTTTAGTTATGATGAACAGATGTAGTCTCAATGACGCTCGTTGTCTTAAACATCTATTCAAGCTCACTCCAGTGGTGCCGAACATCACCGCCGACTTAACACCAGCCAAATAATCTTTGTGACAACTCAACTCCAGGACAACATTTTTTCGTCGACATTTTCAAAATAATAAAAGTAATTTATTAAGGATCATTATTTAATGGGTAACTTTATTTTTAATTTGAAAAATTATTAAAAATTGTATACAATTTCCCTCAAATATTCAGTTGGAAATCGTTGTGAATAAAAGAAGTAATCTGCAAAATTCTTTCATCTGCCTTCATCTATTTCATCAATTTAGTGGGAGGGTTCACCTCCAATTGATTTCTCGTAAAATGCATCTCGGTGTCTTTGCACCTTTTGAGGCCTCGTAATGAATCTCCATATTGTGGGGTACTCCATCCTCAACTCTGTAGGCAGTCTTCTATTTGCTGCTTCCGCATGGTTATTTGTCCGATCTTGAAAATTAAACACAAGTCAGCCAAATAGGCTGTTGTAACTAATAAATCACTAAGACAAACAGCCAAACTTTCAAAATCTCTACGATGTGTACACTAGGACAGCCAACACCGGTCTGAAGCTATGAATTCGTCGCCATCGTTGAGTTGTCCATCGCTGAGTAGGTTGGTGGTGAGTTGTCCTGGAGTTTGTCATGAAGATGAGTTGGCTGGTGTTGAGTCGTTGGTGTTGTCCTGCACCCTTGGAGTGTGTTTGAGTCTCAATAGATGTTTAAGGCAACGAGTTTCATTGAGAATATATCTGTTGACCATAACTGGAGAAAATTCGCACTCCAGACCTCATGAGGAATTCAGATATCGATCAATCGCTAAAAATGCTGGGAAAAGGTTTGATTCCTACATGGGTGGCCTCTTGAGAATACAGGCGCTGTAAGTTTGGATGTGTAGGTGGTGTAATGGATAACGGCTCGGGATTGGAAATCGGAGGGTAGATTTCTAATTCCAGTCGAACCGTTATATTCACATACGTGCAAATATCCTTGGGCAAGGTATGAATCCACCTCTTCACCCACCAACTACGGATTAATTTATAGGACTTGTATCAGTAAATCATTATTACCTGCCAAGATTGTTACAATTTCAAAAAAGTAATTGTCTGGCTGTAAATAACCTGATAGCCTAAATTACCAGGCCGTAAAAACCAGATCAATTGGTCCAAATGTATTATTTTTTTAAATCGATATCACCCATGTAAGGCACTAAGCCAGAAGGGGTTACTGGGTGTGGAAGAATTAGAAACAGAAACGATAATAAAGAGCGGGAAGAGGAAAAAGTAATGAGGACACTAGATGGCGATTGAGATATGCAGTGAAATATTGGATAATCATCTTATCACTTAATAAGAGAAAACCGATCTTCCATTTTATATCCAATAAAATATCCTATCAATACAGGTAAAGAAAATATACTGGGGTCAGTTTGTTGCTTACCATTTCCGCTGCTGTGAACCGACGTACACGTTCACGTGAAATTCTCACTGACTGCTGTCGACTTGCATAAGATTTCAAGACACTGTGGAATGACAGTCCTTGGCGTTTGTGTTATAGACAGACTACCATTTAGTACTATCTCCAAACCATCGTAAATATATAGTACCCAACAATTCTACTTATTTTCTGATGTATTCTTATTATACTGTCTTCGACATATCGTTTAGTTTACTCTGTACTGCAGAGTGTCCTACCGAAACTAAAATGGCTGCGCCTATAAATCTTCAACTTCTTTGTAGTCACTTACTTCCAGTAAAAAAAATTCTTATTTCCCCGCCCCCAAACGGACGACCACAGCCAGCCATTAAGTTATAACAATACAATAGTAAAAATGTTAAATTAGAAAAGAAGGCGATTAGTTAAAATATTTTCAATTCATCGTTTTTGCAGTGGTTAACGATTTGTTTTCTTGATCATGAGTTGTGAGTATGATCTTCATTGAGTGCTGTATACTTTTGGCCATGGACCAGAATTAACCTTTTGATTAATAAATATCTATTTTGAATAAATCTGCATAAGGTAAGAATTAGCGAGCTCTTCTGCTTGACCATCAATACTATAGCGAAGTCTATACTGATAGGGTACGCTATACGAGTGACATTGTGCTTGTAAAATAACCACAACGACAATAGTAGTAGTAATTATGAATTACTTTATTGTCGTACCATGAGAAATAAATACAAAAATACACTCGGCCACTGGCCACTTAGCTGTTTTTATAATTACCAGAGGAGGTAACTTATGCCTGACTAGAAGTCCCCCATTACGTAAGGAGACATCCCTTTTCTACTCTACAGTGCTAAGGTTTCTAAATAAGCATTACATTTTGTGCTCTTCATGATAATTAAATGTAGTCCAGGATTCATGAACCCAAATTGATTATTCCACATTACATTAAATGTGTTGGGGGTCAGAGTCAATTTCTGATACTTGAAATGCCCCCCCAATGAATGTGCAGCAGGAACTGGACAATTTATGGTTCCACTCGAATATACATGACTGGTGCTACGTAATTTTGGTCTTGTGTCAAACCTTTTTTTTTTTTTTTTGTAGGAGGTGTAGATTAATAATTTCAAGTAGCTGCGAATCGTGTAAAATCTTCTAACAGACCAAATGTAGTTTGTGAGCTGTATAGTTTGGAGCTCCTTAGTTTTAAACATTAGCCTAGTGTTTGCTATACCGTGGTGTAAGGATGCTGGAATTGAAGCAAGGAAAGAAAAAAACATCATTTTTTATTAGTGTTTTGCTGGTGGAGAACGTCATTGCGGACGACAGGCGGCTATGCTTTGGGATTTCTTTCCAATTACAACTGCTGCTTGTTTCATAATGGAAACCCAGAAAGGCAGAAAATTCCAACTTTGCAACTGCTGGTCAATGAGACAAGCGTCAAAAGCGAAAACAAATAAATAATCTCCATAAGCTTTAAAAGAAAATGGAGTGAGACAAAGAGAAAAGAATTATTTGCTTTTAAAACCGCCTCCTAATCTGTCCTCTACAAATATCCGTATCTTTTTTTTTATGCCTTCCACGTAATCACTCCGTTCTAGTTAATTAAACAGAAAGCTGAATAAATTCAGAACTTGCTGATAATTGTTCGGCTTGTTGATCAACATCGCGCCATAGAAGTAAAACTTAAATTCATAGACGCTCGGGTTTTATTTATTTTTTGATTAAAGTTTTGTAAAGGCAAATTATTTGAGATAACGTAGCTGGAAACTGCGAATGTATTTCAAATGCTAACATTTTGACTCTCCGCTGCGTCTTGCCCGTTCTTGGCAATGGTTTTGATAGTTGCCATATCTACTCGTGTATATATATATATATTGTGAATTTTTGTGATCTGTTTGTAAACTAATTGGTAATTCGTTGTGGCGTAATGGGTATCGGCTCGGGACGAGAAATCGGAGAGCCGAGTTCGAATTTCAGTCGGGTTCGTTACATTCACTCACGCACAAATACCCTTGGGAAAGGGATGAATCCATCCCTACTCTCCCCAGCTATGGGTTAAATAGGAGTACAGATTAGGTACTAAGCCTTTTTGGCAACCAGCCTACCGCAGAAAGAAACGGCAACCAACTGCCTAGTCGTTCATAAATCAACATAGACATGATTGCCTAACTTCAGTATCACATATGGCACTTAACTGATTGAATCATACTACCACGGTTTTCGTTTTGGCATACATATTACTGCTCTATTACTACGATTCGTCCTAATGTTGATAACATTTACCAAGGCCACACACTAATATATATATATATATATATATATATATATATATGCACACAGCCATAGTAAAATATACACTTACACATATCATACTTACTCACTCCCAAAGAACCAAATAACACACACACACTTAACAGAGATACATCCCCTTTCCATAAACCAATAAAACTGTCAAAATGACCAAGGGAATTCAGACCAGCATGAATTCATCCAGCTCTTATCTCAAATAACAACTTAAAAGAGACTCTTTGACCAAGACAAGGACTGACCAAAATTCATGTTAAAAAATAAAAACAAACAAACAAACAAACAAATGAAAACTACCGACAAAAGTTCATTTTCTCCATCAAGACATTCATTTCTGTAGTTGACTTCTACTAACAAGCAGAATTTTTTTTTCTCCTGTTGATGGCCATGTTGGCCGAAACTAGTCGAGGAATCTAACCGAAATAATAAAAACGAAAGAATATCAATATACAACCCAGTGTGTCTGAAGATTTTAATTTTTTAATATTTTTTATTGTACAAAACACACACACACACACACACACACACACACACATGGTGCGATGGGTAAATTGTCGCCTTTTTATGTTTTTAATTTTGCACATTCTCGTTGTTTTATTTTTCACTTTGTCTACTGCACAGTATAGTAGGGTCAGTTGGCCACCATCTGTGAGAAAAAGAGCGCCATGGCACAATTCACTCTGCGAGAAATTTTGGAATGTCATGATGTACTGCTTGGCATTCGCGCCGGAAGCACCAATACGAATATTTCAAAATGCAAATGATTCAGAAAGAGTTGGATGAGTCTAATGGTGATTACGAATGTACGACAGTTAGGAAAACTCACTCTCGTTCTTCTCATAAGAAAAGAACTACTGAATTTGTTGGTGATGTCCTCAGACGCAATACGGAGACCTATATCAAGTGCCTTGAGGAGTTAGTGCTGCTCTGGATCAAGAGGGAGGCCGCTGGAAGACCCGCTATCTGGCAACAGGCTTCTGCACCATGCCACTCAGGCAGGAGAACCTAATCTTGGCTGCCAGACAATTTCTGCGACCGCATCACCCCTTACATCTGGCCACCTAACTCCCCGGACTGCGATCCCCTTTATTATTATGTGTGGGGCACAGTTAAGCCAGAGACCAACAAAACTCCTGGTATCTGTCTATATTTCTGACATGAGGTAATATGTACACTATTTACATTATTCGGACTATTGTCCTCATCTTTGTAAAGCTAAAGATGAACTGAAGCATTTATATTTACAAGAGACAAATTAAACCCAAAATGGAGTATTGCTGGAATATCTGGGTTGGAGATGCACAATCCTCCCTTTCTCGCCCTAATCTAGGTCTAAATCGTTTACATGGTATGATGAGGGGGGTCTTTATTTCCATTCTTAAGCCCTCTTTTCCTCAAAAGTAAGCTACGATAGCGTTATACCCATAGCAAATCTTCCGTTAAGTCCCACCAGTTCAGACTTTTACTGCTATTTTCACGAGTCAAATCACCTTCGTTTCTTCTGTATTCCGAATGTAAGCAAAATGTTTCCCCTTGGACATTTTTTCCCAAGATCGGCTAGTTTGTGGATCAGACACTGACATAGATGATTCCTTAAACCCTATAATCTTAACTTCTTCAAGTCTAGGGACAATCGTTATCCCTCCCCGCCCGAAACCTAACTTTCTACCACCGCCTTTTTCATTCATTTCATACACTTCACCCATCACTAACAATTTAACAGCAACCGTCTATCTTGTATGGCTCTCGAGCCTTGAATTATTGTACAAAATGTTGAGCATCCAATGTGGATGGGATTGGTAATACTATCAGAGTGGTCAACGAGACAAGTTTGCTAAACAGAACTTAGTAGTGAGTTTAGTACAAAGAGAAGTACTTTAAGTGGTCTGGCTGTATGCGACTAACCATTCGATGTATTTACTTGACGTGAACCTTCATCTTTTGTGTCGTCTCATTTGCAAAATAATGAAAATACTTTATCGCAGAACGTCGAACAATTCCAGATATATCTTTCTATAGAAACTATTTTACTAATTTTGCGAAACACTATCTTTTCTAAAGGCCAAAGAAATTGCTTGCAGCTAACTGACTTATGGAACCTTAGATGGCGTGATGAAAAGGTTTCAAAGCTGAAACTATAATATTAGATGTCGTCGATTCATAATAAGAAGAGACTTCCATAAGCACTTATTAAGAATGCCTGGAGGAATTGCCAAATTAAAGAATTTTTTATTCTTAAATTTTTTTTTAGCTAATTGACTTCTTTATTTAAAAAAGAAGCATTATACGACTTTTATAGCACACAGTGAGGCAGAGGTTTCAAACAAGACAGTCGGTTGATAATAAATATTTCACATGGCACTTTTCCAAGGTTTTTTCTTGATGAACAACTGGGACTTGTTCCAAAAACTATCAAAGATCATTTGGAAAATGAAAAAGTAATAAAAAAAATAATAAAAATCGGCTTTGCGCCATCCGACGAAATTTGGCAAACTCGCTAGTTCCTTTCAATGTCGGGTAACAAAAAACAAGAAACGTGCGGCCTTTTCGTTAAAATTTTGACATTGGATTTGTACATACCGTTTCCCTTCTGGTTTTCTGTCAAGCGTAAAAGGATCAAATGACCAAAGTGACTTCAACATTTAAAATGCTCAGCGAATATAGACTTGTCAGAAAGACACTAATGGCTTGATTTTTTGGAATATATGACGATCTTGAAAACGGTTGTATTTTGGAAAGTTTATTTTGAATGAATTCCCATGTCTGTTGCTAGAAGGATTGGTTCACTATGTTGTGCTAGGCAACTTTTCTCGTCAGAATCTATTTTACACATTTATAATTCTACCGTTCATTTATGCGTTGACTGTTGCTGTCGCATCTGGTCTGGTGCTCCTGTTATGTATTTAGAGATTCTTGATAAACTCCAAAGAAACACATTTTCTTGGTCCTAACCTGGTATCTCGACGTCTGTCACTTTCCCAGCATCGTAACGTAGCTTCCCTGTGCCTTTTCTATAAATATTTTCATAGTAATTGTTTTGATGAGCTTT
This sequence comes from Acanthosepion esculentum, assembly GCA_964036315.1. Taxonomy (NCBI): domain Eukaryota; kingdom Metazoa; phylum Mollusca; class Cephalopoda; order Sepiida; family Sepiidae; genus Acanthosepion; species Acanthosepion esculentum. The sequence goes on from OZ038476.1 coordinate 133,011,838, forward strand.
CCTCTTTGGTACCAAAATTTTATGAATTTAAGCGCAGTACTAGATTGGCGGCAATGTGGGAAGCGATTGAAATAATAGACAGAGAACATCACTGGAAAATATGAAAACTTAAGGAATCAGCAAATATGCGAGGCCACAAAATACTCCTAAGCCGACCAAGCATAGAAATGAATACAATTTGAGAACCAGTAATAAGGATTGCTAGAGAAAAGCAATGAATAACAAAAACAAAAAAATGCAATAATAATAACAGAAAAATTGCAGTATTAGCGCTGGTAAAAATGGTTATGCAACATTAGGTTTCTAAGTCCCAGAAATTCATACACAGATGTCCTCAAAAGACATACATACATGACCCAGTGGATAAACGCGTTGGTTAGATACAGTGGTTAGACCCAAAGAGTTGTGAGATCAATACCAGGCTACAGCCTTTCGAGAGCTGAGTTAAAGGGAAATAACTAAGACATTAGGAAGATGCATGACACGTGGAACTATATCAGTCTATCCCTGTGGACGAAATAAATGGTTCCCATCACCTGAAGAAGGCCGAAGCGTACAAGGGCCGAAACGTTTTGAATATGGCATTGAAGATGAGGATAACAGTCCAAATAATGTAAGTAACATCTCATCATTTTACAGCTGAGATGACTAGATGTAACTGTACGTTCTATATTACCAGTTTCTTCTTTGGCACTTCTCGTTTGTGGAATTCAGCAAGGTCTGATTGAAGCGATTTTTATTTGCTGATCGTTTAAAACCGAGGAGATATACATCTTATTTAAAATCCTAAGATGAAAGCGAGGATTTAAAAATATTTAAAACAACTATCTCATCTTGTTTCCGTCTGCTTGTGTTCCATAGATTTCAAATTACGGTCTTCTTATTCGTTGTTATTAGCACAATATGTCGATATATGCTTCGGGCTTCTTATAATGTCAACATTTCTGAAAGGAAGTCTCTTTATTGCATATATTTAGAAACTGTTGTCTTTATATTCATTGTTTGGAACACAACGTTCAGGCCGATGTATTCTGCTTCTCATTAATGCTTGCATTTTGCATCTGAAGAATCTGCTTAATACGGTGTTTAATCATTCCCCCACCCAAACGAGATGTGATACAAGGTCTTTTTAAAATGGGGACCCGAGCTAATGCACCCGGACAAGGGACAAGAATAGCCCACAGCCCACGCAACTGTCGGTTGCGCAGGCCTCGGTGCCAGCACCGATTCCTCCCTCTGGTGCAATGGGAGGGTGCGGCCTCGGACAGCTGTTCCTCAGGGTTGGGCACCTCTCAGTATAATTTTCTCAGTTGCCCCTCTGTCCTTTGACAGAGAAGCCCCCGAGCACTCTCTGCTCAAAGACAGAGACGCAACTGAGAGATGATAAGCCTGCGTTACCATCCCTCCAAAGAGGAATTTATACGCTGAATCAGCTTAATACTTTTCATTTCCATTTTTACATATTTTCATCAGGTCAACTGGTAACGTGATTGATGCTAAACTCTCGGGGCTATTTTGTGAATAAGAGAATGGGCGAGATCTGTTCTCTACTTCTTCTTGGAGGAACTTTTATTTTATTTTGTTTTCTACGAATTATCAACCTTTTGAAGGTTCTTTAAAGCCAGAAATTATTTTTTAGATTGCAAGAAATTGTTCGGGTGTAATAATCGTTTTGTGATACAGGTTTTATAATTAACCCACAACTGAGGGGAGAAAATGTGGATTCATAACCTGCGCGTAAGTGAATATATCGAACCCACATGGAATTGGAAGTCGTCCGATTAACAATTCCTTGCCGTTATCCATTACACCAGCGGCAGATCGAAACCTAGAGCACCTGTTATTCCAGGAAGAATTGTTGACGTTCAATAAATAACATGACTGATTATTAAGTTTTTTTTTCAACACAGCGCACTGAAATAACTCTGCCAAATCTTTGTGCCAATACCACCAACAAATAGGTAAGAAATGGTGCCAAGAAATCAGGAAACACAACAATACGCACTTCATTCATTTCATTTTAGTAGATTTCCATTGAGGTAATAAAAAAAAACAATACAAAAACGAGAAAATATTCAAAATATCAGGTCTTTATTAAAGCTATTAGCACTAAAAACGCAAATAAAATATAGTTTTTATCTATGTTGCAAAAGAGATCACTGCACGTTTCAACTTTTCAATGTATTTCAGACCATTGTCTTAATACATCTTTCAACTGAAAAACTTCAAGATTCGTTCCCAAATTTAATCAAATTTTCCTTGACCTGTGACCTAACTTCTACAACAATATTGCCTTTTAGAAAAGTTGTAGAATATATATAGACAGACTTTAAGGGATACATAGCTTCTGTCCAGATCCAGCTTTGCCTGTAAAGATCGCGTTGTTATCTTTTTCGATTGTTGTACAAGTCCCATTGGTGTGGCATTTCCAATATTAAACTTGTCGGTACAGAATTCGCTGGTGTGCTCTCACAAGGAAAACACCAAGATGACTAGAAGATGAACGGAGCAAACTGCATGAGAAACTTCACCACAGACAAACATCTCTCCGGACAGAATATCTCTGCAAGACTGGACTGCCTGTAGAGTCACTCCCATCGCCACAAAGAGCTGCACAGTTACGAGATCGAGGCGTCTCGCAGGAATAATTTTTCATTACAAATCGATGCATTGTTTTGGCGGGAAAGAATTACTAGTTTATTACGATTGGTTGTTTTCTGTCCCCATTTCCTTTCTTTCTTTTTTCTCTCGCGATGAGTTGTAGTCGCAAACTTATAGATTGCTAACATATGGTGGATCTTAATTCACGCATTTCACCCCGTTGAATCGGATTAGATAGATGGAAAATCACTATTCTCTCATTATGAATACCGATCGATCGTCTCCTAAGTTTGCCCTTTCAGTGTTTGATTTCGAGGTGAAAACTTCCTGATCATTTAAATTCGAGTAATGTTAAACCTTCGCCCTACTATAATTATCTATATCTATAATTCTGTTGGTGTCTTAATTTTAAATTAATCAAATATACGAAGTCGTTTTCGGTCTGGTTTTATTTGGGTTGCTTTATTTTGTTTTCGACAAATCAACCTCAATGGATTATTTAATGCCGACAAGATTTTTATTGATAATAATATTTTTTCCAAAAATGTATTTCTGGTAATATTTTGTATCGAAAAATATATTGCCAGTAATATATTTTTCTTTAAAAATGTATTTCGGGTAATAATTATTTACAAAAAAGAATTTGTTGGTAATATCTTTTCCTTCAAAAATGTATTGCTGGAAATATTTTTCTTCAAAATTATATTGCTGGTAATAAATTTTCCTTCAAAAATATTGTTGCTGTTATTAAAACCTATTATTACACTTTCATAGTGTTTTGACCCTAGTTTGGGGGTTAACTATTTGTCCATAGTCGGAACTTTAACAGGTGCTACCTCCTAGGGTCAGGGTGAACCTGAGAATACCAGCAATTAGGAGGTGCTTCCACGTTCCTACAGTAAGACGATAATATGAGCAATAGGTTTAAGGCTCCAAATCCTAGTGGTTGAAAGTTATGGCTCGTGAATTTAGCGACATAGTAATTAGGAATTCCAGCTCAGAGAATACAGACTCGTTCAACAGAAACAACAATAACTGAGCAGTATTAAAAATAAGAAAAAGACGACATGCTCATAGTCATGGACGACTAGACGAGAACAATTTTAACCCTGTAGATTAAATAAAGTGTTCAGTTGAAAAATTCCCTTAAAGTTACTGGGATCGAGAGACACCTAAAGAAAGTTCCAAAATGTTATAATAACAAACAAGATGAGGTTATTAATACGAATGTAAACAAGATATGTTTCTCGATGCGACAATGATAGATATATAAGACAAGAAACTATCAGACCACAGTAAGTTATCGCACGTCGTTCGCTTTTTCTTTTTTTTCTTTTTTTTTTCTTCTTTTTTTTCTTTTTTTTTTTTTTAGTTTTGATTTTAGTTCATATATCAGTCAGTCACACATGTTACACGTTTTGGGCGATCACGCATCTTTCGATATATGATTGACTTGGCAAATTTCCCCGCAGTAGGTTCCCATTACTTTCTGTGATAGGCTGGTTGTCAGTCTGCTATTCAACACATAGCTGGGAGCATTTGTGCGTAATATAACGAACTGATCATTCCGAACCGATATCCATTATACCACAACGTAGTGCACCCAGTTTGTGGCCTTGTGCCCGACAAAGTTTGGTTTAATGTAAATTGTGTTATGTTATTCTGACGGGCAAATATGTCTAGTGATTTATGAATTAGAGCATCCAGTAAGATACGAAATGACTATTCAGCCGTAATGGCCGACCACACTATAAAAATAGATATATTTCAGATATAAATATCTAAGTAAATGCACACTTTAGGCAAATGAAACTAAACAGGATTTTTTGTTGAGCAAAATAAGATTTAATTATCACAATTCGAGGGAGAAACTCGAAATATCTTTATTTGATGAACGATTTCACAAGTTTTCAATCTGGGAATCGCCAATGATGCGACACACGTCATCGGTAGTTCAGCTCCTGCCAAAACGCGCTGCAGTAGGTCTTGAGTAACAGTCTCCAAAAACCTGAAGTGCATTTGTGCATCTTTAGTGAATTCTCTTACAAAGGTACGCTGTAAAGTTTTGTTCGACTGTGTTCGTGCATACTCTAACACAAAACGTCTTTACATTTCGAGAGAATGGCTTGTCTATAGCGGAAAATAAAATTTTAAAAAATAGTATTTTAACTTGTTTCTACACATGCTGTTAAAATTTGAGTTCATTTGAACGAGACTTAGTCAAAGTTTGGATGCTTTGGAATTACAAGTTTTTCTTTTAATTCTGAGACTTAAAGTTTTCAGATTAAGAAATTATATCATTTTTTTCTTTTTTTGAAAAAATGAAAATAATGTTAATTAAAATGGTTTAGTACTGACCCAAACCTACTGCAGAAAAAAAATCTGCCTCGTCAGTCATGTATCTTTCGATACATGATCGCCTAAGCATGTATCACGCCTGACACACATCTGAGTGACCCAAATGGAATTTATTATGGAGAGGGAAAATTTCACACCTGAAACAATTGAAAAACTCACTAACTGGGAGAGGAATATAAAGAAGAGATATTTAGGAAAGAAAAAAGTTAATCTCTGTACGAAAAAAATATTTGAAAAGTATCTCGCAGGGGACTGAAAATAAAGCCTTCGGCACCCGGATGCTACAATCACTAAGAGCAATAAGCTTAAACTGGTGTGGGTGCTGAAGCAACCCTCTTCCTTTAACCTATATTTGGAGACTCAGGAAATAAATTCCAGCCAGGCTCCCTCGACATCTATCTTGCACGAAAATCTATTGTCGATCCAGGTCAATTTAATAATAACGTTTTTATTCTATTTTGACAGTCACTTTTAAAAATTGAGACTAGTGCCATTGTACGAATCTCTGACTATTATTCCAGGTCGGGTTTTCTTGGATTGAACTGAGTTAATAGTGATGATGTTTTCATTCTGATAGTGTTTGACCCTGCCTGGTGAGTGTAATGTTTGAAGCAAGACTCTTTTTGCTTTATATAAGCAGTAATTTTATTTTGGGGAACGATATTGTATGTGTTTGAAAGTGTGTGTGTTTGTTTTCTCTCGTGAGTAAACAATGTTATTTAGCTTGGTTGGAAGATACGCGTAATCGTTCCGGATTTCATTTTCGCTTATTGACAGTTTTGATCAAAGAAACTTCCCAGGGTGCGTCAGCTGAGAAAAATGGGAGTTTCACTTCTTGGCAGCCATTTTATAAACGTCGTTTTTTCGACTCTTTTTTTTATGTCCTTGTTTACCTTGAACGACAAGAGAAAAAGAACAAAAACTTTGTTTTATTTTTAAAAATTTACTTTGCATTTTTTCTTAGTAGAAATGGGGAAGGATTCTATAAATTTGTCAGATTCCTAAGAAAGTAAGTGCGTTTTTATAAGAATAGAAGACATTTTTTTTTAAGAGACGGAAAATCTTCAATCAAAGTTCGTTCCATCTGAATGAACGCAATTTTGCTAAAGTGAAACAAAATATCATTTATGCTGGTATTGTGAAAATCGTTTTGCTTGTAGTCGATAAAAACTCGGAAAGCTTCCTTCCTCGCTGAAAGCATCTGGAACCAGTAGCAGAATGCAAGAACACAATCCAATCCTTCGATAATACCTTGCTTCAGAGTGTTCGTCTAAGATTGAACTTTATAAACAAAAGTCATACAAACATTTGTTTAATTAACTCTAACCAGAACGGAATTAAAAAAATTACTTTTAATTCATTTTCTTTTTGTTGTGCCCTTTCAGAATGTGGGCGATTATAAATATCGATTATTTATCATTTGTAGCTCTTACCAATGTTTGTCCTTTTGATATCTCTCGTACTCGCTTTCTGCCATCCATTGTCACCAGTTCGTTAGGTAGGTTATTCGCTGTTTTCCACTGACCGTCTTACCTTTAATATGTCCCGTGAATGTTAAATTATCCAAGATTCTTTCCTCATGTCGTATCCCATTAATTGGAAATATTTCTATGTATGTCCTTTTTACTTCCATTTTCCTTGCAATGTTCATGTTGATCACCTCCTCTGTTCGTGTTATTTTTTAGCATTCTTCGTGTAGAACTACGTTTCTGTTGCCACAAGTGTCCTCTTCAGTTGCGAGTAAATTTTCCAGCGTTCATTACCATATTTGACAGTACAATTTGTAAATTAAAAACTAGCGTAAATTGCGGCGGACAAGTCGAGTTTTCAAGCCTAAAATATATTTCCAAATTAAGGTTCGATTTATATAACGGGTATAAAATGTAAATCCTTACTAACGAGTTGTAAAGCAGTCAGAGAACAACTCCCAACAATTACTGTACACCACATACCATATCTCCAGCAGGCTGCCACAAGTATATCCAACTAAAACATGCTTGGTGAACATATCTGGTATATTAACACAGAAATTAATAAAAATAATAATATAGTAACACAAATTCAGTATTCTATTAACACTGCATTACACATCGCGTCCAACTGCCAATACACTAAGTGTAAACCCTGACCGAAGCACCGTTTAACTTAGGTAGTCATTCAAACAAATAGGTAGATGCATGTCAATAGTGTACTTCAACGCATGAGGCTTGGGGCGTCATTAGTTGATTGTTTAAATCACTGATACAAATAGCAGATAAGTTATACTGCGTTTTACAAGAACATACGATACGGAACAGTACTATAATAAAACTACCTCGTATGATGTGCCGTCTACGGTATTAATATTTTATAGGAATTGATATTGAATTTAATATTTTTATTTATAGATCTGGCGAATTTTAAATGTTCGCTAAGTTATACCGATACAATATACGGTACCTACCGAAGTGTGTGTTGTAGGTGGATTGCTATACAACGCATATAGACATGTATTACGGTTAGTGTCTCAATATAAAGGTAAATAGTTTGACCTTGGTTATCGTAAACCCCATGGTAACTTCATTTACCGGTAGGCCTAAGTTTGGGGTCAATGGTATCCTACCATGTGTTTTGTGGATCGAACTATACGGTAAGTATAGGCTCAACTCAACTAAAATTCTTGAGATCGATTTGTATGCCGCAATATGTGGTACTTCATAAAATCTGTTCAAAACATTTACCGGAAACTTTACTGTCTGTTTCATAGAAGTAATGTAATTTTAAGTAACACAAAAACGCTATGAAATTGTGCATAACTTAATAATTGTAGTTTTGTGTGGTTGTGATTAGAATTAAATGAACGAGACTTTTCATCAAATTTCTAGACTATTAAAAGTTCAGACGAATTAAAATGTAAGTTTAATTGTTTGCCAAGCTTTTAAAATATACCAGTCATTGAATAAGAATTTCGTATCTTTAAAGAATACACATGCATAGAAAATCTCGCAACACGATCAATATATTCACATACATACATATATACACACACACACACACACATATATATATATATATATATATATATATATATATATATATATATATGGTGTAACACCAAAATTTTTCAAATCGTGTAACAGCAAACTTATACATTTGTTAGAGTAAGCTTTGTACTGTTGTATCTTAGAAATGATTAAAGATATCTTTCTGTAATTCTCCGAGATGTTTATAAAACTATTGGACTTTACTCTGTGCAAAAAAATATATAATTACTCTTCAAGCGTAACGGAAGAATCGTGATAAAATCAATCATAAACGAAAATTATATGTTCATCTTTACTTAATCATAGCTCAGGATAGGAAGTTCATGAAGTATTGAAATAAAGTTCAAACGTATATTACAATATTAGTGAAATGTATTACAAAGTGGAAAAAGGTTTCCTGTAAGGCGTTTCGTCCTTTAGGACTTCATTGGTCTAAATATATTATATTGCTGCAACATGCCTAGAATCCCTACATAGTCTACTAGGACGGCTAGCTGATCCCCATTGCAGAAACCTGCTCTGGCACATTTGTGTTTGATCAACACCGACAGAGCCCAGTTGTGTTTTATACTGCAACCATGCTGAGCGGACCTTAGTTACAGTTTCTGGGAGATATCTAGCATGATCAGCACTCTGAACAGCGCTAGCACTCTCAAACCTTCTGCCACGATGACTTGTTACTTCGTTCTATCGCAACCACCGACGGCACCGAATTTCACTCACACGGCTTGAGTCAAGCCGTGGTATGATTTTCAGGCACTTTCCAAAGGTGCCGCACGCTGGGATCGATCTCGATCCAGTCCGATAACATCAGGAAGCTACCTTCCTCACAACTCGATCATCGTGAGATTAGAACCCGTGTTCATGGTCAGAAAGAGGACATTCTAGCGTGCTCATATTTCATATATAAGAACAATATTAGGCTAATGAAAGGCAAAATGGTACCAAACTGTGTAACACGTTTCGTCCTCTCGGAGGAATTAATCGGGCTAATATAATGGTTTTATTGATGGAATTACAGATGTTTTTGGAGGGGTTGATGTAAATGCAAGTATCGGTTATACTCTGTTACCGTTTTGAAGCGCTGAAGATTTGGCACCAATGAATTTTAAATCTCTAAATTTTAAAATTTATCAGAGGTGCCTGGACGTAGAATCCATGCAATTCATTGCGATTCTCTAAGCATTTGTTTAGTTTTTTTTATTATTTTGTTCTTAATTATCGCATATTATGATAACAGATCTGCCAAGAAAGGTGAACTATATCTAAAAGAGCGTATATGCAAACTACCTTTTTGGTTTACCGAGAATCTGCCCGTTGCCCGACTTTTCTGATACGGAGAAATCAAGAAATGAGGTTATTTGCATTGTGTTTGTTCTGCTGGGATGATTGCCAACTAATCCGGCCGCCATGACGTATAGGCCAACATTTGGCACAAACCATGCAAGCCTCAGTGTGCATGTTAGCCTCATTGCTTTGCTTCCGGTAGAGACTTTCAAAGCTGTCTTTCAAAATTGACATTCGGACAATCGGCGCACAACATTCTACAAATAATTCGGGAACAGGTGACCGAATGGGCAAAGGGTCCGTGTCTTTCGTTACAGCTGTGAATATTCATGACTGACTCAAGTACTAGCGTAACTGCTGGCACTTGCTCAAGTGTATTTTCATGTTTCCGTGTATGTGCGTAACACGTGCTTATATATACACACACACGCCGAACAAGTAGGAATGTGTATTTTATGTTTTATTTTGTGTGTATTTATATAGGTGTATATTTTTGCTGATCTCTTAATATTATTGCATTATCAAGAGTTTAAATTTGAAGTCATGTTTATCGTCAGAGTTTAGACGAAACTACGATCATGATCAGAATATCTATATTTTTACGAACGGCTTGTACGGATACAAAAGGCGGCCGCTTAGTGATGTCAATTTATAGTGTAACAAAAGTGGCTCGTCCGTCAGTTAGCTTCCAGGGGTTAAACTCTACAGTTGCTTTTTTAGCATGGTGACGCTAAATCTTGCTAAATCTTTACACACCGGCCAGCTGCCACGGGGTCCAGTTTACAAACCTGTGGCGCCGTTTTCCTATGGAAATATGTCTTCACCAGACAGTGAAACTTCAGCTTGCAGTTCTCATGTTAAGAAAAACTCAAAACTCGCTGTTTCCTGATTGAGGAGAATATGTCCTCTTTAACGATATAGTAGATAAATCCGGCTCGCTCGCATCCGGAATCAGAAATATGGTTTCTCTATAAACACAGAAGAATCTCCGGCAGCTCCAATTCCCGTTGCGAATTATTACAAAGTAAGACCCTATGTTTTCGTTCCCTTTTCACACTGCTTGTTGTGTAGAAATGTGTTGCAGTTTCTCTGCGTGGGACATGGGTAAATATGTGTATAATTTTTTTTGTGTATGACTTAACAGTAGAAAACACTCTTTGGAAACAAAGCTTGTTTGCCATTCTTTTTCTTCCATTTATTCTGTCTGTGGAATAAGGTGTTGCTATATCATTGATACATAAATGCCCATAATAGGAAAATGTATACGGGAGAACATTGATTTCTTCCCTATCTTATTCATTGTCTGGTGAATCGGACGTGATCTTACTGAACTCCATTTCGCCCATAAAACGAAAGAAATAAAAATAATGGAGAACATTCTTTTTTTGTTTGTTAGCGTAAGGTGAACTGAAAATTAAAAGAAAATGATACTCTTATACAGTATTATACAGTGATTTTCAGAAAACTTCTTTAAGAATACAGTATGACAGTTCATTTACTTTGTGAGAGATGTCATACCAAACGAATATGGCTGATACGTGGATATGACTTTCTGAGATGAGGTATTATGTACATTATTTACATGATTCAGACTATTGTCCTCATCTTTGTCGCCATATTTATTACAACGTTTCGGCCGTTGTACGCTCCGGCCTTCTTCAGGTGGTTGAAATGTCGAATGGAACCCTTTATTTCGCACACTCGGGAAGACTGTTCTAGTTCCACGTGCCATGTCTAATGGATGTCAGTTATCAGTTATCTCCTGTTGATTTCCCTCTGCAAAGAAAAGTGATTAAACGAATTAGCAGACTTTAAAAAAAATATAAAAACATAATGTGTAAAGTAAAATTATTATCAATGTTGACTGAGTGCACAGAACGAACGCAGCAGTAGATAACCGGAGATAACCTCCTTAATGAGCTCGGATTAAAGGCACAACATGCTGTCTACGTAAAAGGTCGCTTGAACCAGGATTTTTTTTATGTTCTGTAAATCTGCAAAATAAATATTGTAAAGTCGGTGAAGTACTCCAATAGATGTTAACACGAAAGAAATCAAACTTTAACACCTGACCCCCTAGATTCAGTCAGTATGCACCATGCTTAGGCTGTCATGTATCTTTCGATACATGACAGACGAGGCAGATTTTTCCCCCGCAGTGGGTTGCCATTTCTTTCTGCGGTAGACCAGTTATAGATCCCGGTCTGTCCTGATATTTACCCATAGATGGGGGAGAAGATGATTCATACCTTTATAGTAAGGGACCTGCACGTAAGTGAATGTAATAGAACTGACTGGAATTCGAACTCGGCTCTCCGATTTCTCAATGCGAGCCGCTATCCATTACTCTACCTGCTCAGATTAGGACAGTTAATACCCTTAGGAAAGGGTCTAAACCCACTTTCTCGTTTTCTGTCTCATCGTTAGATCTTTTTTAAAAGTGTTTAGTTACTGGCATGGGCCACTCTTCTCTGAGTAAGTACTAAGGTTGTTTTATCGTTTTCTTTTGGCGGGGGGTGTAAACGTTTTTCATTTTGATTAAAAAGATGCCCTATTGAAAATAACAATGCTTGTTTTTTCTTCTTAATTATTATTAATTGTCCTTTTTTTAAAAAGAGAAAATAGTTGGAGAAATAAAAAGTGTCTTCACACTTTTTTTCATTTATATTCGTTTATAGCAGAAAAAAGGTGTTTCTTATAAATAAAACATTTAACCCAGATAAGGTACCATGTATTAAACGGAAAATTAAGATCGGCTCAGGTCGAACTGATGTCCATTGAAAAAGCTATAGGACATTGCAATTATCAGCAATATAATTATGTAAAGGAAATTACTAATACTCACAAGAAAATTAAATTTCAGCAAAAAGTTTCCCATAAGGAGTTGATATGCCGCTAAACAAATAAACAAAGGGGAAGAGACGATGGAATAAAAAGTAACAACCGAAGTTTTTTTTAAGAATATTAAGGCACCATTACTTCTTAGTAAATTTGTTTGTTAATATTTAATGAATGGATTATTTCCAGACACATCATACATATGTGTTGTAACCTAGAAAGGGTTACTGAATGAGGAATAAACGAAATGGAGGTTGGGAATGAAATGGTAATCTTTATAACATCAACAAAATACTCGCCAACGGCGTCAAGTAGATAAACCACTGCTAGTGGTGGACTATTTAGCATATTACCCCCATTAGGGTCCAACGTATTTGGAACATACCCATTAATGTTCATAGGTACAGTATATAACAATATATAAAATGATCATTGTTCTTTTTGTCAGTCTGTATTTCCTAATAAACGTTTTTATCATCTGTCTATATTTCTGAGATGTATTCTATTTGCATTGTACTGTTGCCCTCACGACGTTTCGGTCGTTGTACGCTCCGGACTTCTGCAGCTAAAATTTGTTGGAATTTTGAATCGAACCCCTTATTTAGTCTACGGATGTAGTTTGGTTTATGGCATATCGACCTCAATGTGTTATTAAATGCCGACAACCGTTTTTCCTGGTAATATTTTGTTTTGTCAAAAATCTATTTCTGCTAATATTTTTTTCTTCAAAAATGTATACCTCATAATAGTTTTTTACAAAGTATTTCTAGTATTAAAACCTATATTTTTACACTTTTAAAATGCTTTTTACCTCAGTTTAGGAGTTAACTATTTTTCCCATAGCTGGGACCCTAACAAGTGCTATCCCCCCAGGGTCAGGTTGGACCCGGGAACACCAGCAATTAAGAGGTAGTTCCACGCTCCCCAAAGCCTCCTGATCAGAGGCGTTGCTCTTGGACATAGTTTACCCTGGACGCGGATGTAGTTTATCGTCATACCCAGGACGATCAACGGAGGTAGATAATGCTCGTTCCACGTGCCAAGCCTTTGGATATCTCAATTTTTAGTTAATTCCCCTTCATAACTTATCTCTACAAGATTTTGTTCTTTCTGCTGTGGCCAGGGATTGAACTCGGAACTCTTTGAATCATGTAAATTTTAGATCAATCAACCAACGTTGTTATCCACGGGTTTATGTGTACAATGATCGAAACCTCGTGAATATGGCAATAAGGATGAGGACAATAGTCCGAACAATGTAAATAGTGTAAATGGATAACTATTTGTTCTTTCTTTGAGTTCTTTCCAGTAATCCCCCCTCTCTACGTTGTCATCGCAATTCTAATCACTTTCCGACTAATTACTGTCCTTGAAATGAATGTTGTTTGCCAGATTGACATTAAATAAACGAACAAAGATGAAGATTAAAAGAAATTTATATATGTTTATATATAAACATCGGGAAAGCTGAACATCTGTGCCTAGCGTCCATCTGTCATCGCACCAACATAACAAATTTATATAAATAGTAAAAAAGTAAAGGGCACAGCCAATCGAATACGATCGTCTACTAGGTCCTCTAGCTGATCTCCATTGCAGACGCCTGCTCTGGCTCATAACTGTTTGTGCAGCACCCACAGAGCCCACTTGTGGTTTATACTGCAACAATGCTGAGCGGACCTTAGTTATAGTTTCTGGGAAATAACGCTAGATAACGCGCTATCAGCAGTCTGGACAGGGCCAGCACGTTCAAACCCTCCGCCACGATGACTTGTGACTTCGTGCTATCACAACCACCGACGGCTCTCAAGGGTTCCGTCTACCGAATTTCACTCACAAGACTTGAGTCAACCTGTGGTATGTTTTTCAGGCACTTTGCAAAGGTGCCGCACGCTGTGATCGCCTCTTCCAGACCGATAATGTCAAGAAGTCACCTTTCTGACAAATCGACCATGGTGGATAGCGAACTTTCTAGCGTGCCCATATATATATATATATATATATATATATATATATATATATATATATATATATATATATAATACGTGTATGTATAAGAAAAATATTAGGCAAATGAGTGACAGTATAGAACCAAACCGTGAAACACATTTCGTCTTCTAGAAGGTATTAATCGGGCTAATAGTTTATGTTTATATATTAATATCGGGATAGCTGAACATCGGTGCACTTACAAGTAAAATGTTTTTACTTTTCACATGGAGAAAAACTGAAAATGTAGAAGAAGAGCTGCCTATTCCTTTTTCTGCCCTGGTGTTTCATCCCCACCCCATAACAGATAGAACTAATAATGAAATTCTCAAAAGGTTTTTCTCCACTTAATATTTCGGATTTTTTTATTTAATTTAATTTATTATTTTTACATTTTCCCTTTTTGTTAGGAAAATTCCAAACCCATAAAATGACAGCACGTTGGCGCCATCGGTCTTGATGGCGCCCTGAGCAACTGCCCGTGTTGCAGAGTACCCTGAACCTAACCTTTTTATTAACATTGATGATAGGTATTTTGAGATGGTTTTAACTACTAAGAAAATTAAAAGCATCACCACAATTTCGGACAACGTCCTTCGGATTTAGAAACTGGTTAAATTCTTGCGAGTTTGTTAAATGAAACTTTTCCACTATTCTGAAGAAATGGAAGTAAGACGGACGAGTTTCGCGTAGTTTTATTTCCATACACATTACAAGAAAAACTCCTAAATATGCCTCGTTACAACGTAAAAGAATCGCCGGCATTCAAAGAACGGCAAACACTCCCCCATCGCCATGTACTCAACCTACTGTTAAAAAAAGATGGCAGTTTCACAGAAGAAAACGTTCTTAAAATTTTGAAGTCGCGAGTATTTTTCCCCCGCTGAGCACTTTTGCAGAAGACGAGAATGTATCGAAGGTGTAGGATAGTAGAGGAATATTGATTTATTCATCTAAGCGTTTATCAGTTATTGATCACACATGCAATTCGTATGTAGACGTGTTGACGCGCGTGCTTGTGTACCTATGTCTATTTGACTACCGAAGCTTACCTTAGTTACATACCGAGGCCTACTTTACTTCTATGCCTTTGTCTGTCTACCGACCGACCTTCCTCTATCTATACCTACCTCTCTCTAGACACAGATATATTAAACAGATGCATCCTAACGTAATTTTCATTTAAGTATCTGTGCCCAACTCCCAATCCGTGTAAACGCATTCTTCGTTTAGACTGAGAATTTAATTGATTCACTGAAATGTGTGGTGGCCAATAAAAAATAAATAAAATAAACCAGCCGATTACCCTGAGGTGTGTCTATTTATTCGTGAGTGCCAAGAGGAAACAGGGTTAGGATCACATCTGTTGGTTGGTTGCGTTAATTTCAAGGGAACTTTTTCAGCTTTTGCCAAGAGGACGTAGCCGGGAAGAAAAGAACCGTACACCTTTCGCTTGCAAACGAAGGCTACCCCAGCTGCCATTGCTTGGGGCGTTTTTGGAGTGCTTGTAATAATTGTCAGCGTGCAGAAGTTAGTTGCTTCTTGGAGAAGAACTGAAATCTTGGCAGATATCCGGAATATTCGGTTCCAATCCGATATAAATTCGATTTTGCTTCTGTTGCACACGCACGAATATATATATATATATATATATAATCTTGAATCTTGGTGCCTTAATCAATATTAAATCGACTCGGCACTCTTTATAGGAACATATGTAAGTGAAAGAGTAGATGCACAAATATATTTTCATACAATATGCATCTGACACTACGTGCACGAATTAAATATCTTTGGGCGTGGCCTCAAATACACATGAACTTGCATTATTGGGAATATGCAACCCAACCCATATATATATATATATATATATATATAATCATCCACAGACAGGCTATTTCACTTTATCACAGCTCATCAGTGTGGCTAGACGCCCGGTTGCCTCTATCTAGTATCGAAACCCGGCAGTCGGAAATTCTACCCTTAAACCGCTGGATGAAGGTGAATTTAAGAGTATTTATTTTGGGATAAACACGCAGTGACTGAGAGAACTAGATTCGTTTTACCGAAAAGTCTTGCATTATTAGCAGCAATAGTCACTGTTTACAAACTCTCACTTCCTCACCAGAGAGCTCAACCGAAATAAATTTTTCAGGAGCATATATATTGTCATCCACAGTTTCGCTGTGTCACAGCCGGTTGCCTCTAGCTAGGATCGAAACCTAGCTGAACTGGCGTCAGTCGGTGATTCTAAACCGTTGGTGCACGGCAGGGATGAAGGTGAATTTAAGCGTATTTCTTTTTGGATAAACAGACAGTGACTGGGAGAACTCGATTCGCTTTATCGATAAACATTGAAGTCAACAGTCAGAGGCGACAACCTGTTTCATGATTAAACGAAATCGTCAGGTCATATGCAGGTCAGTGACGTGACATTGACCTTTATATGTCATGCGTTTAAGCATGAAACATACTGCTACCACTGGGTGTTGACTTCAG
This sequence comes from Acanthosepion esculentum, assembly GCA_964036315.1. Classification (NCBI taxonomy): domain Eukaryota; kingdom Metazoa; phylum Mollusca; class Cephalopoda; order Sepiida; family Sepiidae; genus Acanthosepion; species Acanthosepion esculentum. The sequence continues at coordinate 133,028,433 of OZ038476.1, forward strand.
TGTTCACTTTTATATTTATATAGGCTCCATCTTTTATATTGGGCACTTTAATATAGCATACTTGAAAATTACATTTTATCATATATAGATATATATAGATATATATGTATACATATACATACATACATACATACATACATACATACATACATACATACATACATATATATATATATATATATATATATATATATATATATATATATATATGAAGCAGGCACTGAGGCCAACACCAAGCTGCGCCAGTCTGTTTCATGCTTGAAAAAGATTGCCACTGCACAGTGTTGGACTCGTATCCCACTTTTATATTTATACCCGCTCTATTCTTGATAATGAGTACTTTTATCCATAACGTTATTATAGAAGAATAGCATTCATACCCGTCTGGTCGATCAGAAAACGCTTTCAGTTAGAATGGAGCAAAAACAGCATCATGTTTAGATGTAAGAGAGTCTGTCTTCTATTACTTTAAAGTACTTTCATTAAAAAACGTTTTGAATTAATACAGTTACTGATATAACAAAAGTAGTCTATATTTATTCAATCAAAGTTATCCAAGGAGATGAAGGGGTAAAACAGGCAACATGAAGATACACTTCAGGCCACAATTATTTTAGAGTTTTTGAAATTCAATTTGTCAGTGTGCTACCAGGGATGTAAAAGAGGATACATTTATAAAGCAAGTGTTAAGTTTGATGAAAATTGGTTGAAAGATCAACGAAAAATAAGAAACCTGTAAAAATCGCCATTTTTCGCTATTTACGCGGGTTTTCACTATATGAGTGGGCTCAATTAACAAGTTAAATGACTGTTAAACAATCAACTTATTGTTGGTTACAATTGAATGAAGTTTGTATTAGACTGCTTGAAAATTGAGGGAGTTTTTAGTTTAGTGTTGAAATCGATTTTTTCTTTTTTTTTTTTTTCGGTTCTTCGCTAAACACAGTGGCGTAGAAATAAAAATGAATTATCATTGAACTTGTCATGATGTAAGTAACCTACATACATGATGGGAATCGGAAGAGATTCTATAGAAAATCCCAGAAAGTCATATTTTGTAATATTACAGAAGAAACGCAATATTTCTTTCAATAATAGCGGGAGCTGAATCAAAACTGTTTTCGTTAACGTCACAAGCCAGATACAATCTTAACCTGTTCGAGTCAACCGTTATCTCTCCTCCTCAACATAACCCTCTGCCTTGTACAGAGTGGACCTTACTGTAAAAAGAAAATGCCATTGTCCAGAGAAAGGCTTCACATAACGGCAGGATCTGAAGAAGTTGCTGACGAAACGCAACGCAACGAATTTTTATGATCTACGTTGAAAATCGCCGAAAAGGGTTTCTTTTGGACTTGCTGGTGGAGTAATTATGGAGTTGTCTTCTCTGGCTCTGGGTTACGCTGTTTAGCTATTCTTAACGGAACTTCGTTGGCACTTAAGTACCAAGAGATGCTAGAAGTTTAACTTGGTCCCAAACCAGCAATAAATACAGAAGAAAGGAAAAATATTGATCTTTTAGCAAATTAATGCGAGTTGCTATTCAATAAATTCAAAGCTAACTGCTTCCTATCTTAGTGGTTACTTCTCGTCTTTTAATGAGGCGACCTGCCTTGTATCCATTTCCATAGAAAAGAAGTTGTGTGGTGAACCATAATTAATCACCTTGGGGGTTACAACTCCTTTCTCTACTGACGAAACGTTGATAAACTTTCATAATACTATCGCTATTTTCATGGCAAATATTCAATCGCGTTCCATTTCTTAGTACCACCAGTTCAGACCTTCAAAGCTACGATCCACCATATCGCCTAAACAGGGTCGATTTATCCTCACCACTTTGTATACAATCGCTAAGAAGGAAGTCCCATTTGGATAGCTTCTTTCCGAGAACCACTCCTTTGTGGAACATCCTTCCGAAATGATGCTTCTTACCTTATTACTACGATCTTAACGTCTTCTTGTTTCGGGACAATCGTTATCTAGCCTATATATTTTCATAATATGGTACCTCGACGTGGTGTAAAGTTAGTTAACTTGTCTTCCTAGAAGCATTACAACTGATCAGTAAGTTCGATCTTTACTGGGTGCCTCATGCTTTTGGCCTTGTGCCACATGTAAGCTGCACTTAGAAAATCAACATAATACTATGCCCTTTTTTATTCCTCGCTTTACGCCTTTACAATTTCATACAGTGCACCTCTGACTCTTCTACAAGTATTTTCACGGCAACTGTTCCGACGTGCTACTTTCGCTGGTTTCCAGGCTGCATGAATATATGTGAGCTACCAGGCTGGCATCTCGGTCCCTCTTTCAGTGTCAAAACGGTTAAATGTAACCGTCACTTCTAATCAAACAGGATCTTCTCTCGCACTTCCCGTCTGTGGAACTCCCTTCCCCTTACTTGCTCCCCTGATGACTATAATATTCAAGTGTAATATCAATCGACATCCGATACCCTGAGCTTGTTCCCTGTTCTTCTCTGTATCCTTTCTTCAGACACACGTCTTTACTCTTGTTCTCAATCCTCTGTAACCCCTTGCGTGCTAGTGACATTCCTTTTCACCTTGCTTGGGGTGAATTGCTTTAAAAAAAATCACAAAAAAAAAACTCTACCATGATTGGGTCATGGGCTTTCTGTTGACTGAACAATATATATTATATATATATATATATATATATATATATATATATATATATATATATATATATATCTTTTAAATTTTACAAATATTAAGAACGATACATTTATAATATCATTTATAAAATAACGAGCCACCTAATGTTTAAACATATTGAACTGATTTAATTACGACAATATCTTATCTCACCATTTTTCGGTGTACGAAAATCACACAAAGAAACGACTAATATATATATATATATATATATATATATATATATATACGCGCATATAACCGTGAAATTTTCATGAGCCTTTCAAGCTACAATTATTGAAAGAGCATAGGATGTAGGGACATTATTATTATATTTGTTGTTGTTGTTATAAATAAATAAAGAAAAAGTAATATATAAAATAATGAACATTATAAATAACATAAAACAATAATATTACGTTATACAAGATAAAATTATATTGTATAAGACAAAATTAAATATAACAAAAATACTCTCAGCATGCAACAAAAACTGTTCCTGCTGGATATACGGACATCCCGCCAAAAGACGTTAAATTCAATCTCTTCACCACGACCCTTCGTATGGGCAACACTTGTGTAACTTCTCTCTGTGATATGGCTTGCAAAATTACGGAGTAAATTCTCCCTTTTATCACATGTATCATAAAACGAAAATCATTCAAAGAAACAACTCATATATATATTATATAAATAGTGGTACTCGTTTGGAAAAACCTTAGGTATTTCGGCTTGTGATTGAACAAACCAATGCCCAAGGAAAAATGAGGGACAAAAAAAGAAAGGACTAGGAACATGAAATTGAGGCGAAAACAATCGTCCAGAATTCAAGCTCAGAGTCCAAAAGCCCCCTCCAAAACGAGTAATATATATATATATATATATATATATATATATATATATATATATATATATATATATATATAATGATGAAAATGTGGAAAAGACAAAGCAAAATCCGAATATGTGAGTTAACTGTTCTTTATTTTGTTTTTGTTTTTGTTATTCTGTCGACGTCAGACGTTTCGGTCAAATAGACCTTCTTCAGGACATGGTTAATGGAGACATATTTATATTAGATTTAAGTTAGATGAAGAGACGATATATACAGGACTAGTCAGAAACAGAAAAACTGAAATTCTAAAGTCAGACTATTCTTTCTTGGAGTTGGATACGCTGGCGCCGCGTGGGCGGCGCTGCGAAAACCTGCTCCCAGGGAGGGATTTTATCCTAAGTGGAAAGGGGAGGAACCTATTTAAAACTATAGCTTATCGGTACGTTTGTCAAGCATTAATCTTGCTAGAAAACTTGATATATTAAAGAAACCTTGTCTGGTGTTTATTGTGTGTGAGGTGGCCATCATGCCAGCCTCGTAAATCTGCCTAAGGTTTTTATTGTGGATATATTTTAAAATCCTCACAGAGTCGAAATCAAAATTGTGATCAGATTTGGCTATGTGTACAAACAAAGCACTACTTAAATTACCGAGGCGAATATCTCGTTTATGTTCGGAAATGCGAGATTTCAAGTACCTCCCTGTCTCGCCTACATAACTCAAGTTGCAGTATCTGCATGGTATCTGATAGACGCAAGCATCGGATGTAATATGCTGTCTGCTGGTATTATTTAATATACTGCGGATATATATATATATATATATTCATATATATATATATTAGTTAAAGACGATTGCTATTAAGCTTTTTATTTAATTTTACTTGAGTTTGTATCAGTGTTTTCTGTTCTGGACACCGTGTGTAATAGTCTCATCCACATGTAAAAAAGATAAAAATAATGGAAGCACTAACAATAAAAATGATAAGCCAACACTCATTTACATTAACTATGAACACTGCCATAATGTTCTGACCGTGTTTGGGAAACGAAAACATTCCTATAACTTTAGAGGCATACGCAAAATCAAACACATTAAGTTAAAAATAAAAAATAAAAGTCATCCTTGATAATGGCAAAAAGAATAACCGAAATCACTCGAATATGCAGAACTGTTGGATAGTTTTTACACATTTTCTGTCCAGTAAAGAAAAACTCTTTACCCACACAAGAAAAAGTAAAAAGATTAATCGCAGTACCATGTCAGCCGTCTTTAATGAAACATGTATAAAAGACATTGCTGCCAAATCTCTTTCTGTCATATATATATATATATATATATATATATATATATATTAGTTCAGAGGAAATTAAACCAAGTATATCATTGGTTTCTTTTGTTTCTTCTTCCAGCCCCTCCACACGTTCGTCAAGTAAAAAATATGTGATAAGCGTCTATTTCCGAAATGATTTCTTACGGATTATTTTTTGTTACGTTAACATTTTCCTAGCTGTGTTTTCCATAACTTCTCATCAGATACCCACGCTCGCTCACCCTCAGGTAAAAAGACATCGTCTCCGACTATAACGACGCAAAAAAACGCCCCAGGTACATTGATAAAAATTTCTTCAAGTTATGGAAGCTAATATTTACAAGCGATAAGGTTAGTCTAACACGAGCTCAGTAATCGTCAAGATGAGGCTATTCTAAAATTAGGCAATCACTCGAGGCAACGCAAACGGAAATAAAAATAAGGAAAAAATAAAAGAATTTTAGCTAAATGAAGTAAACCACACATTTGTCTGAAACTTTCCGTCTGTATGTCGAGGCGGGCAAACGTTTTACAAAGAGTCGTCTGTTTCTTTCAGTCTGACTTGAGAAAAAAGCAATTTGTGTTTTATCGTTAGGCTAGAGCGTATCGAGTCTCTTCATGAGGGAGATGCCTAATCACATGAATCAACGTTTATCCGAACTCTAGTGTCGGTGTTATTTATAAATACCGTATATGATGCTCTTTTATCTCCTCCATTTACACTTAATATTACATTATTAAGGATTTAGGAGAGGTGCAAATACTGGTCGTCAACAGTATCTTGGTAGACATTAACCGATCAGACGCCTCAACATAACAGGTTTCTAAAGCGATTTTAAAGACAAGAAGGCATAGTCACAAAATGCGGCCCTTACATTTTGTTCACTTAATATAGAGTCACTCAAGTTTAAGATTACTCAATAAGGTGTGATATGAACATAAAAAAACAGAGTAGGAATCTAGTTTGTTTTGTTTTACAGCATATCAACCTCAGTGGGTTATTTAAGTTTTTTTTTATTGCTGGCAGTATTTTTTTTAAATGTATTGTTGGTAATAATTTTTTTCTTCAAAAGTTTTTTTTTTACAAAAACGTATTGCTGGTATGAAAACCTATTTTTACACTTTTATAGTTTTTTGACGCCAGTTCGAGGGTTAACTATTAATAGCTGGGAGCCTAACATGTGCTACCAACCAGGGTCAGGGTGAACCTAGGACCAACAGCAATTAAGAGGTGGTTCCACGCTCCTCAAAGTCTCTTGATCAGATGTCTTGCTGTTGGACGTAGTTTATCGTCATACCGAGGACGGGCAGGAATCTTTTCCAAAAAATAGTTGTTCCTATGAACGTCTTTTCTTACCAAAGACAGTAACCCCTTACGTCTTGCCTAAATGATTAACAAAATGTTTGACGCCAAATTCATTAAACATTAAAATTTAAACGGTGAAACGATGGAGTAGTGATAAAGTCAGTGGGAAGCAACATCAAAAGTATAAGCATACGCGATGTTTACTGAGTTCAGTTATAGACGGTACAATACAATCTTTATTGCTATATTGTATCCGTGACAAGGAAATCCGAAGGTGTATTTTGTATTTTGTTTGCTTCTAAGGAAATTTTCCTATCTCTTACTTTCTTGAAATCCCTTTTTGCTGTACTTAAGCATCTTTGAATCTCTTTGTCACACATTCTGTCGTCTGCTACGACACGACGAAGATAGTTAAATTTCCATGTCATCCCCAATACGTAGCTAATACAATGAAATGTCTCTTTTTGCAATCAGCTTCGTATCTTAAATTAAAGTATTATTCATGTTCCCATAGAATCATTTCGCTATGCAAATTAAAGAAATCCAGTGAGAAAAAGAATCCTTGTGTTAATTCTTTTCAATCTTTGTCTCATACTGAACTCGTTCTTCATCCTCATGCACTTTGGTTGCGGCATATTTGAACGTCTTTCCTGTGTAGACCAAGCTTTTCTAGTATTTCGAATAACTCTTCATGTCGTACCCTATCAGATGCCTTTGTGCAATCCCGGAAACATAGCTAACTTACTAGCTCCCATGTCTTGAACGAAACCACCCTTATTCCGTTAACGTTTTGTTACCTCTCTTTTCCACTGTTGTTTTTAGATAGCTTTCTTTCGCTCATTTTGATGGGCAATAGCGGAATTCTGAAATTTAGAATATTATTCTATTTCAGAAATAAAACCCGTAAAAATGAATATTTTAATATACGACCAAAAATAAAATGCGTTTGACAAAAACCCTTAATGATTTCACTATAATTATGCAACAATCATGTAATGATATTCTGCAAACAAATCTACGGTATATGTTACCTCATCCCATTGCCCGTTCTGGGTATGACGATAAATTACATCCGCGTCCTGGGTAAGGCGATAAACTACGTCCAAAAGCAAGGCCTCGTATCAGGAGGTTTTGAGGAGTGTGGAACCACCTCTTAATTGCTGGTGTTCCTAGGTCCACCTTGAGCCAGTGTGGTAGCACCTGTTAGGATCCCAGGGTATGGGCAAATAGTTAACATCCAAACTTGTGTAAAAATAGGTTTTAATACCAGAAATACTTTGTAATAAAAAAAATATCATCAGCAATAATTTTTGAAGCAAAAATTATTATCAGCAATAATTTTTGAAGGAAAAATTATTATCAACAATATTTTTTTAAAAAGAGTACTAGCAATACAAACAGCTATACATTCTTCGAAAAAATATGACCAGCTATAGATTTCTTCAAGGAAAAATATTCCCAGCAATAGATTTTTGTAGAAAAACATATTACCAGCAATAAAAATTTTGTCGGCATTAAATAACTCATTGAGGTTGATATGCCGTAAAACAAACCAAACCATCTCATTGCAAGGTTACGAATTATAAACCTAAATTGAGCTTGAAATATTGTGTAATCGGCTCTAATTTTTTGTAAAATACTTGGATATAATATAATAAATAATTTTCAGGGGAAAAAAGCAATTTTCGATTTTTGTCATATAATCTGTACAATTTTTAGGTGTACTATTTTCTTTTTTGTAATGATTCATTATTTGGACTTTTAAAAATTGTAATTTGTTTTTGTGTTTTTACTTTTCAAATTAAATATGTTTTATCATTATACCAGAATTTATTTACATTTTGTCACTTTCGGTCGATCTATTCTTTGTCTTGATATTATGGCTTTTCGTAACGCTCTCATATTCTATATTATTTTTCTGTCTCATTCATTAACACTCACCCTCCTATTGATCAATGAACTCGCTGACAGCTAAACTGGAAAATTTTTTATTATCTTTATTCCATCTCTTACTGTTTTCACCTTTGCTTTTTGAGCGCCAATTTTTACAATCTTCCTGATATCACTACATTGCTCGCGGCTCCGAGATAAAAAAAAAGTGTGTGTGGACATTATATATATATATATATATATATATATATATATATATTATAAAATGGACGAATTTGCTGCTCATAAACTTCAATCTTCCATGAATCGACCTTGCCAACAGAACGATCCTCTGTGGTCGAATCGGGTAAAAAGGCACGTCAGGCTAATAGATGATTCCGTATAGGATACAGGTTCGAATCCTGTCGGAGGACGAATATTTTCTATGAAAATTTCTCTGACATTCAGACCGGTAAATGTTATTGAATACTGTTTATTATAAAGCAGAGCATTTACTTAAATACTTGTATCTATAAAAAGAATGTTAAACATAAAAATGTCTTCAAATAATTGTCGGACTTTGTCCATTTCATAATGTGTGACGTCATTTGTTTACATTTGATACGCCATGAGCAGTTATGAATGTACGTGAAAGATTCATGGAAGATTGAAGTCTATAAGCAGTAAATTCGACCTTGCCAACCGAACGATCCTCTGTGGCCGAATCGGTTAAAAAGACACGTCAGGGTATATGATGGTTCCGTATAGGATACAGGCTCGAATTCTGTCGGAGGACGAATATTTTCTATGAAAATTTTTCTGACATTCAGGCCGGTAAATGTTATTTAATACTGTTTATTATCAAACAGAGCATTTACTTAAATACTTGTATATATAAAAAGAATGTTAAACATAAAAATGTCTTTAAATATATATATATATATACATACACATTTCCACCATTTTCTGATTTCTCCGCCTAAATAGAATCAATTGCGTGTCAAATGTCTGTAATTACAATGTGTTCTCATTGAATGATTTTTTTATAAATTTTACGTATTATCAACCCTTAGCAGGTTATTTAAAGCCAGAAAATATTTTTGGATTATGAGAACGTTTTGGAGATAATAATGATTTTCTGATACAAGTCGTACTATTTAACCCATATTTGGGGAGAAGAGGTGGATTCATACCTTTCCCAATGCGTTTTGCTCTCAAGTGAATAAAATGAGCACAAATGGAAGTGGAACGCGGTTTTACGATTTCCAGTCTCGAGACATTATCCATTACACACATGCAATGTTACGGCACTTGATATTCCCAACCGGTAACCCATCTATGTATTGATCAACGTCGGCGTTACTTAACTTCAGTGATCTGACGAGAACCGGTGTTTCAACGTGATATGACTGTAACCCATAGCACCCGCACATCCAAGCTTACAGCAACCTGTATTCCCAATCGGTCATCCATCTATTTACTGACCAGTCTCGACGTTGCTTAACTTCTGTGATCGGACGAGAACCGGTGTTTCAACGTGATATGACCGTAAGCCTTGTTCTGATTGAGCTGCTTTCGATTAACCGTAGGTACCAGCGGGTCAATGGGATTTCTTGCCGTGATTAAAAAATCATTACATTCAAATAACATTTATGGTGGTCATATGGTTTTTGTAGTGTTAAAAGGGGTCATGGAAGTAATCTTTGATGACAGCGGACAAAGAAATAGCTGTCTCTCTGATATCTGATCAGTTTAAAAAGAAATGAATTGAAAAGGATTTTGATGATTTAATCTGTTAAAAGCGAAACTTTGCAGTATGTATTTAAAAATATTACGTTCAGTACAAGTCAGTGACACGCTCTTTCCCGGTTTTTCCTGCAAATCGGCCATCAACAGTCTTACTTTGATTTTTGTTTTAAACAGTCTAGTCTGATAATAGCGGATCATCACCAGTGTTTCTTAAGATTTAATTCAAGCAGTACAAAATACCAAGCTGCATTAATGGTGAAAGGCATTTTAACCGAATGCACTCACTCAACCCCTACAAGAAAGACAACATGAAAAGAACTATTTTAAAACACTGAAACTGTCAACATAATGACCTACTTAAAGAAATAGGTTCATACCAAAACATATAACACATATAAGAATCTACAAACTATATATCTATAAAACATGAGTTTACTTTGAGAGGACAAAATCCGTGAAATTTTCATGATTCTTTCTAGTTATTATTATTGAAAGAGCAATAGGATGTAAGGACATTATTATTATTGTTATTATTATTATAAATAAAAAGTAGAATATAAAATAATAATGAAAATTATAAATAAAATAAATAAAACAATAACATAACTTTGTCTCAGATAAAATAAACAGAATTAAAAATAACAAAAATACACCCACTATGCAACAAAAACTGTTCCTGTCGGAAATACGGACATCCTGCCAAAAGACGTTAAATTCAGTCTCTTCACCACGAACCTTCATACGGGCAACACATATCCGTCTTCTCTCTGTGATATGGCTTGCAATACTACGGAGTAAATTCTCCCTTTTATCACACGTACCATTAAACAATTCTAACCGAAAAAATACACATCAATTCACACAAAAATATAAATAAATTGTATGAAATTGACACATTTTATCATGATTTTCCTGTTATTTGTGTACGTTTTATTTCTTGTCAACACGAGGCTAATTTTTGCTTTGACGACCGCACATCATTTTTGGTGACAGCCGACGGGTATAAGAGAAATAACCTATTCACCCACAAGGCCATGAAAATGATGAGGGCATACAAATGGATGAAATCCCATATGTCAATCAGAACACACAGTCTGATATACGAAAACCATGCATCAGAGCCTAATATCTGTAATGTAGGGATAAAATTTAATTAAAGTACCTTGTAGGTGGAGAGGAATGAAAAATACCTTCAGTTCTGTTTCCCAGTGTCCACATGTGACCCAAAGTCTCAATACACTCCACTATAAGCCTCAGCCATTTACCCTGATCATGCTTCTGATAAACAAATATGTAATACTGAAAGTGACATTTACTGACTTTTGTGTCTCCGTTTGTAACTCCAGCTAAGCTCGCCCTTTGTGTCTCCATTTGTGACTCCAGCTGAGCCAGGCCTTTGTGTCTTCGTTTGTGACTCTAGCTAAGCCAGGCCTGTGTTTCTTCGTTCGTGACACAAGCTGAGCCAGGCTTTTGTGTCTCCGTTTATGACATTACCTATACCAGGCCTTTGTGACTCCAGATAAGCCAGGCCTTTGTGTCTCCGTTTTTTACTCTAGTTATCCAGGCTTTTGTGTCTTCGTTCGTGACTCTATCTGAATCAGGCCTTTATGCCTTCATTTGTGACTCTAAACCGGGCATTTGTTTCTCCCTTTGTGACTCTAGCTATGTTTCTCCGTATGTGACTCTACGTAAACAAGGCCTGTGTGTCCGTTTCTGTCTCTTGCTTAACCGTGTTTACGTTTACCTTTGTGACTCTAGCTTAACCAGACCTGTGTCTACTATTGTGAACCTTGTATAAATAGGACTTATGTCTATCTAGCTATTAATTTATTCGTGTTCTTTGTCCTATTCGACCGGCATTAAATAACTGTACAAGTGTCATTTAATCAACCAGGTTAAACTTACAGAATAAGGCTACTGTCGTTACAATAAAGATACACAGAAAATCAGTTGATTCTGAAAATGCACTGATTATGGTTTTACTGTAGAAATGCATTTAGAATCGAGTGAAAAGAGAGATTTCCAGGTTTCAGAACTTAAAGTGAAAGTTATCGGCAAAATATAGCTGTCATCTGTGTAAGGAAAATGAAGAATTATTGCAAGTGTTTTTATAATAGAAGTACTGTGAACAGCAGGATGAAATTGTTTAGTGTTCAGGAATTAATACAGACATTGCTAATCGAATGTGGATAATATCTAAAATTATCGTACGATGCTCTGTATTTTTACTTTAATATGATGGCCTTGTGTCGTACTAAGACAAACGATGGTAGAAGATCGAAACTACCTTTTTAATTTTATTTTTTCATGTGACGTTTACATTATTTAGGGTATATGTATTTTGAGACCTCGTATCATGTAGTTTTATGCCTTCTTCTTCACTAAATTCAACATTTGGCGACAAGTCAAGAAATAACATTTTCCAAGTAACCTCTTGTTCTCTCAGAACACACAAACATATCATTGTTTGCCGCTTTCCTATCAGAAAAAAAATATGGTCTGAACAAGAACAGAACCATTTCTGTTGTTCTTATCAGCGACTTCTTGTTTTATTTACACATTTAGAAGGCGGCCATTCACGCTACTCAAAAACAGGGAGATATGGGACGTTGAAGTGAACAAGAGACGCAACAATTTACGAAGAATGAAACTTGGTTCAGTTTTCTCCTTCCGCTAAAATTGGTACAATCTTTTTTTTTTAATTAAATAATTTATTTGGTACATAAATACACTATTTACATTGTTCGGTCTGTTGTCCTCATCTTTCTTACTATATTCACGACGTTTCACCCGTTGTACGCGCCGATCTTCTTCAGGTGATATACGTTGGAATTTCGAACCGAACACTTGATTTAATTCACTCGGGCATATTTTTCACATTCCGAATTCCAATCTGCCCCTTAAATTCCCTTTAGTAACTCTTCAAGTTTTTGTATCACTGCTGTGGCCAGGTATTGAACTCACAGCTCTTTTGGTGAAGTCACTTTTTGGGTTACTCGATTAACGCTTTTTTTCACTAGACCATGTGTTCAGCTATGATCATCTGAAGAAAGCTGGAGCGTACAATGACCGAAACGTCGCGAATACGCCAATAAAATGAGGACTAAATTTCGAACAGTGTAAATAGTATAAATAGTTACAATACTTCATTTCAGAAATAGAGACAAGTGATAAAATAGTTTATTAGGAAAGATACATTGACAAAAAGAATAATGATCCTTTTACACATATGTGATGAGTCTGGAAATAATTCATTTATTACATATTAGCCAACAAATTAATTAACTTCAGGTGGTTGGAATGTCGCACTGAACCCTTTATTTCGTTCACTCGGGTAGACTATTCTAGTTCCACGTGTCATGACTAATGGATGTCAGTTATCTCCTGTTAATCCCCCTCTCCTCAAGGACACATGTCACAGTGGATAAAGGCGCTAGTTAGATCCAAAGAGTGTGAGTTCAATACCTGGTTAATACGGTAGAGAAATTGGAGAGGGGAACTAACAGGAGATAACTGATAACTGACATCCATTAGACATGGCACATAGAACTAGAACAGTCTACCCCAGACAGCGAAATAAAGGGTCCAGTTCGACATTCCAACCACCTGAAGAAGGCCGGGGCATACGACGACCGAAACGTTGTGATAAAAATGGCAACAAAGATGAGGACGATAGTACCTCATATCAGAAATATAGACAGAGAGTAAAGGTTAGGTTGGATAAAAAAAGACATATTTTCTTCAAAACATTTTTTCAGGGGTATTTTTCTATCGTAATTTCATATGCTGATTCACACTTTTGGATGTTTTTCCTGAATAAATTACAATAAACGGTGTTTCTTGCATTTCTGCTACAGTTGAAGAATTCTTATGTGATTCAATTTCCTTTAGATCATATTAATCTTCGTTTATACGACGTCTAGACTTACCTTCACGATTTTCATACCTCAGATATTGTAGATGCGTCAGTATTGTTTATATAATTCTCTTTGTATAACTTTGTTTTTTGTTGCAATATTTTTTTCACTTCTGTGAAAGGGTGAGCTTGCAGGTGACCATGTTCATTAAATTAGTAAATGTTCCAACCAAAAAGCGAAAACCAATTATAACAGATACCAAAGACGAATAGTCCTATTTAGAAATTGACTGGCGACGAATAGTCTTGGAAACATTTCCTAATAGTACTTTTTCCCTCTCCGGTGGTTATCTGAATATTTTAATTGACTTTTAAGAATCTAGAATCAACCGATTTTTTCCCTTCATTTATTTAAGATAACAGAGCAATAAAGCGCAATTAGTTGGATCGGTTGAAAGCGTTAAGCAAGTGACAAAACTCGACGACTTCTCCTCCAAGAATACTCTTTTCTTCTTTTACGTGCCTCCAGTATGTAGGCGATCATGACTCTCCACAACTTCCTATATGTTTTCGGCAATTCCGATGCGTTTTCAGATTTCTGTCATTTGTTACAACCCTACCCAAATATCAATATCCTTTACAGTGTTCGAACTGTTGTCCTCACTTATATTGCCATATTCACGACGTTTCGGCCGTTGTACGCTCCGAGCTTCTTCAGGTAATTGGAATTTCGAACTGATCCCTTTATTTCGTCCACCAGGGTAGACGGAATAGTGGGTTTGTCTCTCTCCATAGAGGAAAACATTAATAAATACAGTGTATGCCATCCCGTGCAGCTGTGATAAGAAATATAATGGAGAAACAGGCTTCCCCCTTAAGGTAAGACTGCAAGAACATAGTAAACCCCTAACACTTATAGGAACATCAGGCGTAGCTGACCACATATGAAAGGAAAAGTGAGATCACTGCTCCCTGTCAGATGAGGTTGAAATAATAGATAACATCAATTGAAAATACGAAAACTTAAGGAAATCCGCACATATGTTAAGTCACAAAAATCTCCTGAGCCGACCAACCATAGAAATGAATACAATATGTAAACCAGTAATACGCAGTGCTGGAGAAAAGCAATAATAACAAAAGAAATTGCAGTAAGTCCCAAAATTTCATACACTGATGTCCTCAAGGACATAAAAGTGTTGGATCCAATGACTTGACCCCAAAGTGTTGTGAGGTCAATACCTGGCTACTTCACTGGTGAACGAAAACTTGGAGAGTTGAGTTAAAGGAAGATAACTGAGACATCCGAAAAAGGCATGGTACGTGGAACTAGAACAATCTACCCCAGTGGACCAAATAAATGGTTCAGTTCGAGATTCCAGTCACTCGCAGAAGGCCGTCGGGAAAATGGCAAGAATGTAAATAATTACAGTACCCCAAAAATATAGACAGATACTAAGCAAATATTTATACTTCTGTAGCTGCTTCATTTTGATCTCCCCAGTAAGTTGCTCATGCTTTGGATCGTCTTTTGTTGGATTGTCTTCTTGCACTTAATTAGTTAATCTGCAGCATAGTGGGCCAATGAGTTTTCAGAGCCAAACAGTTTGTTTTTTTTGTTTCCGATTTTTTTTAATACCTTATGCGATATTTTATCAAATGCAGCCCCTACTAAAAAGATTATATGTTCTTACTCCCCATCCAAAAGTTTAAAAAATTGGAGGGAGAGAAAACAGGGATGCACTTCAGTGTACGTTAATTATAATTTCGCTAATTATACAGTGATACCTCGAGTTAAGTCGTTTTCGAAGATACGTCATGTTTCTTAAATATTATATGGAAAAATAAAACTCGCCTTAAGTCGTTTTACTCGAGGTTACGTCGGCCGTTAAAAATATTGGAAACGTCAAAACACTAATATAAAAATAAACACATATAAAATTATATTCTAATAAATTCAAAAATAATTTTATGTATACTAATATATATATATATATATATCATAGAATCTTCAAAAACATAATTGGTATAATAAAGTATGGTCAGCAGATGTCCATATTTCAAATTTCTGCCAACAGGCGGCACTCGTGCGTTTTTCCGCTCGAACAGAGACTTTGAATTTAGACTTGTGCTCTGCCGTTAACGTTCTTTTCAGTTACATTTTAATTGTGATTTAGAATACATTTTTGCCAATGTCACCGAAGAAAAGTGCTAGTGCTAAGCGCAAAGCTATATCGCTGGAAGATAAGGGGGAGCTTATTTTATTCAGAATACTGTACGTACATATCATATATACTGTAATATGCGATGGGGGAGTTCTTGTTTGCGGTTTATAGTGTGGTTATTTCGACTTAAGTCATTTTTCTACCTAAGTCGTGACCTCTGGAACCAATTAACCACGTAAGGCGAGGTAAACCTGTTATACCGTTAATTATAATTCCGGATTAAAAGACGCATAAAAAAGTAGTTTTACAAAAGCAGCTATAAATTTTTACTCTCCCCGAAACTTTTCAGCCGAAAAATCTATAATAAATATTGATGATTGAACATTATGGTAACAAGTAATATCTTGACATTGTCGGAATATAAACTCGTTCGCCGTGTGTGATCTTTTTTAGTAATTCAAAGGCTTACGGCCATATCACGTTGAAACACCTGTTCTCGTACGATCACTGAAGTTAAACAATATCGAGTCTGGTCAGTAGCAAGATGGGTAACCACTTGGAAATACCAGGTGTTGTGAGCTTGGAAGTGCGGGTGGTGTAATGGATAACGGATCCGACTTTTAAAGCAGAGAGCAGAGTACCAATTCAAGTCAGGTTCCTTATATTCACTTACGCCCAAATAACATTGGTAAAGGCATGAATCCACCTCTCCCCCCACCAGCTATGTGTTAATTAGTAGGACTTGTATCAGTAAATCATTATCCCCCACCTCAAAAATAACTTAAAATCTAAAAGTATTTTCTGGCTTTAAATAACCTTTAAAAGGTTGATAAGCCGTAACAAAAATAAGTAAATCAAATAGTAATTCAAAAAGGCTTTTTGGTGTTGACCATGCCAGATAGAAAACAGAATTAAAAGGAGAGAAAAAAAGAATATTTTTTTGGTGGTAAATGAGAACGCATAATATTGTAATTTGATTAAATCTGACCAATTCATAAACAAACTTGACTTTCTCTTCGACTCGGTATCCTATAGCAAAGACCTAGCCAATACGTAATTCCTGTCACCGGTCCCTGGCCAGTAGATGACAACAGTAAAGAAAGGCAGAGAACTGTCCGTGCGTCGCAGCGCAATTGGATTTATACTGTAATAAGAAGCATTAGCATGAAATCTCGTAGAACGAACACAAGCTCTTGTCTCTGGGAATTATAATTTCCGCTTCACGTCAGACAGAGATCGGTTGACATTCTGGCAAGGTTTGTATGAAGTGTACTTCTCGAAATATCGCTGGTGATTGCCCCATCGCTAGATTAATAAGCATAGGATCAAAATTTACTATTCAATGCTTGAAACAGGGTACTTTATGTGCAATATTAGATTGCATTAGAAAAAGGGGCTTTTTGACTTAGAAGCAAGCAAATCTTATACATGTACGAATAATAAGCAAGGCTTTGCAAATGTTGAAATTATATAAATC
>OZ038476.1:133050658-133183158 GCA_964036315.1 Acanthosepion esculentum
TATATATAATGTATATATATAATGTATATATATAATGTATATATATAATGTATATATATAATGTATATATATATGTATATATATAATGTATATATATAATGTATATATATAATGTATATATATAATGTATATATATAATGTATATATATAATGTATATATATATATAATGTATATATATAATATATATATATATAATGTATATATATAATGTGTATATATATATATATAATGTATATATATAATGTGTATATATATATATATAATGTGTATATATATATATAATGTATATATATAATGTGTATATATATATATATAATGTATATATATAATGTGTATATATATATATATAATGTATATATATAATGTGTATATATATATATATAATGTATATATATAATGTGTATATATATATATATAATGTATATATATAATGTGTATATATATATATATATATCTATGTGTATATATATATAATAATGTGTATATATATATAATGTATATATATAATGTGTATATATATATATATAATGTGTATATATAATGTGTGTATATATAATGTGTGTATATATAATGTGTATATATATAATGTGTATATATATAATGTGTATATATATATATGTGTATATATATATATAATATATATATATATATATATATATGTATATATATATATAAGGTATATATAATGTCTATATAAATAAGGTATATATATATAATGTATATTATATATATATGCAATGTATGTTATATTATATATATATGTAATGTATATTATATGTAATGTATATTATATGTATATATGTAATGTATATCATATGTAAATATATATTATGTATATATGTAATGTATATTTTATGTATATATGTAATGTATATTATATGTATATATGTAATGTATATTATATGTATATATATATAATTTATATTATATGTAATGTATATTATATGTATATATATATAATTTATATTATATGTAATGTATATTATATGTATATATATATAATTTATATTATATGTAATGTATATTATATGTATATATATATAATTTATATTATATGTAATGTATATTATATGTATATATATATAATTTATATATATGTAATGTATATTATATGTATATATATAATTTATATTATATGTAATGTATATTATATGTATATATATAATTTATATTATATGTAATGTATATATATGTATATATATATAATTTATATTATATGTAATGTATATTATATGTATATATATATAATTTATATTATATGTAATGTATATTATATGTATATATATATATATTTATATTATATGTAATGTATATTATATGTATATATATATAATGTATATTATATGTATATATATATAATGTATATTATATGTATATATATATATGTATATTATATGTATATTATATGTAATGTATATTATATGTATATATATATATATAATGTATATTATATGTTATATATATATATATAATGTATATTATATGTATATATATATAATGTATATTATATGTATATATATATAATGTATATTATATGTATATATATATAATGTATATATATATATAATGTATATTATATGTATATATATAATGTATATTATATGTATATATATAATGTATATTATATGTATATATAGATAATGTATATTATATGTATATATAGATAATGTATATTATATGTATATATATATATATATATATAATGTATATTATATGTATATATATAATGTATATTTTATGTATATATATAATGTATATTATATGTATATATATTTATGTATATATATGTATATATATAATGTATATTATATGTATATATATAATGTATATTATATGTATATATATAATGTATATTATATGTATATATATATAATGCATATTATATGTATATATATATATATATAATGCATATTATGTATATATATATATATATATAATGCATATTATGTATATATATATATATATATAATGCATATTATGTATATATATATATATATATAATGCATATTATGTATATATATATATAATGCATATTATGTATATATATATATATATAATGCATATTATGTATATATATATATATATAATGCATATTATGTATATATATATATATATAATGCATATTATGTATATATATATATATATATATAATGCATATTATGTATATATATATATATAATGCATATTATGTATATATATATATATAAATGCATATTATGTATATATATATATATAATGCATATTATGTATATATATATATATATATAATGCATATTATGTATATATATATATATATAAATGCATATTATGTATATATATATATATAATGCATATTATGTATATATATATATAATGCATATTATATGTATATATATATAATGCATATTATATGTATATATATATATAATGCATATTATATTTTATATATATATAATGCATATTATATATATATATATATAATGCATATTATGTATGTATATATATATATATAATGCATATTATGTATATATATATATAATGCATATTATATGATATATATATATAATGCAATATATATATATATATATAATGCATATTATATATATATATATATAATGCATATATATATATATATATATATAATGCATATTATATGTATATATATATATATAATGCATATTATATGTATATGTATATAATGCATATTATATGTATATATATATATAATGTATATATATATATATATAATGTATATTATGTATATATATATATATATAATGTATATTATGTATATATATATATATAATGTATATTATGTATATATATATTAAGTATTATGTATATATATATATGTAATGTATATTATGTATATATATATATGTAATGTATATTATGTATATATATATATGTAATGTATATTATGTATATATATATATGTAATGTATATTATGTATATATATATATGTAATGTATATTATGTATATATATATATGTAATGTATATTATGTATATATATATATAATGTAATGTATATTATGTATATATATATATATGTAATGTATATTATGTATATATATATATATATAATGTATATTATGTATATATATATATATAATGTATATTATGTATATATATATATAATGTATATTATGTATATATATATATATATAATGTATATTATGTATATATATATATATAATGTATATTATGTATATATATATATATAATGTATATTATGTATATATATATATAATGTATATTATGTATATATATATATATAATGTATATTATGTATATATATATATATAATGTGTATTATGTATATATATATATATAATGTATATTATGTATATATATATATATAATGTATATTATGTATATATATATATATAATGTATATTATGTATATATATATATATAATGTATATTATGTATATATATATATATAATGTATATTATGTATATATATATATATAATGTATATTATGTATATATATATATATAATGTATATTATGTATATATATATATATATAATGTATATTATGTATATATATATATAATGTATATTATGTATATATATATATATAATGTATATTATGTATATATATATATATAATGTATATTATGTATATATATATATATAATGTATATTATGTATATATATATATATAATGTATATTATGTATATATATATATATAATGTATATTATGTATATATATATATAATGTATATTATGTATATATATATAATGTATATTATGTATATATATATATATATAATGTATATTATGTATATATATATAATGTATATTATGTATATATATATATATATATTATGTATATTATGTATATATATTATGTATATTATGTATATATATATATATATATTATGTATATTATGTATATATATATATATATTATGTATATTATGTATATATATATATATATTATGTATATTATGTATATATATATATATATTATGTATATTATGTATTATATATATATATATATTATGTATATTATGTATATATATATATTATGTATATATATATATATATATATATTATGTATATTATATATATATATTATTATGTATATATATATATATAATGTATATTATGTATATATATATATATAATGTATATTATGTATATATATATATATAATGTATATTATGTATATATATATATATAATGTATATTATGTATATATATATATATAATGTATATTATGTGTATATATATATATAATGTATATTATGGATATATATATATAATGTATATTATGGATATATAATATATAATGTATATTATGGATATATATATATATAATGTATATTATGGATATATATATATAATGTATATTATGGATATATATATATAATGTATATTATGTGTATATATATACATATAATGTATATTATGTGTATATATATATATATAATGTATATTATGTGTATATATATATATAATGTATATTATGTGTATATATATATATAATGTATATTATGTGTATATATATACATATAATGTATATTATGTGTATATATATACATATAATGTATATTATGTGTATATATATATATATAATGTATATTATGTGTATATATATACATATAATGTATATTATGTGTATATATATACATATAATGTATATTATGTGTATATATACATATAATGTATATTATGTTGTATATATATATATATAATGTATATTATGTGTATATATATATATATAATGTATATTATGTGTATATATATATATAATGTATATTATGTGTATATATGTATATATGTATATTATGTGTATATATGTATATAATGTATATTATGTGTATATATATATATATGATGTATATTATGTGTATATATATATATATAATGTATATTATGTGTATATATATATATATAATGTATATTATGTATATATATATATATAATGTTATATATTATATATATATATGTATATTATGTGTATATATATATATATAATGTATATTATGTGTATATATATATATATAATGTATATTATGTGTATATATATATATATAAATGTATATTATGTGTATATATATATATAATGTATATTATGTGTATATATATATATATATAATGTATATTATGTGTATATATATATATAATGTATATTATGTGTATATATATATATATATAATGTATATTATGTGTATATATATATATATATAATGTATATTATGTGTATATATATATATATAATGTATATTATGTGTATATATATACATATAATGTATATTATGTGTATATATATACATATAATGTATATTATGTGTATATATATAATATAATGTATATTATGTATATATATATATATAATGTATATTATGTGTATATATATTATATAATGTATATTATGTGTATATATATATATATAATGTATATTATGTGTATATATATATATAATGTATATTATGTGTATATATATATATAATGTATATTATGTGTATATATATATATAATGTATATTATGTATATATATATATATATAATGTATATTATGTATATATATATATATAATGTATATTATGTTGATTATATATATATATATAATGTATATTATGTATATATATATATATAATGTATATTATGTATATATATATATATGTATATTATGTATATATATATATATAATGTATATTATGTATATATATATATATATATGTATATATAATGTATATTATGTATATATATAATGTATATTATGTATATATATATATATAATGTATATTATGTATATATATATATAATGTATATTATGTATATATATATATATATAATGTATATTATGTATATATATATATATAATGTATATTATGTATATATATATATATAATGTATATTATGTATATATATATATATATTATAGTATATTATGTATATATATATATATATATATAATGTATATTATGTATATATATATATATATAATGTATATTATGTATATATATATATATAATGTATATTATGTATATATATATATATATAATGTATATTATGTATATATATATATATAATGTATATTATGTATATATATATATATAATGTATATTATGAGTATATATATATATATATATAATGTATATTATGTATATATATATAAATATGTATATTATGTATATATATATATATATAATGTATATTATGTATATATATATATATATAATGTATATTATGTATATATATATATATATAATGTATATTATGTATGTATATATATATATATATGTATATTATGTATATATATATATATATATATATATATATATGTATATATATATATATAATGTATATTATGTATATATATATATATATATATAATGTATATTATGTATGTATATATATATATAATGTATATTATGTATGTATATATATATATATAATGTATATTATGTATATATATATATATAATGTATATTATGTATGTATTTATATATATAATGTATATTATGTATATATATATAATGTATATTATGTATATATATATAATGTATATTATGTATGTATATATATATATAATGTATATTATGTATGTATATTATATATATAATGTATATTATGTATGTATATATATATTGTATATTATTATGTATATTATATAATATTGTATAATATGTATGTATATATATAATATGTATATTATGTATGTATATATATATATTAATGTATATTATGTATATATATATATAATGTATATTATGTATGTATATATATATAATGTATATTATGTATGTATATATATATATAATGTATATTATGTATGTATATATATATATATAATGTATATTATGTATGTATATATATATATATAATGTATATTATGTATGTATATATATATATAATGTATATTATGTATGTATATATATATATAATGTATATTATGTATGTATATATATATATAATGTATATTATGTATGTATATATATATATATATAATGTATATTATGTATGTATATATATATATATAATGTATATTATGTATGTATATATATATATATAATGTATATTATGTATGTATATATATATATATAATGTATATTATGTATGTATATATATATATATAATGTATATTATGTATGTATATATATATATAATGTATATATATGTATATATATATATATAATGTATATTATGTATGTATATATATATATAATGTATATTATGTATGTATATATATATATATAATGTATATTATGTATGTATATATATATATAATGTATATTATGTATATATATATATATAATGTATATTATGTATATATATATATATATAATGTATATATATGTATGTATATATATATATATATAATGTATATTATGTATATATATATATATATAATGTATATTATGTATATATATATATATAATGTATATTATGTATATATATATATAATGTATATTATGTATATATATATATAATGTATATTATGTATATATATATATAATGTATATTATGTATATATATATATAATGTATATTATGTATATATATATATAATGTATATTATGTATATATATATATATATTAGATATATTATGTATATATATATATAATGTATATTATGTATATATATATATATATATGTATGTATATATAATGTATATTATATATATATATATGTATATAATATATATATAATGTATATTATATATATATATATAATGTATATTATGTATATATATATATAATGTATATTATGTTATATATATATATAATGTATATTATGTATATATATATATAATGTATATTAAGTATATATATATATAATGTATATTATGTATATATATATATATGTATATGTATATTATGTATATATATATTATGTATATATTATATATATATATAATATATAATGTATATATTATGTATATTATTATATATATATATAATGTATATTATGTATATATATGTAATAATATATATATAATGTATATATGTATATATATTATATATATATATAGTATATTATATATATATAATGTATATATTTATATTTATATTATATTATGTATATATATATATAAATGTATATGTATATATATATATATTATATATATATGTATTTGTATAGACCTGAATTTTACAAAATTCGCTTGCATGTTTTCTTGCTGCACCACTGAAATTGGATAGTTACGTACGTTTAGACGAGTGTCGCTGTTACTCCTCCTCAATAATACACAGCAGATGAACAGTTTTTATTTATCTCCTGTATAAAGACACCTTGCTAAAGAAGCCATCTATTTAGCCGAAAACATCCAACGTCATTGCGCTATTAAAGTATCTTCCGAAAGTAAAGAAGCGAAAGTTATGGCCAGAGGAAAAATCGATATGCTTGCCGACCGCAACCGTCTTCTTAGTTTACTGTTATGATCTGCACTAGTTATTACCTCCTCCTGACAAAGAGTAAACGTAACACGGTTATCTCCTCTTTATTCTCTTTCTCCACTTCATTTGTTCAAATATGGATTTGCACCTCCGTTAAAATATCGAACAGCTTCTGGTCGACACGTCTTTTTATGTATTCCGCACTGTCATAAAATCTTTTTAACCTGGTGCGATTTTGATAAAAGTCCTACAAACCCTTGAACCTTTATCCTGCTTCGGTTTACAAATCACCTGTCATGTCATAAACCCTATTTCATTCTCGCCTGTCTACTAAAAATGACCCTCTCTAGCCTGCAGCCATTTTGATAAAGTAGATATGCCGAGCTTCTGTATACTTGTTAGTAACTCGTGGTTTATTTATTTAATCCGTCATCTCATAGGTTTCACTGTATATTAATGGTTCACGGCCTCAACCGTTGCTGTTGTCGTGTTATGGTAATTTACCCACGCACGCATGGACTCTCCCAGCTATAATTAGGAGCAGGCACTGCCTTTTCGGGAGGGAAGTTACCATATTGCACATACTCATTTGAGATTTTTTAAATTGTTGCTTTATTCCACACAGACAATGGATTGTATATATGGGGACTATTTAGGATTTTAATAGAGATAGTGAGGTATTATGGTGGATTTAGTAAGAAAGGTAAGTAAGAATGCGTTGTTTTGGTGTTAGGATTATTGTTTGTATCGGTGTCTGTGGCTAGCTAAGTTTAAAGTTACGACAAATGGAAACCGTTCTTTTTCCCATCCCCCACTTTGGCCTTGTGCTACATTTTCTGCTTTTTAACAAATAAATATCAGGAAGTTTCCAGCAGTCAGCTCTGACAGGAGAACCGAACATTCTTGCTGTAACACTCTCGTCTGTATATGTTTTGTATTACTGTTTCTGTTAATATATTTGTTTAACTCAATTTCTCTCTTGTGTCTTTATTTCTGGCCCTAACAAGGCCGCAACATGTGGTTTCTGGAACAAGTATTTTCTTTTAGGGGTAGGAGTTGCTAATCCCATGTCAAACCGTTTTGTATTCAGTTTTCCTTCTCCTAGATTGGTTGAATAATATTTTTTTCAACAGTATTTCAACGCCATCCTCACTTTCCACACTGTTTACCACTACGCTACGCTCCTAATGTCATGGTAGGATTTGTTAAAATACCTCGAAACATTCTGTCGCTCTAAATAACACACAATGTAGTGACAGCAAATACTGTATTGCGACATGCACAGCAACAACAAATTCTGTTGTAATCTAACCTTCGACCTTACTTGATGCAATATGCGTAAGCAGTGTTTAGTCAGTTTATCATTGTTCCATGTCTTTACTGCTACTCCCGGTTTAAATTATTTCCTAATCTAAAAATGAAATCTTTCTATTAGGACGTGAGGAAAGGTCTGATGATGGTGTACATCGTTTTGCAGATTTTGATCTAAAATTTGTTTTTTTTTTTGCAAATTTCGGCATGCAATCTGTGTTGTACACAGAAAATCTGATGGAAAGCCGTCTGCAGCAGTTTGAAATTAAACCATACTTCCCTCCTCGGCCACAACCATTACCTCTATTTTGGGATGGGTCTGAGGGCATTACCGGGTGCCCGAGGCGTCCCCAAAATGGTAAGTGCCGAGAGTTCTTAGGCTATTTTTGAATGGTTACCAAATCCCACTGTAAACTCGACCTTGTTTATTTGGTACGAGTGGGCGTATAAGTAGATAATACTTAGTAGGCCTAAATTCTCATAACCATCATTTGTGGCTTAGGTTAGATAGGGAGGAATGAAAGAAACTATTTTAATGGTATTATAAATGAAGAAGCGGCGGCTGTTCTGGGTAATTACCCTGATTCCGCTAAAAATGGAATTTTGAATGAGGCATTGAATTAACCTTAGGTAGAATCCGAGATTTTTGTATATAATCAAAACCTAACAAAAAAAAAAAAAGAAAAAAAAAGCTATTTTTGAAAAACAATTTAATTTAAACAAATGTTAATATCAAATTTTTTATGCTATTTTTAAGAAGAAAGAATTGGGAAAATTGTGTACTTTGAATGCAAAAATGTAATATACGAGGTTGTCTGAAAAATAACGGGACTGTTTGTGTTGTGTGACTTATCGGCGGAAGAGGGATAATCGGATAGTATTTTGGGAGTATGTAACTGTAATCATAGATTTCTGCAACCATTGCATATTTTTCACACGCTTTTGTGGTAGGACACAACATGGCTGCTTCGTAACGACAATGCGCATGCTCACAACAACGCACTGAACATCCAGCCGTTTCCGCCAGAGAAGGACATCACCGTACTAGAACAAAGTCCTTATTCACCTGATTTTGCTCCCTTTGACATCTTTCTTTTTTCCAAGCTCAATGAGTCCCGTTTTGAAGAGATGAAAGCCATCAAGAGGGCCGTAACGGCGGAGCTATGAGGCGTCCAGGAAGAATCTTTCCAGCAGTGCCTAGAAGCGTAGCGGAGAAGGAACAAGTGTTTTTAGACTCAATTGGCATTACTTTGAAGGAAAAAAAACATGTAGTTTTTGTTTCTAATTGAAATAAATTGTTTGTGACAGCAGTCCCGTTACTTTCCAGACAGGCCTCTTGTATCCAGACTATGTACAAAGGTCCCTGGGTGTTCCACTCTTACTTCACACCATATCCTTATATGAAGTAGGGTTTGCAACAATATGCAATGGTAAAAAGGATTACTGAGATTTCAGTTTAAATTTTTAACAAACAAATCCATGCACGTCCTGGGTAAGACGATAAACTATATCCGACAACAGGTCTTCTGATCAGGAGGTTTTTTGCTATTCCCGGGTCCACCCTAACCCGGGTTGGTAACACCTCTTAGGGTCCCAGCTATGGTCAAATAGTTGACCCCAAACTGGGATCAAAACATTATGAAAGTGTAAAACTAGGTTTTAATATCAACAATACATTTTTGTAAAAGATTATTACCAGCAATAAATTTTTGAAGAAAAGATTATTTCCAGCAATACATTTTTAGAAAAAAATATTATCAGTAATACATTTGTTTTTAAATATTACTAGCAATACATTCTCGAAAAAAATATTATCAGTAATACATTTGTTTTTAAATATTACTAGCAATACATTCTCGAAAAAAATATTATCAGTAATACATTTGTTTTTAAATATTACTAGCAATACATTCTCGAAAAAAATGTTAACAGCAATACATTTTTGGGAAAAAAATATTACCAGCAATAAAAATTTTGTCAGCATTAATTAACGCATTGAAGGTGATATGCCGTAAACCAAACGAAACCAAGCGAAATCCCCATATTGATAGTTTAACTGACAAAAATACATTCATTCTTCTCATTAATTTTAATGCTAAATCATGCCAATTTGATTGCTCCTGGCTGGGTCACCTGATATAGGTTGTTAGATATTTTTTAAAAGCATGAAGCCCACAAGGCCGACAGGAGTAACCATAATGAAGATTTCCGGCGAAAATGTGTTTGATATCTACATATGAAATGTTCCAACTTTTAATTGTTACTGTGTCATTGAAGAATATACACAATATAATGAATTCATTTCGTTCAGTGACTTCACTTTATTAAGGATTGTTAGAATGGACATATTTTTATGCTCGTTGTCATCAACGACAGGAGTCCGTAAATTTACGGTAATTGAATAAAAACAACTTTGAGAGCGGCTGGTCTAGACCAATGTTTCCTAACCTTGTTCTAGTGATGGCCTCCTTCAATCCAATGCAAATTCATTATGGCTGATGCCAATTTGAGTTTTTGCACCAGCAATGAAGGGACCCACAAACCAGTGCGGCACCGTCATTTGGAGCAGATCAGAGAAGTGAGTTTTCATATCATTATGCAACTGCTTCAAATGAACAGCGTACACTGCAAAGTCATCATCAAGCAGCTCGGTGGATATATTTGCTAAGGAAAGACATTATGCAAACTCCCGTCTCCCGAGGTTCGACCAGAACAACTTTAGTTTCCTGTTAAATGTGTTAATTGCCCTCTTGCAAGAAAACAGTGTGGAGTCATTTCCTTGGAGCTCTTTATTCAGGACATTTAGCTTTCAAAATTGAAAGACAAGTTGGTGAAAACATGCCTTAATTTAGAATTTAAATTATGAGTTTTAAATTTTACGAAATTGTAAACTAAAAACGGACATTTTTGCATAGATCAGATGAAAAAATTACAATAGATAAATATTTATGCTAAGAAAATTTTAGATTAATTTAATGTTTAACTTAATAATAAATATAATATATTTTAAATAATAATTATTAATTACAAAATACTCCATATACATATTTTGTGGTTCCAAAATTTTTTGTGTCCACCCCCCATTTCAATCTTGACCTTGTGTCTCCTGAAAATATCTCCTGGCCCCCAAGGGGGCATATGGCCTAAGGTGAGAATTGGTATCGACATTAGAACTGCGGGTTCGAACCCAGGTAATATGTAAGAGCTTTTAGGCCGTCCTCACTTAGATGTTTGGTGCAACATGATCTAATTTGCCGACCCTATGTTTATGACACGACAGGTGATTTGTAAACAAACAGGATAAAGATACAAAGGTTTATACCATATTAAAATAACTTTGTTAGGGATATACATGCATTTTTTTAGTATTTAATATCTGAGATGAATAATTCTAAATATTCTTGTATTATTTCGAACTCTTGTTCTCGTCTTCGTTACAGATGTTATTATAGTCACAACGTTTCGACCAAATACCCTCTAATCATCAGTGATTGGCTGATATGCGTTATTATTGTGATATTTTTTCCCTGTGATGTAAATTATATTTCTTTCCTGGTAAAGCGGTGCTTCACTTCCTGACTGAACACATGACCACTAAACGACATTAACCAACTCCTATATCCACTACGCCACCGTCCCGCAGGACATTAGTGGTGTAATTTTGGAGCCTTTTATATTCGATGTCAGATGGTTTTGACATTTGGTTATGATGGCAGGTCCTTACCGCTTTTCATAATTTAGCATTCCCTTTCTGAGATCAACCGAGATACGAAAAAATGAAATGTTAAAACCGACTATATCTACTTATTTCTTCGTCGGATATACCGTGTCCTTCTTGTGCAGGAAGAGAAAAAGAAAATCAATTATGATTTTACAACCAGTAACCCTCTCCGATGCAAGTATATTGATAACTATCTTTGCCAGAAAACAACTTTGACTGGCCAATTTAAGAGAACGTGATCGACTAGTTCCAAAGCTCATTTCATTTAGAAACTAGGCCAACCAAATTAGCCAGCCAATTAGAGGAAGGATATCAGTTACATTCTTTCCTCTTTTTGCCCATAAAACAGCCAGGATTGCTAAACTGAACTTCGAAACATTTACGAATAATAGCCAAAACAGTTTTAGACAGAAAATTATACAGTTTATTGCGAAGTTTTTGTATTTGACACGGAAAGGTTCTGCTGTCCCAGATCAAGAGTTAATATGGAATAATGTCGAGGAATTTTTCAATTCATTAATGTGGAATGTGCTGCCTATACCAATTTTGTTGCTTTGACAACTTCCCAATTTCACGAATCAAAGTGTTACTGATAATGAATGAGAACCAATGTCGGGATAGTTAAAATAAATTGGTTGTTACAAATTACTAAAATTAATAAATTATGGTGGTCTTTTTATACTAAAGTTCACTCAACACAAGACACAGGAGCCACTCAAGGTAGAAAGTTATTCTTAAAATGGTTATAGTAAATGAGCTATGCGACATGTATGAAAGAAAAAGTGGGAAGAAGTGGATATTATGTGGATAGATAACGATTGACACTTGACTGAAAGAGGTTAACATTGTAAGGTTCTAAGATGAATATATACGGGAAAGTCTGCCACAAAGTTGCAGTTCTTAAGAAAAGAAAACTGCTGTCATATATGATCTAGGGCCCCCTTTGTTCATCTTAAGGTATTCGACAAAATCCAGAGAGGGATATACAATGTGGTTGGCCCTGATCTGGTATTTCGTTTACAGTCGCTCTCTCGCAAACGTGCCGTCGCCTCCCTCTGTCTTTTCTACAAATACTTTCACGGTAACTGCTCCGACGAACTACTTTCACTGGTTCCCGAACTGCAGGAATTTAAACGTGCTACTAGACTGGCATCTCAATCCCACCCTTTCACTGTCGAAACGGTTAAATGTAGCCGTCTCTTCTACTCCAGTATCTTCATGTCTTTCATTTCCCGTCTGTGGAACTCCATTCCTCTTACTTGCTTCCCTGGTAGCTATAATCTTCAAATATTCAAATGCAAAGTCAATCGACATCTAGATGCTTTGATCTATTTTCCAGCTTTCTCTTCATCCTTTCCTCTTTCACGCCTTCTTACTCTTGCTCCCACTCTCTGTAACCCCTTGCGTTCTAATGGCACTCCCGCCTTTCTTGGGGTGAAAAGTTTTTAAATTTTTTTTTTCCTACAAGATAAAGATTAAGCCGTAAAAAATGTGGTAGTTGAGTAAATTGTAATGAATGATTGGGTCGCGATTCAGATTAGCTAAGTTTAGGATAGCAAGTGATGGCCAGCCTCATTCCACTTCCCCGTTGGCTTTGTGCCACAGCTGTAATTTTATATTACAATAAATATACAGTTAAAAAAAAAACATTTTGAGTTGTGTCAACAAAATTTTCTCTGGTGTGTTTCGAGACAAAAATAGCTATTTCCCGCCAGTTATCATTGTTCGAACGCAGGTAACAAGCCATAATTTTCAGTTCGGATTTTCGAGGCTTACACTCCCTTCCTACGAGAAAAGATATTTTTTATTTTGTTAATGCTCGGACAAACTGCATTCCTTGTTTCCGCCGGTTGTAACCTTCACGGCTAGGACACGACATGACACTCGCAGTCTAACAAATCACCCTCGTAACCCTCCGTATTCAATTGGTGAGAAGTAAGTTTCACTGGAGTTGCTTCTTCCTGCGAATCATTGCTCTGTGAAACCGACTCCCAAGTGGACGTTTTTGCGATCACTACAATCTTAACCCGTTCAAGTCTAGGGTTAACCGTTATCTTCAGTATCTATCCGCATAAACACTCCCTCTTACTCTGTAAACCTCTACCTTAAGTGGTACTCGAGCCTTGTTTAGGGTGAACCTCGCTGTAATATAGTAACAATGTAACATTATTTTATTGAACACAACGTTGGAAAATCTGACTTGCATTTGCATAAAAATCTACAACGAAAAAAAAATCCGGTGGCAAAAGCTGCTGGTGGCGCCAGGGGTGGCAGTACCGCCTTAGCCACCGAAACTTTGTTACCTCCTCTGATTGGCGGCTGATGAGGGCAGGGTATCGCACGTGCTTTCACATGTTGTATGTGGAAAATATATAATGTGAATTCCTACCGTTTACGTTTAAGGGAGAATTCAGAGACAAAGTGGATGCAGGCCTTTCTGAAATGTATTAGAGTAAAGCGAACACAAGTAATTTCAGTATTTGAACTCAATTCGCGGATTTGTGGGATTATTATCGTTGCTATCTTTTATCGACAGTATGTGTAGTTATTATTAATAGCGTCTACGCTCCAAAGTATTTCATTGAGGGAAGCAATGTCTTTTCTTTTTTTTTCATTTTGAAATTCATCTCATCTACACTACTTCCAGTGTAAAGTAATTATTGGCAAACATACAAATGGTTCTTTGTTATTTTGAGTGAATGGATGGATAGAGGGAAGAATATTTGGCGCTTTGGTTGTGTGCCAGGCGTAGTAGGGTTTACAACAAATAGTAATTGACTGCCGTCCGTGACAATGTACGACAAAATTGAGCCGAAGGATACAAACCGTTTTGATATTGATGGACGCTGGCGTCGCTTGTGTTGATTACGGCTCTTTGTTCATGATCGAGCCGATAACGTGTCTTATGACGTCCTTACAAAAAGTTTCAAGTGTTGTTGACAGTTGACCATTTTAAATCGACTGACGATAATGGGTGTTCGTTTACAGCAGTTCATTTTGAAACTTTGCAGATCCACTTTGGTTTGGTCGCAGACTTGTTCCGTTCTTACTACGAATTTTTGGCGAGACTAAACTTTAGCCGATTGCTTCAACGTTCCATTTTCGAAAAATTAAGTGTTGATAGGCATCAGTGATTGATGTGTTCTTTCCAAGTTTGTTTAGCGAGAAAATTCTATTAAGGAATTGAAACGTCAAACGAGTTGTCCTTGATAGGAAAATTGAAATAGAGATTGGAATTTTAAGATTTACACGCAAGCAAGCAATTCTTTTCTTAAGTTCTATTTTTATAATGAAAACAATTAAATACTAAATACATCTTATAGATCGAAAGGGAGATCAATAAGTTTATTGCCTGATAAATAGTAATGACTGATTTATATTCTGAAACTCTCTTCGTATTTTTGAACGATGGAATTGGTATTCACAGCATGATTAGCGAATTAAAACCGATGGAGATTGTTTGAAAAATAAATATTTGCTTTGTAAACATTTTCACTATTAGGCTATGCACTTACTGATGTATCAACGTCTTCACACATACTCGTACAATTAGTAACGTTTCATTTCCTTACTATTTTGATTTTTCCCTTTATCTGCAGTGAATTATTTACAGTAGACCCCTTTTGATTGTTTTGTAAAGGTAAAATCCTCTTCCTTATAACAACAGAAATAACAGTCAAATTTTTCAGCATATTTTCATCGTAATTTTTATTATGTGTCCGGTGGCTCTTTGCGTCTTAGTGGCATTATCACCTTACTTGGGGTAGTGCTTCTTGCTTTGTAACCCTTTGCCTTGAGTTGTTCTTGGGCCTTGTACAGGGTGAACATCAGTTAACAAAATTATAATCATTTGTATTTTACAGGCGATAGATAAAAACAAGCTTTTAAATTGAACAAATCTTATTTTCATGTTTATTTTAGTGTAAATTCTAAATGTTTGCAAGACATTATAAAAACGCGAAATCGTGTCGGAAAATCGAACAGAATAGGGAATAATGTATCCGGAAACTGATATAAAGACTAATTCTAGCCCTTTTCAAAACCTATGGGCAGTCAGAGATGACTCCATTTTCAGGATGACCATCTTGTTTTTAAGATATTCACCTAGTAATCGATGGGCCACCATAATAATCGCACCCATTTTGTTTGAAGCTGAAAAGAGTAAATAAATAAAAACAAACAAGTAGTGTTCACTTCTTTTTTCCTATTGAAAGACAACCATATAAAACTCACAAAGTACACATGCATGATTATCGGTCGCCTTTCTGCTTGCAAGTCATGCGTTAAATGTAGGTACCTCCAACAATTCGGTATACCGAAGGTTTAAATGTATTTTTCATAAAGGAAAAATCCTTTTAGAAGCTTTCCAACCGCTTCAATTGAAAGCTAAAGGATTAAATTTTCTAATTCCAGAAAAAAAAATATTGTGGAGTATTTCAAATAGAAATTTGAATGATTTTTAGTCGATGCTTCCAAAAAAAAAAATCGAAACTGCCATTTTTAACTTTTTTTAGTGAAATGTAAACGAACTTATTTTTCAGTTTTAAAATTCCCGCTAAAATAAGATATACATTTCTGAAAGGTTACTGTCGTAAAATTAGTAAATTTAAAGTTAAATTAATCTGTTCTGAAACAAAAATCACTTACTTATAGCATAAAATTTTCTAGACAAACACTTCTTGACCTCCGGGTCTTGTTATTTTCACATCTCCATCGATAATTTGATGACTGAATGTGTTGACATGTTTAGAGTACGGTGCATCAAAAGAGACATAACGGTTTTTTGTTTCTTATAATAATTTAAAATACTATAAAAATTTCTTACATTATTGAGTTACTTCTATCTCTTTCATTATTTAATAGCTAAGATAATGATAACTAATTTATTAATTATTAATATTAAATTAAGTTATTATATTTTTAATTTAATAGCTGCGATAGTACCTAATAAAATTATTATTATATTAATAATTAAAATATCTCACTGAGTTATTGTTTAAATTGATAAATGAGATGATTTTATTATCTCAATTTAATTTTTAATTTAATAACTGAGAGTGAGTTAAGACCTTTACATGTCAAGAGGCTTTGCCCAAGGAGGAGACAAGCTTTGAAACACGTGACCTTTTAACCATAATGTCATCTATGAGATATCATACAAACAAAAAAATATAACATTTTGACGCACAAGAAAAAATCTTTTTAATTATTGTAAAAAGTTTTGGTAGTATTATTTGTATTAAGCTTTTACTTTTCGCTTAGTAAATATAGTCTTCACTTAAAAACTTAATAACCGACCCAATGCGCTGCATGAAAGAATTTTAAAACATTTTTAAAATTAAAGAAAAAAATGAAAAATAAAATTAAAAAAATTTAAAAGAAAAATGCAAATAATTCTTGTAAAAATTCTTTGTTCATCGAAAAAAAAAAATTTTACTTCAGATAATAATGTCCTTAATGTATATTATTTATAAAAGCAATTAAAAGCCTATGTAATTTGATAATTAGATAGATTATTGCAGTTTTTATTTTACGATTAGGAGCAGATTTTTTTTAAAGTTGGCATTAGTTGGGGAAAAAAAATTGATTATTTAACTTCTGCAAGGAGTCCTGCTTATAAAAAAAGTTTGCGAACTCTTTGAAATTATATAAAATTTCATTAAATTAATTTATGGGGTGGGGTGTAACAGATGTAAAAAAAATATTTTTACTAAGATTTTCTAAAAATAAAACTTTCAAAAATAAATTAATTCATTTTTGAATAAGTCCTGAAAGTTTCATTTAATTTAGACAATTATTTTTTGCGATAATTTCAAAATTAATGGGTTTTCCCCCGAAACTGCTACACTAAAAATGGCTATGACCACAAGTCGCACGGTTTTAACAAAAAAAACGAGATCTTTTACCCAAATTTAAAACGTGTTAGAAAGAAGAAAAATTTTTTTTAAATATTTAAAAAATACTTTGTTCTTTCCTTTTAATAATAACATAAATATTTTAATGATGAAACTTTGTTTTTATTAAGTTTCGGACCTGTTATCATTATGCTATACTGATTTTTAGCGAATTGTTGGAGGTACCTAGTTAAATGTCATTTTTAAGTTGTGATTCATTCTACTAATGACCTTTCAAAGAACGTTACTAGTAGAAGTTATATTAGTATCAAGAGCAACAAGTGGTCACAATCTCTAGCGATTAAATTACAGAAAGCGCAAAAACCTATCCACACTGATCACGGGATCTTTGCAAATGTTATTGCTATTTGACTTCTCTTCCGAAGTATTCCTCATCAATGGCGAAATGAAAGATCGGAAATAAATTCTACTGACTCTTGGCATCTGACATGCTTCGGTGTTCTGCTGCTTGATTCACTTTGTTTCGATAGCTAAATAAACCAAGTTAAAAAAAAATACCATCGAAACGTTGTTTTTTTTGTGTTTTTTTTTTTAGCGTTGACTTCTGTCAAATGCACGCAGAAAATGTTTTAGCGGACCGTGGGGTGAAAATATGAAGAGATATCAGAAGGTTAAAATTTCCAGCTAGCCGGTCCAGCTACATGAGAATGTTGGACTTTAATTAAGTCCAAAGAAGACAAAGAAAACAAACAAGACCGATATACACGTGTAAACAAATATATATTAATGACAAGTTACAAGGACATGGACAGTTACATAGAGTTTATATGGAGTAATTATGTGTGTGTTGTGGGTGCTCGTACGTACGTGTATTGTTCTTAGCGTGTTCCCAGAATTTGGGAAACGCTGTATCTGTGAGAGGTCACATATTGGTCTTAGAGAGATTTACCTCACCTCAAGGCCTAAGTCGAAAAGAGATTATTTATTTCTGTATTTTAACAGAAAATGTGGCACAAGGCCGATGTGGGGGATGGGGAAAAGGTCGGTCTCCTCTCTTAACTTCTAAACTTAGCTAGCCACAAACGCTGACCCAATCATACTAACAATATTTCTTGCACCAAACAACACATTCTTACTTACCTTTCTTACCACGCCCACCATAATACCTCAATGACTCCATGAAAATAATAACTAGTCCCCATATGTACAATTTATCGTTTGTGGTGGGGAGGGGAATAAAATAACAATTTAAATTTTTTAAAAGTAACCCCAATGAGTAATTACAATATGAGACAAATAACTATTTACAAGAAACTAAACAAAATCGTGTTAGTAATAAAAAAAACCACAATCACTAAATGTGGCAGAAACATCAGTTAACCGGACGAAATTAATGCGGGACTATAAAAAATTAAAAACATTCATTCATCCTAAGCACTCACACAGACATGCACTCATTCAGACACAAAAACAGATACGAAAAATCACACCCGAAACGAAAAAAACGCCCCGCATCCACCAGGGAACTGACGTCACTGACCACCTAACGGGGGAGGGGATGGAGGAAAAAACTTAAAGAAAAATAGGGACAGAAATAAAAGGGGCCAATGGGCATACATACCCTAGCTAAGGTTACTGGAAAATAAAACTAAAGAATCAAAAACAAAACCTAAGATAACCTAATTTTGGGATGGGTTGCCCGTGTTCAACCCAGCTAAAGCAATATTCTGATGCCTAACCGGCATCAAAGTGCCATTCCAGGTCATCCCCTTTCACACGACACAAGCGCGCAAGATTCACCCACCTTTTGCCGAAGAGAGTCGCCGCCATTCCGACGTAATCTTGACTTTAAGCTGATGCTTAAAGTACCTAAGTCGAAAAGAGAGATCGAGGCGAAGGCTCAGCCAGTATTTATAGCCAGGGGAGAGAGAGACCCCTGTTGAAGGATTAAAGAACTGAGGAGGAGCTAACTCCGATAATGTTATTATTTCAGAGAGTTCTGTCTTCCCTTGATGATTCTCCACTATAGAACTTTGTATCAGAGTAAGCTTTGTAAATATGGATGTCCTGCATTGGAGCAATATCGAAACATTTAATATCGCTGTAGTCAGCTCGATCCTGACTAAAGATCCTACACTACTGAGCTCGTAACAGACTAAGCGTACTTTCTTAGATGATTTAATGTTGTAATCAGGTTTTTTGTCATTTTTTAAAAACCTAAATTTGATTCTATAAGCATTTATTTAGTTCGGGAATAGGTAAATAGTGGTCGCTTATCTATAAGTATTTACCTACTTGGGAGATACATAAATCTTAGACGCTTATAGCTGATTCTGTATGGATTTATTCAGTAGGTGGCTCCTTTTGCACGGAATGTAGTCAGCATATTCTAAGATACACTGACAAATCCATGCGATGATTAATTATCATACACCTATCTATTTGCGACGAGTCAGAATTTTACGATACGTCAGATATATATTTTATAAAGTTATCATCTTTGTGACTTCAGCTTATTTTATGCATGTCTTTTCTTGCATTTACAGCAGAAATTTGATACTTGCACAGTTATAAGTTTAAAATCAGTCATTCGAATTTACAAATTGCATTCATATCTATAGTATATAGTATACTGGCCACCCGTATTCGAGGATACCCGTCTACTAGGGTGGCTAGCCAATCCCTATTGCAGACGCTCGCTCAGACACATTTGTGTTATTCAACACCCACAAAGCCCACCTGTGATTTATACTGCAACTGTTGAGTAGTGAGCATGTTATCTAGCGTGACCAACAATTTGAACAAGGCCAGCTCATGCCTTCGGCCACGATGACTTGTGATTTCGTTCTAGCACAGCCATCGACGGACCCCAAGGGTTCCGTCTACCCAATTTCACTCACTAGGCTTGGGTCGGCCCGTGGTATGTTTTTCAGACACTTTCCAAAGGTGCCGTACACTGGGATCTACACCCTCCAGTTCGATAACACCAGGAAGTCTCCTTCCTGACAAATCGACCATGGTGAGATTCGAACCCGGGTGTCATGGTCAGAATGCGAACGTTCTAACCACACGTGCCCAAATATTCATATCTATAGACACATTTAATAAGCCTTCTGCATTTAGAAGATTCAGATGGCGCAATCTTCTTATTCTCATTTTTCATTCTACGTTGAATTTTTACTTTCGAATGTTAATTTGAAATTTAAGCACAACCTCCCCAATTGAGAAAAAGGTGCAATAGAATATTTTTTACCTATATTGCAATCAGTATCATCCATTCGCACAAGTTGGTCACGTAGAAATTCCGCTGCATTCTCCTTGCACAGGTTGTTTTCGATTTGTCCTGTGAGTGTCAAATTTCCCAAGCCTCCTTTCCTCATT
Source organism: Acanthosepion esculentum (assembly GCA_964036315.1). NCBI lineage: Eukaryota > Metazoa > Mollusca > Cephalopoda > Sepiida > Sepiidae > Acanthosepion > Acanthosepion esculentum. The sequence goes on from OZ038476.1 coordinate 133,073,264, forward strand.
ATGTGTCCTGGAAATTTCAACGATCTTTCAGATTCAGAATATGTGTTTTTTTTTATTTCATTCATCTTCTTTAAACCTTTGTCCTTACAGACTCAGTTCATAGTATTCTCAACATCCTTCTCCTTGAAACACCCGTACATCACCGAAGTTAAGTAACGTCCAACCAAGTCAGTGCCTAGATGGGTGACCGCCTGGGAATACGCCTGGTGTAATGTTGGTTGTGCGGGAGGTGTAATGGATAATGGTTAGGAATTGTTAATCGGATAACTGAGTTCATATTCCAGTTCGGTCCGTTATATTGACTTACGCGCAATTACCATTGGAAATTATATGAATCCATCTCCACTCCCCGGTTATGGGTTAATTAGTAAGACTTGTATCGCTAAACCATTATTATCTCCAAAGAATTCTTAGAACCTAAAAATATTTCCTGGCTTTAAATAACCTGCAAAGGGTTGATAAACAGTAGAAAACGAATCAATTAATTAATTTCTCCTTGTCCCATGTGAAACTTTTACGTAATATTAACTACCTTGTATGTGCTGTGTCTCTTTAGGACCTAGGTAATAGTGGCTCTCCTCAGCTTCCTATTCTTTGTAACTTTAACCCTATAACATTAACCATCAATTAAAGTTACACCACTATATCATACCCGATTTTGAAAATATCAAAAAAATATTAAATATAAATCTTTATTTGAAATATTTTAAATGCAGGCACTTCAAACATTTTACTTTGAGTTAACATTAATAGGAACTAAAAAACATATTATTTAGATAAGAAAATCAGGTACTGAAAATTGTAATTAAAAATAGGAAAATCTTCGCTGGGTACTATATACCCATGGTTAGTGTTCTAGGGTTAAATAATAAGTGTACGTTCAACGAACAATGCCGATAGACCAAGTTGTTCACAGTATTAATTCATTTAAATTGTAGATGTCGTCGGAGCGTGTCTTAGATGGATAATGTGATCTGACCACCATTCCTCCCGAGGGCATTAGTCGTACTCGGCAGACAGCCCAACTGAAAAAAAAGTCCTTCGAGAATACAGATGTACATCGTGTCCTGATTGGCTGGTGGTGATACTGAGTCAACGAAAATTTGGCCAATCATCGGACGTCAAATATATATTTCATTAATGTTCTGTCCTTGCAGGATATAGGCAATCAGGATTCACCAAAGATTCCTTTTTATTTTCTTTGTGAATCGTCATGAATTCTTGGGAAAGATTGTAGACTGTTTACCCGTTGCTTTCTCCACCGTTTTTGTATTTTGGGTTTTTCTTCTAGACTCGATTCCAGTCAAGGCACAAAGACCTACTTTGCTGTTTAATACATAGCTGTTAGTCCGGGAAGAAATAGATTTCCCAGTGGTACGAACTGACGTTAATACACTCAGCTGGAATTGGAATTTGGTTTGCTGATTCCAATTTCCAAACCGATAACTGTTGCACAATCAGAAGTAATATTCAAAGACAGTTCGGGAACAACAGAAGAATGGTAAAGCAGAAGTTTTGGAAGCGACACGAAAGGATATGAGTTATTCTATAGCCACCAAATAAGAAGCGATTTTTTCTTTCTTTTTTTATTTCTTTAACCGACATATATAATTGGACGCGCATTTTTGAGTAGACGTCCTGTTTGCAGATATGATCTTCAAGGGATATAAATAAGAAATGTACATTTTCTTAAATACGGTAATTTTAATTTGCTTGACTGTGAAACTCTTCTGTGACTGAGCAGTCGAAAGACACATCTAGCTATACGGTGTTTTCCCGTACAAGAGAACGATGGTTCACAACTTTGCCGAAGACGCATCTTCTTTATTAAGACTCTCGAACACACAAGCTGGTAGATATACATTTACACTGGGGTACAAAGTACAGGTATTTCACTACGGCCCGTAGCTTAGTACAATAGATGTTAATTTTTTTTTAAATTAAAAGTTTTATTATTTAGCATACCCCCACTACTTTAAAAACGATTTAATGATTAAAATGACAAATACTTATACAATAGAAATTAAATATTGTTTTTGCATATCCTTTAAGTTATATACAAGGATCCAGTTTCGTGTCCGTCCTGCATTCACAAGCGCTATAAGTAATCACATGGCCAAACGCTTCAAAAAGTTGGATTTTGGCTCCGTATGAATTATTTACGCGTGGCTAGTTGTATGTTGCATGCTCAAGAGTAAGAAATCCTTAAAATTCATTCTTCGCTGTTAAAAAAGGTCAAATACATTTTCTTAAGAGATATTGTTTAACATGAAGTCTTATAAAATTAAATTAAAGAATTTATTAAACCGCGAAGTATTTTTCCAAACAATTCAGCCTATTTAAATTTTATCGATTGGTTTGCGAAATTGAACGAAACATAGTTTGTGAATCTCGACAAAAATGTTAGCGATAATTTCAAAAATACTAAATAATGTGAGGATTTCAACACATATTGCAAAAAAAAAATCGAGTAATAATAAATTGTCGGATTATTAAACAAAAAACAAAAGAAACATTGATTCTATTGTTTTGTTTATAGTCTTTAAATGCAGATTCATTTTTTTCTTTATTCATAGCAATGCTATTTTATTGAATGTAAAGACCTTTTCGTAGAAGTGTGGCGTTAGTTGCTCTTTGATATCAATTTACGATCAATGTTTGCCCATACAAACACCTTTGTATTTGTTAGGTTGTTATTAACCGTAACAGCGTCGGACCTGAACAACAAATATGTCTGAATAAACTAATCGGGTCTGGAAATAAGTAACAAATTAGTGTGAAATGTATTGGGATGTTCATTAGGTTGAATATCAAATGTCTAGAATCATCCACCAGTCTTTCTTCAAGATATATATTCCCTTCTTTCTCTCTCTCTTCTCTCCCCTCTATCCCTTACTTAATCTCTACTTTTATTCCTTCTTTTCTTTCTTTCCACTCTAAATTTTCCACACCGTCTTCCTCTCTCTCTCTCCCCCCTCTACCCGTTCATATATCCCGTTCTATGCCTCCCTCACTTCCACTCTATCCATTCCTCTTCCTCTACTGCTGCTCCTTTCACCCCATCGATTTCCCCTCTTTCTCTTTCACTCTCGACTTTCTCCCTTTCACTCTCGCATCTATGCATTTCTCTCTATTCCCTGCTCTCTCCACTCTATGCCTCCCTCACTCCCACTCTCTGCCATCCGCTCACTCTATTTTTATCCCTTCCTCCTTCCCTTCTTTTTATCCCTATCGCTCTTTCTTTCCTTTCTATCTCCCTTCTTTTCTTTTCTCTATTCCTTTATCCCTGTCTTTATCCCTTTCTTGTTCTCTCTTTTTCCAACCTTCTCTTAATCCTTTCTCTCTTTTTCTCTCTCCCGAATTTTCCATCTATCTATAGTGCTTCTTGATTGATTTCCTTCTTATCTGGTTTTCTTAGTTTCCAATACTAACTACAAATATGTCGGAATAGAATGGCCAGAACGAATCCATTTTAAAATTAGCTTCTATTTATGGATATTTAAAAACACAAGTCATCGAAACATTGAATAAAAATGCTGATGTAGAAATTAATTCTGTAAATATTAAATGACCCCATATCAAAATATGGCTTTATTAAGAAAGAAAATCTGGCCTGAAACCAAAGTTCTTTTTCTCAGTGTCTGTTTTAATGCAAGTAAAATCCACGATGGTCATGAGTTATGCCTCTCGAAATACAAATCTTTCTATCTGTGATTTTTGGATCAGAGTGTCGTTGTTAAACGAAGTTTTATAATGTATATAACCAAGACGGGCTGAGAGTATGGACTTTTGCTTTTGTCTTTTTTTTTTTGGTAGGAAATTTCAGCCATTTTAGGATTATGGTTACTTGAAAGTTTCAGTTTGCGATAATCCTTATTGAGTGTGAACAGTATGAACAATTATTTTCTGCCTTTCCAAAGAGCTGACCGGAAAAAATCCTTTGAAGTGGAAAGTGAACAAAACCGCCATCTATGACACTAGATCAGAATAGACATTTTTTTTCTTTTCTTTTTTATTTTTTTACTTTTTTCTTTATTAGTTTCTTGGATTTTCTTCGACTTTCATAAAGTATATCAAGGGAAAAATTGAAGTAGTTAGATTGTTAACATTATCATTTTATTTTTTTTTATAAGACGAGAAGACAGATCTTGTTAAAACTCACGTCAATTTAATAATGGTTCCTGGTGTGAGGTATCTCACTTTGCTCAAAGACTAAAATCAGTCATTTTATTGAAAAAAAATAAAAATATGATAACTCCCATCGGAAATGGCATTTTCAAGGTCGCCTGATTCATAGTTTCGGTCTGAAATGCAATTATCTCAACTAACTGACATTTGTAAATCAGTTAAACGCCGGGGTTTGGAATGCTGATTTTATAGGCAGACAGGCACTGCTACCATTAGCGTAACACACACGTTCTACTCCCGTTTCCTGACCCCCCCATCTGATTTTATGCCGTACTAAGCTCAGCTTAGTCCTCCTCCTGAAGTGATATATCCTTCAGGACTTATACAATTATGGCCCTCCACAGATTCTACCATTTTCTACTTACCTGCTGTACGGTTTTAAAATTCAGTGTCCTTCTCCAGGGGTTGTTGCTAACCAAGGATAAGAGGCCTAGTCTGCCTTATTATTTTACTTATAGCTGGAGTGGGTAAGCAAAGATGAATTAAACGTGAAATTTCAGTTTTTGACGTGAAATTTATTTGAGCAATTTTAACCTCTTAATCTGAATCCAGTTCTTTAGAAATGGTCCAGTAAGGGATTGTCAGTACTCAGGAATTAATGCGAATATTACTGATCAAATATATATATATATATATATATGACACCTTACGTCGAAATTACGACTCGGAGTTTCATGTTCAGTACAATCTTCAGGTACTTATAATGGTGATGAAGTGTCCGTTACGATCATTAGTATTTTCAAAGATTCTGGGCCTCGTGGAAGTAACGTTATGTAATATATTAATTCTACGTTTAATAATTATATAATTAGAATCTAATATTGAGGAATGGATCTGGATTCAAGTTATAACATTACAGGGTGGAGATAAAAAGAAGCAAAATAAAAATTGGAGACATCGAAATATTTAAGAAAGATTCGTTAAACTTAAAGAGAAAGCGAATCAAGCGGGGTAAGTTTATATAAATAAATAAGTATAAAAAGTAAAATTGTAATGACTAATTATAAAATAAAAATCAATATTAAATATTTATAGATGTAAGGATAGTGACAATATGAATATATAATAAATATAAGAATAATTAAAATAATATAAATAATTTTCAGATATTGTATCTGTAATGGAACACAAGGAGTAAATGCTCCTCAGAAACCCGTCGGCTAAATATAGTCCCCCCTTGGCTTTATATATATATATATATATATATATATATATATATATATATATATATATATATATATTAGCTCTTGAAAATATATTTTCAATTGAGCGACAACTGCGTAAATGCGAAGCTCTTCAGTAAAATGAATGGAGCACTTTGGCTGCTTGGCGTTTGTTTACATTTGTAAAAACAATACGCTACATTTGGCTTACTCGTTCTTTCAAGTGAAAATTGCTCAGAGGTAGAAGACCTGACTGACACCAAATCGGTTGGGTTTCGATCCGGGCTTGAGGCATTCGGTTGTCTAGTCGCACTGAGGAGCTGTGATACAGCGAAACAGTACTGCCTGCGAATGACATATACATATATATATATATATATATATATATATATATAATTGGTAGGGATAATTTCCCGGAGGATATAAATCCAAAGAGCTCAATGTAAGAACACGGCAAATATAATAATGAAAGCGGATGCCTTAGAAATCCGTAGGTAATAGTTTATTTCATGGGGTTAGTGGCCTATCTCTTCAGACCCCCCAAAGTTTAAAAACCATAAATGGATTTTAAATTTATTCAGACACAAGCAAAAAGGAAAAAAAAAAAGAAAATTGTGGAAGAGAGAAAAAAGAAAAGAAAAGGAAAGTGTTTCAAAAATAAGAGGGGAAGACAGATTTCAAAATATTTTTATAGGGCATGTGCGTGTATGTGAGAGAGACATGGAATAAACTATTACCTATTGATTTTATCATATATGTGTGTGTGTGTGTATGTATATTGTGTGTCTATAAATGGTTAGTACAAGCATTAATTCCAGTTGCAAGGTTGTTGTATATATAATTTAAATATAGTGAGTATCATTTTAATATAAAAATGCCTTTCCAGTCATTTTCATATAAAATTATTTTCTCCCTACAGAATCAAGAAGCAAGTGGTTGTCATTGTTTAGAAATTGATACAAACAAAAGTTAGCAGATAAATAATTCATTAATTTTAGATTTTGGGAACTTTATTTTACAGTCAAATCCTCGTCTTGATAAAGTTCCAGAATCAAATTCAGGATCCTTGAGGCCATATATTTGCTTCTTCTTCTGGGAACCATAAGAAACAAAAACATTCTGTTTTAAGAATAATTTTCCACTAAAATTAATCGTAACCTTTTTTCGTAACTGATTTTTTTTACTTATTGAACAAACATATATAGTAGATTTTGCCTTTTGTCTGGTTAGCTAAGAAAGAATACTTTTACTTATGTTTAAATAGTCGATTATCGTCAGACATATTTTACATAGAGATACAATAGCTAATGGTACGTTTCGTGTGGCGACTGAATAGTGAACGGCTCATTTCTTTTGATGACTCTGTGTTTAACGTTATGTTTCATGTAATGGTCGAATGATTTAGGGTAAATATCTATTTCTCCCAATTACACTTAAATATAGGTTTTTTATAAATATATGCATTTTTCTGCTGACTTGATTAAAAATTAACTCTGATTATTTTCAGATGAAAATGTTCTTAAATATTTTCATATTTATCTACTAAATAGGGCTGAATCGGATAATATGGAGCATCCAGAGAAGATACTATGTCATACAGTTGTTATGGCTTGTTAGTATATTAATTATTTCTTCACGGCGAGATACCCGATAAAATCTATCTGAAGAAAGATTTATGTTAAAAAATATATATTTAATAAACTATGTTATTCTCGCAAACACAATGTGTTTAAAAAGAAAGAATATTTCTTAGAAGCCGATAAATTGCAACATGTCTTTTATTAAATAAAAACTTGTGGCACAGGTGCAAAACATTTCATGGCTTCTGGCAAGAACGTCACGTTTTCATCTTGCAAGGAAATTGTTAGCAAGAATATTTCTTTATAATGATTGAAACGGCGCCCTGAACGAGCGAGTGTACAGCAGTCAGTGTTTCTGATAAGTCTTTTGTATTCTGAATCTATCATATTTTTCATATCCATGTTCAGAAATTTTTATTTTTATTTCATATAGTGAACAATTTAAAATGGCGGTTGCGCAGAAAAATGAAATATTTTTCTTTTCTTTTCTATCCGTATTAAGTTTTTAAAAATATATGATTTAAGAACTTGAAAATGATTTTTTACAGCATTTAAAATATTCTCTTTATTAAATATGACAGACATTTTGGGCTTACAGTTTCAACAGGAAGTTGTTTCGAAAAAACCCGATGACATTTTCGTGCAGTCGAAGCATTTTTGTTATCAGACGATAATGAAAATGTAAAGCCACAAGTCTAAAAAATAAAACAAATGGACGTTAGCTCTGAAAGTTGATTTTCATATGGTTTAATCAGTATTAAATTCGACAATTCTTTGATAAAATGACAAATACTGCAACTTCTTACTTTTCGTTTTACTTGTTTAACGATCTTGACTTACGACCAGAAATTAAATCTCATAAGATAAAAAATCCAGTTGCTATTGTACATTGTATGAAAACTTTGATAGAGATTTTCACTATTTTAAAATTTACTTGTACTGTATTTACGGTATCCAAACCAAATCAATCTACAGAATATCGAATTGATTTTCACGTTTACTCTTCGATATACTGCGGTACTGTATAAAAATTTAGAAATAAATTAGTAAAAATGACAAATCGGTGCAAAAATGACATTTAAGCTATCTGAAGCTGATTGTCGGATATCTATTACATACATACTATGTCTAAAATTGGGGTCATGTATAATTTCTCAGTGACCAGGTCGTTGGAAATGAACCTGGATATTAAGTAATTCTATACAGCTTCGAAAGTATTTTAAAGCCATATTTGATCGGTTTCGAAATCAAGACCTTAAATTAGGACAGTCGTTACTTTGACTGGCCTGTACGATGGTTAACAAGTTGATTTACAAACTATTAATGGTGAAATCAGTTCACAATGACTGTCCTCTAATTGTGGTCTCCTGCCAGAACTAAGCCGGTTATATATGTATCTACAATGCATAGATAAGACTGGTAGAAGGACACTATTTGGGATGATTCGGTAAAGATTGAGCTCAGTTCAATGTAATAAGGATCTGCTAGAGGAATTTACTAACCCTTACCTCCAGGATGAGGTGTTCAGTCTGTGTAATTTTCTGTTTATTATTCAAAGAAATCACATGCATATTTCATTTGTTGTTATTAACACAATATTTCAATTGTTATCTTATTTATGCATGCAGCACCCTCTCCATTATCCGGACTTAGATTATTCCGAGATGCAATGAAGAGAAAAATGGAGATTTTTTTTCACTTATTCGAACTAAACTCATTGAAATTTGGTAAACTATACTCAAGCTTAGATAAACACTGTGATAAAATTTTATCAATTCATTCTTACTAACTTCTTTGTATTTTTTTTTTTTACAATGATGCTCATCTGGTACAGGGCCCGGAGCCACTCGAGGTAGAAGGTTAAAGAGCAAGATCCACCACCCCAAGCAAGGTGATAATGCCATCAAGACTGAAGAGGCCACAAGAAGTGAAAGAGATGTAAAAGACGTTTGAAGGAACCTGAAACCCAGTCTTAAATTGGAAGCAAGGGATAAACCCCTACTCCTGTAGACCGGGGTGTGAGTGTGAAGCGAACGATAGGCGAACATGGCATTCAAAATATCCCAACTCGGTTAAGCTCGTGATTGAGTCTTACGTAGTATATAGGTACATCTATCATCCGGTCCGCACTGTTCCCCGGGTTTTTTAAAGGATTAGAGGTTTATCGCTTATTTCCGGTTTAGGATTGAAGTTCCGGTTCTTTCTAAAATCTAGTTGAACGCTATAATTATAAGATATCCGCTGAAACTGTGAAATTTTATTTACTATTTATTTACTTTTTAAAAGGAGTTGATAGGTATAGTCCTGTTCACACACGTCACTGGTCTTCTGAATGGAAGTAGAGGTTTATCTCTAGTTTCCTGTTTGGATTGTGTTTCCCTTTCCTTCTAAAGTATTTTTTTTCCTTCTCTTACACTTTCGTCAGCCCCTTACGTCTTAGGGGCATTATCACTTTGCTCGGTAAGTTGATAAAAAAAACATCAGTTTGGCACGCTTTTTCATCAAAAATAATTTAGAAAAAAACATAAAGAAAGCGATGGAAAATTCTATTTACTCATATCAAATATTAAATTTATTTAAGAAAATTCCTTTTTTCATTTTTTTTTTTTTTCTTCGATAAAAATATCGTTATATTGAATTATGCAAACATATTTTTCAAACCCCCCATCCCAAATTGTATGGATAATCGAACAATAACTGCATGTTGGGACTGATAGTAGTCAAAACGCGTTGCAGTTGAAGTTGGTTAGCTAGTAAGGGAGCAAACCACATCGACTTTAATGTGTTCAATCCTTTCTGGGTTGTCCATATTTAATACTTTGCGCCATACTATGAAGAACGCATTCGACATCAAAGGGTTGTTGGCAACAATGCACTGACTATATTCCCTTGAAAACAAAAGAAACAATAACTATCTTTTCAAGTTATACAGAACATTTTAATCTCTCTTCCAAAGACCAAAGAAAATTTTCATCGAGATAAAACAATGGAAAAATCAGTAGGTTTTCTAAATATGTTTTTTTTTTATTGAGGACTTTAGACGATAAATATTATTCGTCTGAACATTGGTTTCCATATCGAGTTTAATTCCACAATCGGATTACTTCAAAAATCCCTTTCTTTCTTTTTTATACAAACATGACGCGCAAGCCAAATGTTGGGAGACTTCGAACAGATTGTTCAGTCTTCATTTTCCCGTGTCTCCCGCGATTTTGCACACATCTCGGAATTTTTCTATGATGAAATACAAAATCTCATTTTCTATCAGTTCCTGCCAATTGTGTGTTTGATACAATGTCCATCGAGATGTAGGAGATCAAGGCTCTCCACACCTCCCTTTATTTTTTTTATACTTTCACCAGTGCTTGCTGCTTTACGACACCTCCTTTTCTTTGTTGTACATCTTTCTCTTGTCCTTTGCTCAAACATGTCAAATAGGTACTCTCTCTTTCTACGTGACATGTCTATTTACGACGTGGGTGATCATGGTTCTCCACAGCTTCTTTAATTTTCTATACTTTCAGCAGGACTTGTTACTTTACGACCTCTATCTGTGTATCATGTCCCTTCAATAGTTCTCCACAGTTTCCTTTTTGTTAGTTACAACAACATTCGCTCTTTTTCGACCATTCTGTCTTTGTGCGAATTCTTGCGCCATTTGCTTAGATATATCAAATAGCTCTCTATGTGCTATATCCCTTTTGGATATGAGTGATTATGGTTCTCTACAGCTTCCTTTCCTTGTTTATGCTTTAAGCAGTACTTTGCCCTTTATAATCTTTTTCTTTTTATTTGTAGTGCTGGCTTCTTCGTCCGTTTCCTTCAGCTTGTAAAGCGGTTTTTTTTTTTTTTTATACTTTGCCTTGCTTATTTAGGTTTTAATGGATCCTGGAAACTTTAAATTGTCCATTTCTTCATTTGTGGCAAAATTATGCAGTTTTTACTACAATAAAAATTGGTTTTCCACATTAGCTTTCTACCTATAGCTCCACGGCGAGACGATAAATTTTAAGCTTAGCATAGTTTTAGCACAAGGAGGTTACAATTCGAGGTCTGTTAGAAAATGATCAGGATATTTTTGAATATGTCTAGAACCGCTACGTTTTCTTCAGCCAGTCAGAGAGTACCATCTTGCATATGCGTAAACCCTGTGCCGTGGGCTTACTTAATCGGCAATGAAACTTCATTGAATGAGCGTGTCTACTGAGCGACCGTTGCTTTCACAGCAAATAAGTCGAAAGTTTTACTGTAGTCGAGTTTAAGGAGCCCTCGACGTGGCAATGGATTTAAAATTGGAAAAGATGCTAGGATAATTGTATGACATCCAGAGTGAAGTATATTAAAGTCGATTTTAGGCCATTGACCTCCACTAAAAAATGACAAAGATCCGATTTTAAACTGGGAAATATATTTTAAAAAGCCAAACTTTACAACAATCATAGTGATATCTGCAAACTTTACCAGAAAAAAATTAACAATAATAACATTTCTAGACAACAAAAAAAAAACATACTGAATGAGAGATCAGAAATAATGACACGTTGCATGCACACTATAAAGTTTCTTTTGAGTTCCTACGAACCAGGATGAAAGTATGTACATTTTTCTATAGCCCGTCCCTCCTACGATAGAATTTCTATACCCTAACTTTTCTCCTCCCGTTCTATTGCACTTCGCATTGTATGTTTGTTTATTTTTTAAATAATAAATCGTTAGGGAATTATTTAGCCCGAATCGCCTGAAGATACCGAAAGGTTGAAACCAAGGTAACGTGATCCACTGATCTCCTAATTTTTAAAAAATTTAAAAGCTCTGCATATTTAATTTTTATTTTATTTATACGTGTATTGAATACTTTTAATACTACTGATTCATGGTCTAATTCAATTCTGACCAATAACATTTTTTATAATGATATATATATATATATATATATATATATATATATATATATATAGCATGTTAGTACCCCCCCACTACCAATATTACTATAAGTCTCTTTATAAAGATGGGTATGAATATATCTATATTCCTCCATTTTTACCTTCCTAGTTTTGTTTACCTATCTTTCGTCTTCCAATCTCCATCACCTTATCCCTTTCAACTCTTCCTGTACCCAACTTAAACCTGCATCCTCAAACAAATGTGTGCATAAATTAAAAATAATAATATATCAATTTTTTATGCCTGGAAAATTTGTCTCCCATTAATTTGCACGGAAATGGTCGATCTGAGGAATTAGGATCGAATCTCGGTCCTAAGGAAATAAATTATAATCATGCAACCTTAAAGTTGTCTGTTTCGTAATAATAATTAATGTTTGCTCTGTTCTTACATTGGGTTCTCTGGATTATACCCTCCTTGGAATGATCTATACGGATTACCAAACAATATCATTAACTATATATATATATATATATATATATATATATATATATATATATATATATATATATGTGTGTGTGTGTGTGTATAGAGACAACAACCTTTCTTTCAAACATCTTTCATTGAATACGGCTCACAAGGGAGACTGAATTATTTTTTTTTTATTAAAGTTTTTCCAGCATCCCAATATTTTTCCGTTTTGTAGGAAATAAAGAAAATAGAAATTGCCCATAATTTTTATTGCATTCGGCCACTTCTATAACCATTTTCAAGAGTGTTATGGTGTTATTATTGTTTTCCTCATGTTTTGACTATTACGTTGTAAATTATGTGTTGTTTTTGAAAAAGGAGTGTTCATTCCAAGCTCTCACATGCAGTGCCCTACTGAAATTCGCGCAAGCATCTTTAACACTCCATTTTCACTATTAAATGACGGAAAGTTCATGGTAGGAGAAAATTGTTTGATATATATGGCTTCTTGAATAGCGAAATTTATATATATACTTTAAAAATCAGATCAGTTGAATACGTGACCTTGGTTTCGACCTTACGGTCTCAATGGGCGATTTTTTATCAAATGGTCACCTAACGCTTTTTATTTAAAAAAACAAAAACACACAAAGAACGCTACATTATTATTTTAAAAAATAAATAAACAAACGCACGACGATCAAACACATGGCGTTATGTGTAATAGAAAGGAGAGTGGGAAGAAGGAAGGAAAGAAGGTATAAAGAAAAGGAAGAAAATAAAAGCAAATGTATCGTAAATGTAAGGAAGAGTGTATCGTGAAAGCAAAGAAGAAAAAGAAGGGTGAAGAGAAGAAGAGAGAAGCAAGCGTCTCGTAAATGTGTAAAGAAAGGGAAGAAGAAAAGAAAAAACAACAAATGTAACGTAAATGTAAGGAAGAGTGTATCGTAAATGTAAGAGAGAGTGGGAAGTGAAGAAAAGCAAACGTATTGTAAATATAACAGTGGGGGTTTAAATTAGATTATTTTATCCAGCCTCGTATTCATTTATTTTATATATATATATATATATATATATATATATATATATGGCAAGGGCTTTAATTTTCGGATTTCTGGTTTAAAAGACTTTTTGGATCCGGAAATGTCATAATCGCTAATTTCTCATGTTGACAGAGGTTGCAAATGCGATTATGATGTTTGTATAGTTTTGCCTTTTTTTAAATTTTCTACTTTACCAACGGATCCCTGTTGTTTTTTTTTTCTTTTAAATCCCACATATGACTACCTCCTGATTTTTAAAGTTAAAAGCTCTATATGTTATCTTTACTTTTATTTAATTTTTTTCACACGTGTATTGAGCACATTTTAATACTACTGTTTGATAGTCGGTTTCAATTCTGACTATTTACCTATTATATATAGCTATGTCGCTTCATGACGTAGGCAGTCATGAGTTTCGACAAATATTTTTTGCTATCTGTGAATTACTAGCAACAGTTTAGTACCCGTTGGAATTGAGCATTTTCTGTCTCTTACACTGGTTGCAATCCAAGGCGTAGGCCAATACGCTGTGCTCTTTGGCCTACGAGAATCTTGTATTCTAGAAGTCTCGATCAATTTTGCCATCTGCACCTGGAAAAACTTACTCTAAATTTCGTGGGCCTCGGTAAAATTATATGTAAGACAGACATATAGTAAGTGTTAATCTCTGCCAGCGATGGTGACAAAGAGTGTCGATATATCTTGTTGAGAGTAGTCACAAAATTTGCCAGAACTAGGTTAGACACTGTCAAACGAACTCAAGGAGTCCGCTTAACGAATTATCATTTGGAGGTTATTTTATTTTCACATGAGTGGGTATGAACAAAAAAAAAACAGCTGTGATTTTAAATTCAGAACTGTTTTTCTCATAGACCAATAGCCAATCAAGGCTAGAGCTCCCGTTCTTCTTTTCTTGTTTGCTCATATCTTACTGAAAGAATAGCTGGACGCGTGCATTGTCTAAGATGCTAATGTGAAATGAACCCAAACTCTCACATTTAGAACTTGAACGTCATTGCATAATCCTGTTATACAGATGGCACTTTCTGCAGCGAGCTGTCGATTGCTTTCCGACGTTCATGTCTGTTCATATTCTTTGACTATTTATTTTGGGATTGAAAAGAACACGGTCGGCGCTGGTTTGTCTCTGATCCCCCACGTTCACGCACAGCTAATGATCGTAACTAATAAAGTTGTTATTTTAAAGACTTTATCAACCGTCGTCATTATTCGTTACTTTTAATCATCAAGACAAAAAAGATAATTGACAATTTAAAATATAAGGAATAATTAGAAATTATTTCGCCAAAAAATGTGTTTAAAAAGACAAAAATTAAAGCAAAAACAAAAATTTTCGAAGACAGAAATTCAAATATACTAAAAGCTAAAAGTAAAAAGCAGCAAAATTTAATTTTATATACAGTATTTTTTTCTTGTTATCTTTGTGCAAATTGTGATGGCGACGACGACCTAACGACGCGAAAGTTGAACATTTTATGACAAGTCAAAAAGGAAAAAAAATGGAGATTTGGAATTGTTTATGTATTTATTTATTTTAAGCATTTGACATTTTCTTTCTTTTTGCGACCCGTTTATTGTTCGTTTAATCTTTTGTCTGCAATACGATTCTATTTTTCGGTATTATTATTTTATTTTTTTGCTTTTTAATCAAAGCACATTGAAGTGTTTCTTTCATTTCTTCTTTTCCCCTTTGGTAAGGTGACTTCATTTCAAAATGCTGATATCAGCAACTGAAAATAGCAGGTTCTGCGAAACACAGAAAGAAATAAGCGAAACTAAAATAAAGCTAGAATGAATAAAAACAAACAAGCTTAGAAGCACCTATAAATTCGTGATACCCCCGCTTCTCGGTCCTGGAAGATGATGTGGTTGAAAACGAAAAAAAAAAAACTAAAGAAATAGTAGCAACCATTTAACCACATTTGCAGCTGCAATTTGTTACTGTAAAGGAATAATGACTAAAATTGTACGCAAACAAGTTTCAAGATTTAAAAAACAAAACAAACAACAACAGTGTAGAGACCATTTTCCACAATCTTTCCGCCATCGTAGTAGTTATAATATTTGCTGATAGCAGCAAAACTCTGACGTCATAATCGGTTGCTGGGATGCTACTTATCACTGATATATTTACACGACTTTTTGGCATTTTTATTCTTTTTTTTTCTTTCCTGCGGGCGACTCAATCTCTCTTTTGTCGCAGAAAAGTAACGATTCCTGCAAGCAAAATAAACTTCTCGACATATATATAAATCTGAATGATGTATAAAAAAAAATACTTGCCTGTATTTTCAGTGCAAGGCAAGCATTTACAGATATTTTAAATATAGCTTTATTATTTAACTGACTTCTCTTTTTCTTTTTTTGAATTTGAATTTCCTGTAGAGTAAAATACGATAGGCTTGTCATGGACTGTCTTCCTCTCTTCCTCTTGCCTTCAATATGTCCTGTGAATACCAAATTTTCAAAGTCCTCTTTTTTAATTGTGTGCCTTTTGAAGTTTAACTTGTCTCTTTCTGATGTTAAATATAGGAGACCTTTTTGTTTCCATTTTCTGTAAAATTTCGTCGTTGCTAACATATTCGCTCTATAATATACCCATTATTGTTTCCCAGAAGGTCGCCGGAAACCTATTCAAGATCGAACACTCAAGGAATAATGTCTGCTTTTAGCCAAATGGTAGAAATTAAACATAGCATACATGTTATGAATAATCAAGAGTGGTCTCCACTTTTTTTTTTTACTCTCCTTTTTGAGAGAGCTATTTCTGTTTGCTGGGACTATAAAAGGACACTATACGCGAACCTTGTATTCTCAGTTGAATAAAGCTTTCTTAAAGCTTTAATTTGCCTACTTTTGTCATTACAATACGTTATACAGCCGAATTTTACACAAGTTCAGGGGCGCTGTTTTGCTGCAGATTTTAGGGAGAGAGTTAATGCCAGACTGAGCATTGTATAACTAATATCAACAAATAAATTTAAAGAAGATCCCCAAAATTGAGTACTATTTCAACTTACCCCTATACATGAGTTTTTATACCAGCGGTTCTCAAACGTCTTTATTCCATTACCGTAAGATCATGGACCCATATGGCTTCTTACCAATGTACAAAATCTAAATCTACCCAGTTCTCAATTGAATAAAATCACATTAAAATTACTAATGCATTATATCGTATATATTCTTTAAGCCTTACGTCCATTTCACGTTGAAAATTCGGTTCCCGTACGATCAAGCAACGTTGAGCCTGGCCAGTATCTAGATGGATGACCGCTTGGGAATACCAAGTGGGGGACACTTGGATTTGTAGTTGGTGTAATGGAATTGGAAAACAGAGAGCTGAATTCCAATTCCAGTGAGTTTCTTTATCGCTAAGCGCCAATATTCTTGGGAAAGGCATGAATCCACCTCTTCTACTCCAAGCTAACGAACTTGGGGAAGAAGCATATTAACTTTCAGAAGCACACGTATGTTTCCGTTTGTTCTTTATTTAAAAGAATTCGTTGTAGGACTTGTGTCAATAAATCATTATTTTCTCTAAGCAATTCAAACAATCCACAAATATTTTCTGGATTTAAATAACGTTCTAAAGGTTAATAAGCCGTTTAAAAATCAATGTATATATTCTTTAATAAAATTGTAACAAAGGAAGTTAGAACAGCTAATTAACTGATCCACTCGTAAAAATAGGGAAACATTTTTTTTGGAAAACAATTTTTGTTGATAATCATTTCTGTATTTGACGGCATATAAGACACACCCCAATTTCAGCAGCGCAAATCAAGAAAAAAATTAGTAATTAGTAAAATTAGTAAATCTACATATGATATATAAGACGGAGGGGAATTTTAAAAGATATTTTAATTAAAATTTTAATCGGTTTGGAACGATTTTCTTCAGGCTCTGTCTATATTTCTTAGAGGAGGTGTTGTAATTATTTCCACTTTTTATATTGTTCGGAGAGTTGTCCTCATCTTTATTGTCATATTCACGACGTTTCAGCCGTTGTACGCTCCTGTATTCTTCAGGTGATATATACTGAAATTTCTAGCCGAAACCTTTATTTTGTCCACCGGTCGAAACGTCGTGAATATGAAAATAAATATGAGGACAACAGTCCGAACAATGTAAATACTGTAAATAATTATAATTTGTCTTAAAGGAAGAATAAACGAACATAGAGTTTTAATAATTTATTTAAATTGTTGTCCTTTAATTAAAAATGTATATTTTTGTTTTATTCTTTATTTAAAAGAATTTATTGTAACAAAAAAGTTTGTTTTCGTACGTAGATCAACGAAGTCCAGACAACTCTGTAAAAAGTTAGAGATCGATTTTACATTGTATCGATGTTATATACAGGACCCCGCCTTATAAACTGATAAAAATTCTTTTTTTTTATTCTGAAAAATGCGGTTTAAGAAAATTTTAATAATAAAAAATCAATATTTTTCGATTCTGATAAACGTTACGCCTCGATTAATGTTTAACGAATCATAATCTATACAAATTATTTCCAGATAAAATATTTCCCTACTTTTTTATATCCGTGGTCCAACCTACGTTTTTTCTTTTTTTAATCGGTTTTACTCCTGCAAGGCAGTAAAGCCACTAAGACGCAAAGAGTAAAAGGGTGTGGAGAAATTAGGAACAGAAACATTAGTAATGAGTAAAAAGAAAAACAGAGCAATCAGGGGGAGAGTAGATAACGATTGACATTGCATTTAAATTTTTGCATATTAAAGTTGGCTGGAAGCATGGAGCCGGAAGGGAGTTCTACAAGTGCGAGAAGAGAAACCGTTAGCATAGAACTTATGGCTACATCTAGATAGCTCAGCTGTAAATTGATGAGATCTCACCGCCAGTCAAGTACTGTGCTTAAATTAAAAAAATCTAGGTACCTTAGCAAAGAGCTCATCCCAAAAATGAAAGTATTTTTTTAAAAAGGGCAGAGAGAGGCGATCTTATTGCGGTGGGCAAGAGACTGAAGCCGAACCGCCAGATCAGGATCAATAATATTGCTGATTCTTCTTTGAATCTTATCAAGGAGCTCCAGATAAATAGCAGGGGCACCGAACCATATATGGTAGCAATATTCTAAGCATAATCGAGTGGTAGAGCTATTTGATATGCAAGGTAGATTTCGGAGAGAAAAACTGTCTCACACGACACCGTGGTTGTCATGTTAGAATAAGTTAGAAATAAAAGTTATGAGATTGGTGAATATGCTTTTCCCTCTTTCTTTTCTTTTTAACTAATCTCTCAAAACTAACATCTGTTTTTGACATTATAAATCGCAAGTCTGAGTACATGTAAGCAGACACACGACATTTGTTTTACATATAGCATATTGTCGAAAATTCTGCTTCATATTTATTGCTGGAAAATGAATGTAAAACACTCAGAGTTCACAGAACAAGTTTTGGGCACATATCACGTTTAGTATTGAACGAACGTACATTTTATGTTATCGTTTTCTCCACTCTTTCTTAAAAATTGTTTTTATACAATTCCTTTTAAAACCTAACAAGCTTTCCTTATCCAAGTCAAACATGATTTTTACCCGTGTCTGTTTAAATAACCAGAATTGGAGACTCGCTGCCATCTCCTCATTAATGGTTGACTAGTGGCTTTGGTCAATATTTGAAGAGGGAAAATTCTTCATTTCAGATGGTTTCAAGCTTTTTTCAGTTCATAAAAAAATGTGTCAAGTTAGAGTAACATTATTTTTCGAGAAGATTTTAATATTTCAAAAACGAATTTGTAGCCCGTTAAAAATATTTCTGTATATATAATTATAATCAAAATTATAAGTATTGTGTTATGCAGTATACCTTTATCGATATTAATTTGCATCATATCTTGTAACAAACGTACAGACCCCTGGTGGTACATATGCTGAAACTCGTTAGTTTAAACTCAAGCAGAGGAGTTTGTGTCTGCATGAAAATACTTAGGGAAAAAGAAAGGGAATCCGATCGTAAGGAAAGGAAAACCAGTCGTAAGAAAAGGAAAACCAATCGAAAAGAAAGGAAAATTAACCGTAAAGGAAAGGAAAACCAATCGTGGAAAAAGTAAAGGAAATCCAATCGTAAGGAAAGGAAAACCAATCGTGGAAAAAGTAAAGGAAATCCAATCGAAAGGAAAACCAATCGTGGAAAAAGTAAAGGAAATCCAATTGAAAAGAAAGAAAAATTAACCGTAAGGAAAGGAAATCCAATCATAAGGAAAGGAAAATCAATTGTGGAAAAAGTAAAGGAAATCCAATCGTAAGGAAAGGAAAGGAAAACTAATCGTAAAGGAAGGAAAAGAAAATTAATCGTTGAAAAAGTAAGGAAAATCAATCGTGACGAAAGGGAATCTGATCGAAAGGAAAACTAATCGTAAAGAAAAGAAGCTAGTTGTCTTTACAAGCATTTCACCAGCACAAAAATATTTTTGGTTTACTGATTTTTCACGACAGATTGGTTTTCCCTGATTGTGAGACTGGCGTAATACGATCTTCTTACTTTGATTCAATTTTGTCTGTATTTTCTTTTACTTAATGATTTGTGGGTGATGTAATGTATAGTATTTTGTAGTGAAAAATTGGAGAACTTAGTTCGAATTCCAGTTGGGTTCATTACATTCGCTTCCGCCCAAATACCACTGGAAGAAAGTGAATGAGGCTATTCTAATGGTGTAAAGGTGGAGAGGAGTATGAAGTACATGCTATAAGGATATATGGCCTAGATAAAGATTGATTCTAAACATGAAGAGGTTGAGAGCATAGTTATCAGGGATGCATCTTCTAAGGAGTCTGTCTCACAGTTCATAAAGGCTTACGAGATTATGAATAAATCTTTGTTTTATTTTTATCTTCCTAATCAGCATTTATTCATTCTCGTCTTAGACTCTGAAAAGGATAGTAAATATCTCATGTTACCGCTGACGTTAGTATTGTCGAGTAATCTAGAATTAATGCGTTATGTCACATTCGGTTGAATATAACATATTGCGACAGACAACTTCTTGCTAGAATCTAAACGCTTGTGCGTATCTTCGTCTTCCTGTCGCATATGAGATGTTATCTTTATTTCCCCAAATGCATCCCTTTCTCTACTGACTGCTTCTCGTAACATTCTAATCGGACAACGTATGAGTCAACTGATTAAACGTCGACCAAGGTTGTAAATAATGACAACCGACAAAATGCTTGTATATTAATAGCAGCACTGACTGTAAAACAAAACGGGAGTCGACAGCTGTTACAGCTTGCATGAGTATTAGCAGTCTAGCAACAAAAAAGAAATCCCAAAGTTCTCGTGTGTATATATATATATATATATATATATATATATATATCCTTTATACCCAACTCTCTTGGCGTACCGTTTAAGAAGACATTCCAAGTTATGGTCACTTTAAGATATGTAACTCATTAGGGTAGTTGGGAGACCACATGTACTACAGCCATAGCTACAGTGAATGTGTCTAGGTCAAGTTAATCTGATAGTCCATCCGTCTTTAGGCTGGTTCATTCTCTTACACTGGTTACCAGCGAAATCTAGGAAGTCTAGTCTGCCCTACTATTAACACCTACTTCGTGGAGAGATGCTTTCATATCATTCCAAGTGGATTTGTATGAAATCGAACACAACGGCCCCGGCTGGATTTTGAATTCGATCCCCCCCTTTCAGCGCTGATATGGTCAATTTCCCTTCGTATTCTACTGGTGACACGTAAGTTCCACTGGAGATGCTTCGTCACACGAACCGCTGATTTCTGGAACGAACTCCCAAAAGGAGGCTTCTCCGATCACTACAATCTTAACCTGTTCAGATCTAGGGTTAACCGTTATCTTCCCCAAAAATCCTCATAATGTGCCCATTTTCCTTTAACTCTCTACCTCGAGTGGCTCTTAGTGGTCTTTTGTAGAGGGTAAATATTATTGTAAAGAAAAAAATACGGTGAACTTTTTAAATAAAAATGTGATCTTTTTAAAGTCCCCTTATTCCATTAAAGTCTTTTTTGTCTGACGGTCCTGGTTAAGAGAAAGTAAAACCTTCTATAGAAGGTAACGAAGCAAAGCGAGAAGAAATGACTAAGCATAAACTACAAGACAGAATAAATGGTCATCAGTAAAAGGAGTCATAAATGCAGATTACAGGTCAGGAAATTCTAAAATTAAAGATGTACAGATATTTAATTATCTTGGAAGTGTTCTAACAAAGGTCGGAAAGTGTGACACAGATCGGAAGACGTACGAGCCTGGCCAAAGATGCATTCCAAAAGCTAAGCAGAGTATTAAGAGACAGAAACTTTTCGTTGGAAACAAAGAAAAGAGTACTGAATTGTTACGTGATATCTGTCCTCCTGTATGACAGTGATTGCTGAACTATTTCCTTAAAGATGAGGAAGAAACCTGAAGCAACAGAAATGTGGTTTGACAAAAAGATACTAACGATAGCATGGACCGAACACGTGAGCAACACCTAAGTTTTGGAGAGAATAGAAACAATTTTTTTTTGTTGAATCTTTGGGACTAATGTCGCAGTATCATTTTCTAACAGAACTCATACTGAAAATGTATTGCTATTATAGCTTTTCTCTAGTAATCCGTATCACTGGTTCCCATATTGTATTCATTTCTATACTTGGCCGGCTCAGGAGATTTCTGTGGCCTGACATATGCGCTGATTCCTTAAGTTTTCGGCTTGTTTCTGTTGCGGTTCGTTTCTCCTTTATATTTCATACCACAGCTGCACGGGATGGCGTACACGCAATTCTTAGTCATGTTCTACTTTAGGGTGAGAAGACCTTACGCGGAGGAGGCGTCTACGAAGTGTCGAACCATTTTTGAAGGTTATCCTGGACCACGGATCTTTTGTATTTGCTCCGATAATCCCTTCACATAGGGTACGCAGGCCGAAGGTGATTACATAGCGTTGTTATCGCCTTGTACCCTTCTATCCTAATTTGTTGGAGCTGCTGCCATGTACCCAGTAAAGTACTGCTTATACTGACCATTTTTTGTTCATATGTCTCTGCGTTGCCACAGGACTTTTGCTCAATGTTGTAAGAGGCGGACGATCCCTTTCTTTACGTTATATTAGTGGCGGAAGTTGAAGGTGAGATATTGTCCGGTGAATGTTGGCTTGCGGCATACGGATGACTTGAACCCATGATTCGATCGAGATATTAGTGCATCCAGGAAGGCGAGTTTGTTGTCGTTTTCTCTCTCCACTGTGAACCGTATCGATGATCTTATTTTCATATGTTCCAGTAGTAGCTAAACCTCTTCCTGGTGTGGCTGGAGTATGAGGGTGTCATCTACGTATAGACATAGGGCTGGCTTTAGTGATGTGGATTCTGATGCCATTTCTTCGAAATATTCCATGTATATGTTTGCAATTGCTGGTGATAATGGCGAGCCCATTGCTAAACCTTCATCTTGTTGATATATGTCTGATATCATTCCGAAGTGTGTTGTTTGTGTCCAGAACGGCAGCAACTCCATCAGGTTATCTATTGGTATACTGGTCCGTTTTCCTCGGGATTAGTCCGAGGCCAGTCTGTCCATGACTACCGATTTTTAAAAATATTTCTGAAGGTTTTATTTTCTAAATTTCC
This sequence comes from Acanthosepion esculentum, assembly GCA_964036315.1. Taxonomy (NCBI): domain Eukaryota; kingdom Metazoa; phylum Mollusca; class Cephalopoda; order Sepiida; family Sepiidae; genus Acanthosepion; species Acanthosepion esculentum. The sequence goes on from OZ038476.1 coordinate 133,096,229, forward strand.
CTGCTAATGATAAACAGCAGCCATATGTTTATTTTTGGGTATATTTATTGTGAAAATTTATCAAATAAATTTCGTAAAGTAACTGAGGAATACTCATCTAGCTCCAACTTTTTATCGATAGATTCTTACTTTTGTGTTTTGGTTTCGACTTTTCGACTTATGTTTTTTTTTTTAAATATTTTCGCAAGGAGAATTACTGCATTTTATATTGCTCTGTTTTTCTAATAGAAAGTAAAATTTTAAGTAGATCACCTGCCAAGCAACGAGAAAAATAAATATTTCATTACATTCAAGAATATTATAATTAAGTGGCAGCCAGGTCGTATCGTTTTACTGTTGCAAGTTCTATCTCAATAGTTTCTTTTCCCGCACTTCTCGCCTGTGGAACTCTTTCCCGTTTCCTTGCTTCCCCACCACAGACCATCGTCAAATATTTAAATGCTTTTGTCTTCCAGAATCCTGTTCTTTTATTGAATTTTCTCCTCATTAGTTTTCTCAATGTATTTCAATCCCAGTAAAACTTTACGTTTCGCTACTTGGGCTGAAATATTTTTTAATATGTCTCTTTCTAAAAATATATATTGAGAATGAATATAGATATATCCAGGTAAAATGAGAACAAATGGAATACAATTCCACTGTACCTAACATTTAATTTAAAAGAAGGCTCAATACAGACTAGTGCTAAATGTAGTGTTGAAACATGGTTATAATCGTGTAGCGAATTTTAACGTTTTTGTTTTAATATATACATATATAGTGTGGATAGTTCTGAAAAAAGCCTTCACCACTATAATCAAATTACATGTGCTGGTGTCGGGCTGTCGGTTCCTTGGTACTCAGCTGCTTGACCCTGATACATCAAATACGACGGGAGAGTTGAATATACACACACACACACACACACACACACATATATATATATATATATATATATATATATATTATATATATATATATTATATATATATATAGAGAGAGAGAGAGAATCATATGTGCTGGTGTCTGGGCTTAGCTGCTTGACCCTCATAAGTCGATATGACTGTTGCTTCTACTAGATATACACACACACACACATATACACACACACATATATATATATATATATATATATATATATATATATATATATATTTGGCTTCAATCCATGCAAGACAGTAAGCCCACTAATACACAAGGGCGAAGAAGAATTAGGAACAGAAGCATTAATAAAGAGAATATAGAGAAAAGAGTAATAAGGAGGATAGTAAATAGCGATTGGCATTGCATTTCAATTTTTGCAGATTACAGTTGGCTGGAAAGCATGGAACATGAAGGGAGTTTCATGAACGAGAAGTGCGAGAAAATAAACTGTAGGCGTAGGACTTAGTCAAAATCTAGCTAGCTCAAGTATAAATTGACGAGATCTCGAACCCAGTCTAGTACTGTGCTTAAATTCATAAAGTCTAGGTAAAATGACGAAGAGCATATCCCAAAAATTACCATGAAATTATTTATAGAAAAAACACAGAGAGGCAACTTTACAGCGGTGGGCAAGTGACTGAAGCCAAGCTGCCGAATCATGACCAGTAATATTGCTGATTCTTGTTTGGATCTTATCAAGGAGCTCTAGTTAAATAGCAGGGGCACCGGACCATTTGTGGCAGAAATAATCTAAACATGGTTCATCTTGAGACATAGAGTTATACTCCAGCTCTTTAAAAATTGATTTGTTGCAGTATCATTTTGTGTGGCTGAGGCCGACCCGAATCTACACAAGAAATCTGAAGGAGCAAACCACAATTCAGAACTCAGTAAATACAAGGAACGGGGGAAAAAAGGCATTTTTTTTTAAATTCTTGATAATGCTGTATCTTCGTATTTCCTTGCTGGAAGTTGAATGTTTCCGTTGTGAATATCATTGTTGCTATTTGGAGATTTTTTTTACGATGTCTTTGAGAATATTATTTATGTAAAGAAAAATGCCAGTGTTTTTGTTGTTAATGAATTTTATTTATTCTAAAACCCATTTAAGAGCCACTTAAAAATGCATTTAAATTTATTTTGCTTTTATGAATAATTTACGAAATATGGCATTTTGAAAAATGGTTACAATAAATTTTCTCTCTTTTTTTTTTCAATTCATTTGTAAGAGTTCGGTGCCGAATACTATTCTTTTGGTTTTCAGACCTGAGTACTAAATACTTAGAAAATAGAAAAAAAAACTCTCCGTTCTTTGTTTCTTTTTATTCATTGATTTCTTGTTTATTTGGTAAGTAATGATTTCTTTTCTTAAAGTATGTTTTTGGTGACACAATAGTGTTTTAGATAGAACTATACATAAAACATCGTACAGAATAACTGTGAAAATATTTCTTCACGAATGTTCATAAATGAGAGCGGAAAATCGATGTAGCTTAAAATATCGTAAGCTCCAGAAACAGGAGGCTACATCTAGTCAAGTCAATTGTAAATTGATGAGACCTCATTGCTAGTCTAGTACTGCGCTTAAATTCGAAAAAGCCTATTACGATGAAAGTATTTATAGAAAAGACAGAGAGAGAGACAACTTTGCAGTAGAGGGAAAGTGACTGAAACCGATACGCCAGATCAGGACCAATAATATTGCTGTTTCGTCTTTGGGTTTTATCGAAGAGTTCAAGGTAAATAGCCGCAGCACCGGACGACATGCGGCAGCAATATTCTAAGCAAAAGACGAATGGTAGACTTATAGATATGTAGGATAGATTCTGGAGAGAGAAATTGTCTGGCACGTGATACTCACTCTCAATAATGGATATATTTTCTATTCTATTGTCTCAAGATCGACACAAAATTGAATTTCATATTCGTTTTGTTCGCAATCAGAAATAGCCTTCCGCATAAAATTCCCGACGAAAGAAATTCATTTAACCGCATTAAATAATAAAATGAAATCGCATCGACTAAACATTTTCTATATTATATCCAGTGAAATATAGAAATTCATTGATTTGCCACCTGTCAAAAAGTGGACATTTTTTGTTTTGTTTTATATATATATATATTGGGTGTGCCGATGGTCGCATTTCCGCTGGGTTATCTGGAATTAGTTCAGTTTCTGTGACTATTGCCGCAGACATCATAACGTTCCCCCTGACCCCCAGCTCTCTTTTTGCATTGATCATGTGCTGAGAACGATAGACGGTCGATTTTAATCTTCAAATAATTTACAGTTACGAACCACTGGAGAACTTCCGTCTTAGTGTCACCTTCTGAATTGACCTCAGATGCAGGTAAAATATTTAGACTTAAAGAAATTTTATTTAATAAAGTATTATAAAATTAGGGAAAAATCTGAATGGGTAAATTGAAATTGCTCAAGATTTAAATTTAGGTTGATATTCAGTCTATCAGAAGACCATGACGCCAAATTTCGTGGTTCTTCATCAAACTATTTTGTTTTTCGAAATAAAATAATAGATAACAAAGGAAAAGAATAAAATTTAAATCGATAATGTACTGTATATTCAATTAGATTTTTTTTATGATTGAACTGGATGAAATTCGGTAAATTTCTAAACAAATCAATTTTTCAAACAATAAAGACGTGGTTTGGTGTATTTTCAGGCAGATTTTTGTGAGCCCACCCTAGTAAATAAAACATTTTTAAAAAATACATCTAGAGATAAAAAATCTTAAGAATCGATATTTTGATACAGCATTTAGTCTGTTACATTTAATAATATCTAGTAAATGATGGTTTGTTTGTAGAATCTGTAAATTGTGGATAATTCAGCTTGTATAAATATCACAGGGCGTACCCGATCACGGCTCTCCCCAGATTCCTTTTCCTTTATTATCTGTAAACTGACATTATCTTCGTGGGAAAGATAGCGGAGTGGTTACCCGTTTTCATTCTTCACTATTTGAAATTCTTTTTCCTTTCTTTTAGACATGGTGAGAAAACCCATTCCGCGATAAATGAGGGAAAATGATATGGAACCATGCCTTTCCCAAATGAAGTTGTGTGAAAGTGAATGCAGTAGATTAGACTGGAATTTTAACTTTAATTTTTAATTCCCCACGTCAGTTCTTTTATTTAGTAAATACGCCCTTCCGGAGCTAAACGTTCATACCTCATTCCATATACGTTTTTCCTTTATCTCTGACTTTCCATGTTTTCTTGGGAAAGGCAGTCATGTTGTTCTCCCATTGGTTTTTTTCATGATTTGGAATTTAGAATTTTCCTATTCATAGTTTGAAAAGCAATATGACATTTAAGTCAGTGGCAAAATGCGTTCAAATATAAACTGAAATCTGCTTATTAGTCAGAATAACAAAAACTGGTGGTTTAACAATGTTCTTCTTCCTTGAAAGTACCTATGATTCTTAGCAAAATATCTGCCTAAATTAAACATTCCCTTTGGTGTGGTATTTAAATATAGTAGCTTTTGTTCATTACGATCTCTGAGGATAATTCAAGGCAAAAGTTTATTTTTACCGTGAAAAATAAATCGACTGAAGGAAGAAAGATTTGTAACAAAAATGTTCAGCATTTGTGACGCAGAGTGAGTCATTTTCTTTTAGAATAATATCAGTGCAAACCCCAACTCAATAAAACTTAACACAAATAAAGTCTTCAGTTTGGAATATATTAAGAACGACTTCCAAATTTGATTTGCCTAGGGCACTTCAACGTGGTGTAATGTTAAGAAGCTTGTCTTCGTAGATCAGGTACAACTGAACAATGAGTTCGATCCTCAGTGGATACCCAATTCTTTCGACCTTGTACTACAACTATGTAATTGTTAGAAATTCACCTGGCTTATTATCTTCATATGTTTTGTTAATCAGATCTCCTGTTTATTTCCCTCTGAACGTTCTCCACTGTCTTAACCGGGTATTGAACTCACACTCTTTGGGTCCTGTCACTGGATCTAACCTATGCCTTTATCCCCTGTGCCTTTATCCCCTGTGCCATGTGTCCTTGAGGACATCTGTGTATGAATTTCTGGGTATTGTAAACCTAATGTCTTCAGCAACCATTTTTACCAGTGCTCATATTGCAATTTTTTTTCTGTTATCAGTCATGTTTTTACCAGAGCTCATATTGCAACTTTGTTGTTATTATCGCTTTTCTCTGGCATTCCTTATTACTGGTTCCCATATTGTATTAATTTTTATGCTTGGTCAGCTCAGGAGACTTTTGTGGCCTAGCATATGTGCTGATTCATTAAGTTTACGAATTCCCCTCCCAAAAGAAAATTCAATATGAGCACTGGTAAAAATGGTTGTTGAAGACATTAGGTTTATAATACCCAGAAATTCATACACAGATGTGCTCAAGGACACATGATAATGGCTTTGGTTAGATTCAGTGACAGGACCCAAAGAGTGAGAGTTCAATACCCGATTAAGGCAGTGGAGAACTTTCAGAAGGAAATTAACAGGAGATAACTAATAAGTGACATCCATTAAACATGGCACGTGGAACTAGAACAGTCTACCCCAGTGAGCGAAATAAAGGGTTCAGTTCGACATTCCAACCACCTGAAGAAGGCCGAAGCGTACAGCGGCCGAAACGTTGTGATAAACATGGCGACGAAGATGAGGACAATAGTCCGAATAATGTACATAATACCTCATCTCAGAAATATAGACAGATATTGAAGATTTTTATTTCTGGTATTTTTTTTCTTAAAAGGTATAGCTGGTAATATTTTATTCAAAGAATATACTGCTAGTAATAATTTTTCTTCAAAAATTTATTGCTGGTAATAATTTTTTACAAAGTATTTCTGGTATTAAAACCTACATTCATAGTGTTTTGACCCCAGTTTGGAGCTTAACTATTTACCCATAGTTGGGACCCCAACCCTATTTACCCATAGCTGGTGTTCCTGGGAACATCAGAAATTAAGAGGTGGTTCCACGCTCCTCAAAGCCTTGTGATTAGAGGCGTTGCTGTTGTACGTAGTTTATCGTCTTACCCTGGACGCGGATGTAGTTTATCGTCATACCCAGGACGGCTGACCCTGGACATCTTGACTACCGGATATACTAGTGTAAGCCGACTCCATGTATAGTACGATCCCTGATTTTTTCAACCCCTCCAGAAAAAAAATTACCTCTGTATACGAAAATGCATGATTTTTAACCCCTTCAAAAAGATTACCTGTGTATACTGCGGCCTCTTATAAAAAAAACTCATAATACATTATACTCGACTATACACGGTATTTTGTTGCTTGCATGCCACAATTGTTGACGGAGTGGAGTCGTTGACGGTGCAATTAAGCAAATCAGTCACAGGCAACCGTCTTACCTATTAAGGTAGTAGCAACAAGAAGCTGTTGCTCCAGTTGCTAATCCTGACAGGAGCTGTTAAGAATCACCCTTTATCTCTCACTTTTTCTTTTATAGATTCAAACGAGATGGTTCGTGTCAGGAATGTTTGTTGTTAGCGAATATTTCTAGTCGGCATAAGTTAATGAATCAAGATTATGAAGAAACTGTCTAAAGTCCATAGAGTTTTTGTCCCTGGGAGCGTTATAATTTTAATTTTAAAAATATAAACAGTACTGTAAAGTTATTGAACCGACCGAGAAAATCTCTCGCAATAAAATATATATTTGGTCAGGTTTTGGAAAGTGGGTCGAACCATCAACTTTCATTACTTTATTTCGTGTTATCGCATGGAAGTGACGTCATGTGTAAAACGGTTTGTAACTAATATATAATATAAATGGACAAAAGAAAAACTAAACTTAGAGACGACGCGTTTCGTCCTCTGAGGGACTTTATCAAGGCAAGTGTAGAGTCTCTCAGAAGAGGTAATGGGCCTTGCTAAAGTCCCTCAGTGTTGGCTAAGATATGTTTTCCTTTTGTCTTTTTTTATATTGTTCTTTTTACAGATATACTCTAACTGAAAATTTTCCCATTATATATATATATATATAATATATATATATATATATATATATATATATATATATATATATATATTTCATCCAAGAAAGGGAACGACGTCACAAAGACGCAGGTGACGTTACTGAGTGTGAGAGAATATATGAATAAGTAAAACATTGAGCAGAGAGAACAATAAAAGAACACGAATTAAGAAAATAGGAGATAACGATTGGCATTACATTTAAATTTTTGACGTTCAAAGTTGCCTGGGAAGCAAGAATCTAGAAGAGAGTTCCACATGCGAGAAGTTCGAGGAAAGAAATTGTTAGCATAGAACTTGTGGTTATATCTAAACTTTTCAACTGTAAAATGAGTAGATCTTGCTGCCAATCTAGTACTTCACTTAATCTCATCATTATATGTATATATTTATATATATAATGTGTGTGTGTGTTTTCACGTTGGCTACTTTTATTTGATTTCATGGTTTTTCGATTCATTCAGTAAAAGGAATAGTTCACTTTCTGAAAGTATTTCTAGAAATAATGATATCTTAAAGATGGGTGAAAAAAGAAGATAAAAATCGTGTTTCATTTGCTGTTTGGCATCTAAAAGCATCGCGTAAGAATGTTTTAGTCGGAGAAGCTGTAGGCCGTTACTCGACATGTAAGTCGTGTACAGAGAGAGCTTAAGTGTTGCTTCAATGTTCACTTCGAGACGTCATTTTCTTTTATGCTCACAGAAATTGCAGACGCTCACCAAATGGAGACAATCTGAGCAGAAAATAGCAGCCATTTTGAGAGAATACAGCAACGAAAAAGATTTGCTTATTTCAAGTTTTCCTTTTTTGCTTGTTTATAAACAATGAAGTTCTCTCGCGAGATTTCCGAGGTTGGGGTTGAGCGAGCGCCGTCAATTCTTTCTTTTCGTTTGTTCCCCTGCCAGAGTAAATCGTTGCTGTTCGTGTGAGTCAAATGTTTGAATTGACGCAAACTCTCAGTCGGTCAGAAGCTGCGTAAAGGACGTTTTTGATTCTAAGACTGAGGAAAAGAACATTTTTACGTTCCTGGAACAAGAACGAGAATAGGAGCATCAGTGATCGTTCTCGTTCGCTCCAGATGTTTGTTTGTTTTTTTAAATTCTATTTCTAAAAGACTCTTAAAAGAGTTAGTTAGGTGATATTTGTGCCCCGTGATCTACAACTTTGTTCAAATGATTTTGTTGTCCTTTAGCATTGGCGAACACTATGAGTGAATATTAACAACGTAATATCTACTGACCTAACTTCCGACTTAAGATGGGTGACACGTGTAGCAATATGAGTCAGCTGCGGTCTTGTTAAATTGAAAAACAACGGGACCTGTCGAACAACTCGATAGGGAACATTTACTCTCGACCGATGGTTATCAACTGGCAAGAGCAAGAGTTTCAGACTGAGAGTAAGTGACAAAAGGAAGATTAATTACTTTTGTAGAAAAGATGACTAGAAAAAGAAATGTTCTGTTTATTTTTTTTATATGAGGTATTGTAATTATTTGCATTACTTACATTATTCGGACTGTTGTCCTCAGCTTTATTGCCATATTCATAACGTTTCGGCCGTTGTACGATCTGGCTATCTTCAGGTGACTGGAATTTCGGAATAATTCGAAAATCCAATCACCTGAAGAAGACCGGAGCGTACAACAGAAGAGGTGTCGTGAATATGGCTATAAAGATGATGACAACAGTCTGAACAATGTAAATAATTTAAACAAAGACAATTGATGTCTATAAAAAGGACCATCCCGCGTAAGGGTAAACGGAAGTAACTAAGTGGGCCTCGCAGAACGGACGTAGAAGATGGCCAGTGAACTATGCACCTCCCCACTCACTTACGCCCCATGTCTACTCCGCTCGCTTATAAGTTATAACCCAAAAGTAAAATCTGGTTTACTGCTAGAAGTTGTTTTGTTTTTTACTCGTGGGTAACGATCTGGCCAAAGAGTAATTTTTAAGCCACAAGTGTTTGACTAGAAGAAACTGCACTCTGTCAACGAACCTGGTGTCCTGCAGCGTAACGCACGCTCGGAAGGAAAACTGGGCAAAGAATTCTATATCTAACAATAAATAAAGTTCTAGAAGGCAGTTCTCTCAATCTGTACTCTCTCTCTCTCTTCTGTATTTATTTCATTCGCTTTTCTTTTCATATTTTGTTTAGGTTTCTTTCTTATGTTCTGCATTTATACCTTCATATTGTTGCGAATTACCTTACGTTCCACTCAGGCAGCTTTTTCCAAAGAGCTGCCACATAGTGGAACAGGCTCCGGCGTGGATGCTTCCCTGCACGCTACAATTTTAATCCATTCAAATCGTTATCTATCCTACTTATTCTCATAATATTTACTTGCTCTCCCACCTCTTTCATTGATATCATGCACCTCATTGGAAATAACCATTTAAATAATAAGCCTCTTTCTCGAGTGTCTCTCTAGCCTCGTATTGGAACTCTTAGTATGAAAAATACTTGCTCTTCCGAATAATATTATTGTAAAGAAATGTAACAGATTTGTTAAATTCAACAGACAATATCAGTTTAGTTATTTTTTCCACAATTTTTCCAATTATTTTACATTCAAACATAATTGTAGTTAAACTTCCCAAAGTTCATATTTTTCTTTTGTTTTTGTTTAAAGAATTTTGACTATCTCAGTCATTATCAAGAATTGAATGTTGCCAGTGTGGTATATTACTAGCTACATCCTGGCATATTTGGAACGCTACAATTCAAGTTTAATTCAAATATACGCGCATCGTCTAAGTCGCGTCATGAGCAAAACGGTTTCGCCAAGCTTTACTGCACTGGAAATGAATGTACAAGATATGTTATACTTATTATTATTACTTAATAAGAGAGCAACAAGAAAAGTAACTCTGGAATAGAAGTATACGAAGCCCAATTCACCCATCATCACACCCAGTCTGACAAGGGTATACCAGACACAGGCATCATAGACCAACGGGCACGTTATAGTAATAGACAATGATGATGATAATATTTTTTATTATTTTATACGCATATTAAATATTTTGTACATAATCTATATAATAATTGCGAATGTCATTGTGTCACACTTTTTCAACTTTTCTCTTAGAGACTGTAGCTCAATATATGATATTAATTTGAAATAGGCCGACTCTGTGAGTAAATCAAAAAAACTCCGGACCCGCAATCCTGAAATTTTGGATTCCCAAGTTTTCATTACTGCGATTGTTTTCGGAGTTTTTTGTTTTTTTACGTGATTTTTTTTTTTTTTTTATGGTAACAATTTTTATAACATGGAAATAAATTTGGGAATAATCGAAATTAATTGTCAAATCCAGCGAAAGTCACCCTTGACATAAAAATAATTGTTTGTACGGAAAGCAAGGACCTATGTGCATCACATTTTCTTTAAATTAAGTGACAGCAGAAGAATTGTCGTTGAACTTTTAAAAAGTAAGCTTAAATATTAATGCAATACTTAAATGCAGTGATCAATTTTGAGTCCTTCTGTAGTTTATTGTTGCCTATAGCATCTGCTGTACTATTGTGGCGAAGGCCCAGTCAAGTGCCCTTCGCAGGAACTAGTTCAAAGGCTGCTAGGGCGTCTTTTAAGCTAGTTTCAAATAAGTGTAACATCCAGTCTAGGAAAAGACATTGCTAAATTCAAAACCGTGGAGAAAGAAATAAGAAACCAGTCCGTTGTCTTCCCTGAGAAGTCACAGCAATTCACAGATAATAAAAGAAAAGAAATCAAGGAGAGACATGATCGTCCATGTCTTGAAGTAACATAGCATTTAAAAGAGAGAAAAAATACCATTATTCGTCTGATATGTTGATTTCCAATGTGAAGAATCAATTTGTTTCATTTGTTTTCATCTCTTAGCATTAGAAACAATTCCATCTTGAATTTTTATTACATGAAGCATTGTCAACTACTGCTAAGTTTTTACTTGTATTTATTTCATTTTCATTTCTTTTGTTTTTCATATAATCGTATCTTGAATTATTGTCAACCATTATTAATTTTGACTAGTATTTCTTTCATCTTAATTCCTATTGTTTTTCGTTTAATAGTAATATTATCTTTAAATAATATTTATTTGATTTAAATGTATTTTGCTTTTCATTTTCAACTCCTCCAGACCGTCAGTCTATGTATATAAGTTAGCAGTGACGATCGAAAATAAAGATCTGATTAGATGTATTAGTGATTAATTGTTGACAGATTTATTTAATAAAAATTGGCTTTGGTTGTTAAGTACGTTTCAAAAGGAAATTTTTCGTGATTCTCACTGTAAATGGGGATAATTTTAAATTCAGCCAAACATAAAAATAAAAAAAATTGGATTAACGGGGCAAATATAGTGAAATAAGATATGTTTCTTTTGATTTTAATAAATAAACGGGATATAAAACTGGCTCAAAAATTCGCTGTAAAAAGAAAAAAAAATCCATATTAAAAATAAGGTTTAAGAATAATCTGAGATCTTAATTGATCCAAACGAAGTAATACATTATCGATTTACTTGAAATTAAAACATTCATTCCTTTTTATTATTATAAACACAGCTTATCACACAATAGCCTGTGGTTATTTACGACTGTACCTATTGTGATGGAACTTATTAAATCTCAAATCTAGTGGAGTCAGCTTGAAAATTAACACTTGAATTCTAACATTTAGCCGCCCCAAAATATTAGCTTCTAATACTTGAATCGATCTCGTTAAATTTGTTTCGAATCAAGACAATCCGTGATTGGCCTTTGCCAAATTTGGCACGGTATCGCATTTTATTAACACTTGAAATGTGATTCAAGTTTCCGCTAAGAGTCTAAAAGCCAATGTCTTCACTGCAGCTCGATGTTAGGACACTGTGAAGAGATATTTGTCATCGACACACAGCTTAATATAAGGTTGAAGACCAAAGTAAGTATGGAAGTGAGTGTAGGACGAATGTGCTGCGCCAGTCTTCCAAGTGGAAAGATTTGTCATATTTTGCTTGTATTCGATTTTCAAGAACAAGTAAAAGAATACAGATTTTTATCCTTAACCTTGGGGTGGTAGCACCTGTTAGGGTCCCAGCTATGGGCAAATAGCGAACCATACACACCCCGAACTGGGATAGAAACACTATGAAGGTATAAACATATATTTTTAAAGTAAAAATACCAGCAACAGATTGTAATAGTAAGAAAAAATATATTAATAATACAAAGCTCCCAAGAAAATTAAATTTCGGCATTAAATGACCTATAAGGAGTTGATATGCCGTTAAACAAACAAACTAACCCTTATCTTATTAGATTTGTGCGTTATCGGCGAACCGAGTTCAAATTCCGGTCGAAGCTTTAACGTTCACTTACGCTTTTGGGAAAACTATAAAGAGATCTCTTCCCCTTTCAACAGTTTAAATAGCAGGTTAAACTGGATTTCTTAGCCTTGTCAAACTGAGGAAAGTGATAAGTTTTAAATTCAAAACCTTTTGGGTGTGGAGCTAGTAATTCCTCTTCGCAAATACTTACTTGCTGCAACAGCAATGACTAGCGCCGTGCAGCTGGAACCTTATACTCTACAGGGAGCTTATCGGTTCAACTGACCGATCGGCCCTTCACACAATCTTCCGTTCAGTTAAGTTAAATATCGGTGAGTGGGAGGATGAAGGAGAAAAATATTTTTGTCGAGAAGTCTTCTCTATTTACCGAAACAGTTTAATTGAATTATAGACGAGATGCAGTTGGAAATAAGCTGGATTGGAATGTCTCGAGGGCAATTTTGGAATTCCGAAGATTTCGGATTGAAGAGGGTCCTGTGTTAATTAGGAGGAAGCGGAAGTATTTATATATTTATTCGACAAACATTCTTGAATGTTTTTCAAGCCGTTATTCGAACAGTACTGAACGAAACATTTCTTTTTTTTTTAGTTTTTGGCTTTAAAAAATGTTAATTTTATAAATATTTAAAAAAAAAATTCTATTTGCATTTTGTCACAAGATTTTCTTGTAGAATTCTCTATTGTCATTTATTTGCACACACACACACATATATATTTAATAAATATTATATATATAATGTTTATATATATATTATATAAACATATATATATATATATATATAAACACACGCATATATATATATATATATATATAATATATATGTGTGTGTGTGTGTGTGTGAATTTAAATAAATGATTCCAACAAGGCGTGTGTGTGGAGAAAGAATTTATTTGGCGACCTTCGAACACCACGTGGTGATAATTAACTGTCCCTACCCCGCCTTTTCGCTTCAATCGTACCTCACTCATGGAGAAGATACAAGGGAGACAACTCCACGTTGATTAACAATTTTTTCCCTTTTTTTCTTTTCTTTCTTCTTTCAGATGACTGTCTGAAAAAGAGAATTAAAAAATTTTTTTTGAATTTGTTAAACAGATGATTTCTTGGGCTCTGATATAAAGCCAAGGAATTTAAATGATGGTACTCCTTTCTTTGTCAATGAGTCTGCAACGAAGGGCAGAGTCTCGTTCGGGGAGGTAGACTGTCCCTGAACCCGTTTTTACGGGTTCAAATAGGGAATATTTTTGGCCGAGCCGTTCGTGGGGGGGGGTAGATATATTATATATACTAGCTGCGATCAATTCCAGCTAGACGGTGGAACTCTCTGCCTTCGTTTATGCGGGTTCTACGGGCAGTTTTTGGCCGAGCCTACGGGCTCGGAAGACCCACGTTAAGGAAGGCCTTGTGCCACATCTACCCTTGTTGGTGGAGGGCTAGTGAATATTGACTAGTTGAGATCTGTTCCAGCTGTGCTGGTCAAACTCTGCCTCCAGACAGAGAGTATCCCCAGATGAAGCTATGCCGAAGGGCAGTCTTGTATCTGGGGAAACAGCTACCCCACCCAGTTTTATACGGGGTCTACGGGGAATTTTTGGCAGAGCCTACGGCCTAGGATGCCCCACATTAAATTCGGCCCTGTGCCACATCTGATCGCGTGGGGCGTTTAGTAAATATACTAGCTGGGATCTGTTACTCAGCTCTTAGCTGTTGTCGAACTCTCTGCCTTTGGGCAGAGAGGAACCCGGACGACGCTATGCCGAAGGGTAGAGTCTCGTCCTCGGCGGTAGACAGACCCAAACTCGTTCATGCGGGATTTATGGGCTCGGATTACCCCACATTAAATTCGGCCTTGTGCCACATCTACCCTCGTGGTGGTGGCGGTGGTGGTGGGGCTAGTAAATATTGACTTGCTGGGATCTGTTGAGTACGACTCAGACTTACGCGAGAACTACCAACATTCCAATAGTAGCACTCACTACCGCATTGACTTGCGATGACCTTGTGCATAACTGTTACCTTTATTCTTATTGTACTGGTTTTTACAATAAACCATTACTTATTTTATCCACCTTGTTTTTCAAGTATATATTGCTATTAGCACGGAATATAGCAGACTCTTTATTGTTAATCTGAAAGCCGGGTTTCAATTTCAGTAGCGTTCGTTATATTTCCTTAGGCGCGAATACCCTTTGGAAAAGTATGAATCCTTCTCACCCCCATCTTTGGGTTAATTAATAAGACTTGTATCACTAATTATTATCTCCGAGACTTTAAAAAATATTTTCTGGATTTAAATTACCTGCAAATTGATGATAAGCGGTAGAAATGGAATCAATCAATCAATATTATAGAATGTAAGTCAACCTTCCGACCATGAGACCCAGGTTCGAATCCTACCATACTCGATTTGTCAGTGAAGTAACTTCGTGTTATCAGCTAGTTCAGGCGATCGCAGCGTGCGGCACCTTTGGGAAATGCCTGAAAACCATAGCACGGATTGACCAAAAACTTGTGGGTGAAATTGGGTAGACGGAACTATTTGGGATAGATCGATGATTAAGCTACCACGAAGTCCCAATTCGTCGTAATCGAAGGCTTTAGCGGACTAGCCTTGCTCACACTGTTGATCACGCCAGATAACGCACTGTCTCCCAGAAACTGTAACTAAGGTTCGCTCAGCATAGTTGCAATATAAATCATAGGTGGGTTCTGTGGGTGTTGAACAAAAAAAAATGTGCCTGAGTCGCCGAGGATTGTCTAGCCGCTCTAGACAGGCAACGGAGCGGCCAACTATTATATCCCAGTTTCTCCCTTCCAACCTTATTCCACTACTGCTTAGTAGTGAAAGGAGGAGGCGTAAGAGCCTTAAATGTGAGTGAAGCAGGAGTTTTGAGGAAAATGAGAAAAGAAGACCTGAAAAATCTTTACTCTCCCAGAGTATATTATAGACAGGATGGACAGAGTAAAGCAGCAAGGAACCTACCTAATTAGTGTGTGCAAATGGATAGCAGAACAGTTTGGACGAACTAACAAAAAGACAATACTTACTATGACCTACAAAGAAATGATCGCCCAAATGATCGCCAAACCATGATCGCCCAGAAAATTTGGATTATTATTTTTATTTATTTATTCACTTGTTTATTTTTTATTTATTTATTTTTTATTTTATTTTTTATTTTATTTTTTATTTTTTTATTTTATTTTTTCTTTTATTTTTTATTTTATTTTATTTTTATTTTATTTTATTTTTTTATTTTTTTTCTTTATTCTTTTGTTTTTATTCTTTTGTTTTTATTTGCTTTTTTATTTTATTTTATTTTTTCTTTTATTTTTTATTTTATTTTTATTTTATTTTATTTTATTTTTTCCTTTTATTTTTTCTTTTTTCTTTTTCTTTTTTTTTTATATTTTTTATTTTATTTTTTATTTTTTTGCTTTTTAAAACAATACCGTTAGTCTCCGAGCGTTAAACATAATTCTAAACTTTCCGATCCAAGCTGTTAGCGTATCGGTTGTAGAATGTAAAAAGATGACCCGAGTATTGTGATAAAACAAAAGCACCCGAATTTAATTGAAAGAAAAACTAGACAAAAGTTAATGACTGTAAGTCTTTATTCATATCTTGTATATGCGGGTAGAGATAACGGTTATCAGCTCAGAAAGGGGGTGGGGGTGGGGGGGCTGCTTCTAGGTTTACATTTCGAGTCTTTTCCCTTTACTTCGCACCGATGCGCTCGGACGTCCTGGCAATGATACTGTAAAGATCAGGCAGTAAAGCCACATCTCTGTTGCAAGTTCATTCTTCATTGTGATGAAATTCTCCAACGGTAGTTAACTTGAACATATATAGAAGTGACCCTGTCTGTCTTCTGAGGCCAATTGTTCGCCCACATTCACTAGTCTGCTCTCTCCAGCTTCAAAGAATAACTCCCTTCATCGTGAATGACGGTTATTTATATCCAGCTAATGGCACGCCATCTAGCGACTTTATTACTTCTAGTTTCAAGGACGATAATTCAGAACTGTCAGCAAATGAACGGCTGAGGATCAACGGTTAACACAGATACTTTGTAATGTAAACATAATTAGAATATTAAAAGACAGGATCTTCAGTCTATTGTTAACTGCGGCAAAGGGCGGCTTGTTAATTTTAACGCCTCCAAAACTAAACTGCTTCCATTAATATGTGTGAGAGCCTTCGATTAGCATAGTTTTACTGACTTCCATGAGAGTAGCTCGTTTTGTCTTCTCGGGCTAACGTTCTCGGCTGACATTAAGTGGAAAGACTCTATTGAATCCATTGCGAGGTCTGCTATTAAAGTCGGTTCACTGTGTCGTGCCAGACAATATTTATCTCTGGAATCTAACAAACTTATACGTCTATCATTCTGCAATATTTAGAAGATTGCTGTCACATCTGATGCCGTGCTTCCGCTGATTATCTTGAGCTCTTTGATAAAATCCAAAGAAGAATCAGCAATATTATTGGCTCTGATCAGTCGTCTCGGCTTTAGTCACTTTCTCGCCGCCGTAAGTTTGCTTTCCAGTGTCTTTTCTAGAAATACTTTCATCGTAATTGCCCTGATGAGATCTTCGCTCTGGTGCCTAGAATTTAGGAGCAGTACTAGACTGGCGACGAGGTCTCACCAATATACGGTTGAGCTGGCTAGATGCAACCATAATGCTAACAGTTTCTTTTCTCGCACTTCTCGCTTGGGTAACTCCATTCCAGAGCCATGCTTTCCAGCCAACTTTAATTTTTAAAACTTTAAATGCAATATAAATCGCTATCTACGGTCCTCCTGATTTGTCTTCATTTGTTCTGGCTCCTTAGCAATGTTTCTAACTCTTCCACACACAGTAACCCCTTGTGACACAGTGGCCTTACTGGGTTGCTTGGGGTGAACTCAATTAAAGAAAAATAAGCATTATTCTTGTAGCATACCTACGGACGATAATGGGTATATCCATATTCACATAAATACAGTAGTAAATACTGTATGTTGGTCTGCAGTCGGAGATTCGTCTCCAGCTGTGCTGGTCAAACTCTCTGCCTCCAAGTAGAGAGGATCCGCAGATGAGGCTATGTCGAAGGGCTGAGTCTCGTCTCGGGAAACAGCTACCCGACCCTGTTTTATGCGGGATCTCCAGGGAAATTTTGGCCAAGCCTACGGTCTCGGATACTTCACATTAAATTCAGCCTTGTGCCACATCTGATCGCGTGGGGCGGTTAATAAATATCCTGCAGTCGGAGATTCGTCTCCTGCTGTGCTGGTCAAACACTCTGCCTCCAAGCAGAGAGGATCCCCAGATGAGGCTATGTCGAAGGGCTGAGTCTCGTCTCGGGAAACAATTACCCGACTTCGCTTTATACGGTATCTACGTGGAATTTTTGGCCGTGCCTACGGGTTCGTATACCCCACATTAAATTCTGGCTTGTGCCACATCTGACTGAATGGGGCGTTTGGTAGATATCCTGCAGCTGGAGATTCATTGTAGAATTCACTTGACTCACTTCTAGCAGTTGACTACATCTACGCGCCGCTGGCGAATCTTATATGTCTTGTACGTGTCCTAAGTATTATCGTTGATTACCAACCTTCTTTTGATTATTCTCTTCAGTAAGCTTCCCTAGGTTACAACAATTATATATCTCCTTTTATGTGTTATGTCCTTCCAAAACGTCCCCATCTTAGCTCCACTACCCATTTTTTTGTATTTTTTGGAGATTTTCACCCCAAACAAAGCAGTAAAAACACTGAGACGTACAGGTTTACTGACGGTCAGAGAATATGAGAAAAAAAGAAAACATCGTTAAGGAGAGAGAGAGAGAGATGAGGAATCAAGAAAGCATAACAATTGATATTACATTTAAATAAAGTATTGAATAAGTTTTAGCGTTTCATTTATCAAAATCTTCATCAGATGAAAATTAATTAATAAGCAAAGATCGCGATCAAAGTCGAATAAAAAGAAAAAAAACTGGAAGAGAGTTCCATAAGTGAGAAGTGCGACAGAAGAAACTGTTAGCATAAAACTTACGGTGACATCTTTAAGTGCAAAATGATGAGACCTAGCGGACAATCGAGTACTGCGTACTAGTAATTCATAAAGTCTAGATATCATAGATGGAAGCTCATCAGAACAATTACCATAATTATCATTTATTATCCCCTTTTTTAATCTCCTCTCTTATTTATTCTCACGAAGCCGCTTTGTAGGGTCCTTATTGTTTCCTGCTGCCCTTCTTGTCTTGTGTATTTCCTGTGAGTATTACAAACCTTTTGGATCTCTTTCCTCATCATACGTCCCAGAAATATCAACTCTTTCTGATTGTTAATATCATTCTCCTTGAAATTCTTATTTTTCTTAAAAACGTCCTTGTTATTCACATTTTCTGTACATGATGATTATAGCAATTGTCAGCAGAACCACGTCTTTATTGTTTTCCCGTCTCTTATTCATCTGTAGGGAAGAGGACTCGCTGTGCAATACCATATCGGAGATAATACATTCCGCCACATCTATCATTAGTTAATATTATTAAAAAATAATGATTAGATATTACATAGCAACACGTAAGTATTAGTTAACTATTAAGTATCACTAGAAATACCTGTGAAGATTTCACGTATTTCCTATTTGAATTTTCTTATAAAACTTAATTCCTAAGTTAATGATTGAATAATCTCATGGCGAGGTCTACGACAAAATAATATCCGTAGAAATCTCCCTGTCGCGTCGTTAAATATTTAAGTTTGACAATTTTAACAAAATATTTCATTAGCAATAATAAATATGAATGCTGGTCGTGATTTGAAGAAATAACGGAATAGTCCATTATTTATGAGGTATTGTCAGGGTGTAATGGTCGTGCTAACTAAGGCAGAGAGAAGCAGTATTATAATATGATTATTGGATGTTAATATTATGAAAATTATTATTAGCTATTACATAGCAACATGTTTAGATTATTTACACGCCTTAGTTCATTGTTCCAACGACAAAATTCACTTAGCCAGAAAAAAAAACTCATTCGATATCTTGCGTAGTCATTACTCAGGCTTTTTTATTGTTGCGTCTATGACATTATGTTGCTTTTAGCGTTTCATTTATCAAAATCTTCATCAGATGAAAATTAATTAATAAGCAAATATAGCGTTCAATTGTTTTGATTTAATATTGAATTTTTTTTTTCAAATGAAATACATTCGAAATTTATGCAGAAATGCGTTCCTTTCTATGAAAGGAGTTCTTCCGACTAATTGAGGTTTTATCGATGCAATCCTATATGTCTCAGGTGAAAGGAACAATATACAGTGTAACCCGGATATAAGAGAGTTGTCGGGACCGGAGAAGAAGTCTCTTATATCCGGTTTTCTCTTATATCCGGGTTTGGTCTATTTTGTTTAGGTAAGTATGGCTCTAATTTGGGACCAGAGAAAATCTCTCTTATATCCGGGTTTCTCTTATATCAGGGTTACACTGTACAATGCACGTTGATTATAATTTTACATCAAGAGAAATAATGAAAGTACAGCGATGCTTAACTCTAAATGAAAACTTTTTCGTGTCTGATGTGACTAAATGTATAAACAAGCCGATCGCATTTAGCTTTCTGCCACCTTTGTTTTTTTTTGGGGGGGGGTCGTTTTTGACCGCTATATTTTTCTGTGGGCAAAGGTGATATGGTGCAGGATCCAAGACGTAAATTTATCAGAGAAGACACCGAAATCAATGCACTCTCTATATAATTTCGACTCAATAAAAGACTAATTAAAAACTGCAAGTCGAAGTTATGGTCATTTTTATTACGACGAAGAGCTAATGAATGTGTGTATTGTTTTGTAAAAGGTTACATGATCACGTACTTGTGGGATATTAGAGAAATCTGACTTGAAAATGCAATGAAGCAGCTGAAGTACTTGAGTATATTAAAATGATGCCAAGTGTGGGGGTTCGAATCGAGGTACAAAAACATCACCAGAATGGTGAGGTTTGCGGCAGTTTCCTTGTCTCAACTCAATCTAATTGTGTCCAAAATTATTTAAATTTAATAAATATTTTAATATCTCAGAAGATTACATCAAACACACCATATACTCCCCTCCTCACACATTATATAGGGGTTATCAAAAGTTCTTTCGCTTTACGAAGTAGATTTAATTTTCTACGTAATATGTAAACGATGTTTTGGGCCATGGTGATATATATATATATATATATATATAATGGCCAAATACAGTGGTCAAACCACTCGCATCCATGCGCTCGCACTTAGACGCGGTTATATGTGGAGCACGAATGTATACGCATATTGCAAAAAACAAAAGACTGATCACAGGCGCGCGCGCAAACACTACACACCATGGGAAGCGTGTATGTATGTATGTATATATCTGTGTATCCTAATTCCTCATAATAAGGCAGTATGTATCTATAGAGAGGGAGTGCGCACGTACATGCGCGTACTGGTATATATATATATATATATATATATATATATATACACACACACATACATGTTAACAAGAATAAAACTGCTCATGGGTACACACGCGAACCCTACACAACATAGGAATCGTGTGTGTGTTTGTATGTATGTATGTATGTACATATGAGTGTACTAATTCCTTATAATAAGGCTGTATGTATGTATGGAGAGGGAATATACATACGCGTACGCATGCTGACAAAAACACAAATTTCAATAGATCTAAGAACACACAGGGATCATTAAAAGATAATAATATAGATATCTTCCTCACCCTTTCTCGGACCAGTGTTAATTGTTTTATTACCCTTCGCCCAGAACTTTTTCACTGCCAATTCAAGAAAGACATTTGGGTCACTAACACACAAAAAGAAAATGTCCAATATCGAGAATATTTCACATTGAAAAGCATAAAAAAAATGAATTCCTTTTAATAATATGTGGAAATATCCACTCTTTGCCTGATGAAGATCGCGAGATCGGAAACCCGTGTAGCAAAATTATGGAAAATAAAACATAATATATTTTTTTTAAAAATCCACATTACAACCAAAACCGTTTGCGGTTTCTCTCTTATTTTTAATATAAACATTTTTCACTCGTTGGAACTACTATAACCTCTTCCCTTTATATATTTATATATATATGGTTGGGCAAAATGTTCGTTCGATTATACTTAACAAACCGCACGAACCTTTTGGCCAACCCTATATATATATATATATATATATATATATATATATATGTATATATTTAGTGTGTGTGTGTGTCTGTGTGCGTATCACTTCTCAACAGACGTAACGTATCTTCCCGATACCTTTTCTATATTTTTTCATGCTAATTGAACTGATGAGCTTTTCTCTTTCTCTTTGTTACCTCGTTTTTACCAATTTAAGCGCAGTACTAGATTGACAGTTAGGTCTCGTTATTTTACAGCTGAAATTGCTAAATTCTTCATGCTCAAAAATTTTAATATCATTTGTCATCTTCTGTCTCCTTGATATCAGTTCTTTGATTGTCTTCTCTCTTTAATAACGAGATTTCTCATATTCTTTCAATCTCATTAAGTCCTTGCTGCGACGATTTGATGAATTAATTATCAACTTCGCATTAGCGATGACAATTAGTAGTGTCCATTTAGTAATGATGGCGAGCACTTCAAAGATGTTTACGAAACAGGGAAGTGAAAGCAAACAAGTTATTAGCTTGAGTCATAGCGTCCATGTTTTATTTTTTTGTTTTTTGAAGAATGATTTGATAAGGTACAATTTAATTTTATTCAATTATATATTCACCATTGTTGTGACTTGGTTCCACTTAACAAGCAGCTCTTCGGTACCTTTTCTATAAAATTCCGCAGGATTTTTATGTGAAAAAGTTTTTTCGACGTAATGTAATAATCGGTTGATGAAAGGACTGACGAATATGGCGATTGGAGACCAGCCGAGTTCTTTACTATTTTTCTGTGTAGTTCTTGCTGTATACAGCCTTGCGTTATCATGGGGAAGAATATTCTTCCATTCAATTCTACTGGCGTTCAAAATCTATTCTATGCTAGTGCCTTCCACATTTCTTCTAATCACACCGTATGATTAGTAGTTAGTTAGTATGATGCATTCATCATTACGGTTAGTTCCCCAAAACGCCATTTATTTATGACTCAAACCATTTTTTTCTTTCCTGGTTAAGTAGAATATCTATATATAAAGTTGTAGCCTCTGTCTGTCTGCTGCTTATTTGTTATCGAACTACTCGCAGAGTTTTGGAGATGGACCCCATAACCATATATATTCTGAAACTTCATTACTCAGGGTACTTGGATGAGTATATTTCATTTTGATCAATGTGGGTCTCCGAGAGCGCAACACCCGCACTGAATTTTTCCCCTTTACCTTAAATGAAATTTAAATTAGAACAATGAAATGACTCCTAGGGTACTTGGATAATTATATTTCATTTTCATAAAAGGGGGTGTCCCTGGGGGGACACTAACACCCAACAGAAACTTCTTTCCCTTTGATCTAAATTAAAGTTGAATTTGAACAAGGGAATGACACCTATCCGAAATATAGGAGAAAACCAGAAGATGGAGGTCACATCAGCAAGATCATTGAATAATAGTGAAATGCATAATTTTCCCCCATAAATTATAACAATGAATTACAATCAATCATTTCCTTACAAAAGCAAGGCGCGGGTAATTTGGCTAGTAAATACATACAGTTTAAAGAAAGATTTTTATGGTTTCTCTTTGGTCTGTCAAAATGACCAGCATCGCTACTTTTGCATTTTGAGATCATTAAGTAAAACTTATGGTTTGTTTATTTCTGGATTTGTCTGCATGGATCTGACGAGATGCAATTCACTTGTTTTTTGTTTTTTTTTCTTTCATTTTTCTTTCTTTCTTTTCTTTTTCTCTTAAGGTCGTTAAGTAAACTTTAACAAAAATGACTTGTGTACATAATACCTTATCTTCTCCGTCAGTTTATATTGTCGCATGTAACACCTGAGACTTGTTTTGTTTGGAAACTTACGTTTATCTTCTATTTCCTTATTTTTTCAGGTGAGTAGAAAGTTGTTTACAGATTATTTCCAAATATTTCGAACTTGCCAGCCCAAAAAAAGAATGAGGCTCAGAATTCCAGGAAGGTAAGCTTGTTTATTTCTTGCAAGATATGGAGCAGCTGAAACCCACCCATACACAATGATGACAACGAGCCCTGCGGACAAAGTTGGACTAAAATATTAAAAACTAACCGAAAATATACGAAATAAAAGTTGCCTAAAAAATTAGCTTTTCACACACACACACACACACACACACACACACACATATATATATATATATCAAACAAATTATTTTATAATGTGTCTATCAATCGAAGTATAATAAAGAAAAATAAGAAATCTTTGCTCGTATTGTCACTCAGGGACAACAAAAATTAAGACTATTTAAAAAAAAAGAGAGAGAGAGTGTGTGTGTGTGTGTGTGTGTGTGTATGTATGTATGTATGTATATATATATATATATATATATATATATATATATATATATATAATGTGCGCTTCCCTGTAATCATATAATGTATATAAATAATACATAATAAAGCAATTAACTTTTTCACTGCCTTAAGAAACCATTATTAGTGGAAACCGCTGTAGTAGAAAACATTGGTGTTTATAATATTTTATATATATATATATATATATATATATATATATATATATATATATATAGGTAGTAATCCGATGGTATATGATTCAAGTGAATCGTATTAACACAATATAAAATATTAAAACTGATTCACACATTGTGCTTAATGTTTTTTAATAAACAGAGTAATATATTTCATACAATCGGAATTAATATTAATATATATATATATATATATATATATATATATATATATATATATATATATATATATATATATGAAAACAAATATAGTTTTAAGTAAGCTATATTTCTGTGTAAAAATTCGAAATGTTAAGGATAGAGCGTGTGTAAATAGAAAAGTGCACATTGAATTCAACACCGAGTGCCCTGAAGATTGCGTTCAAGCATGAAGCCGACTCTCGCTACTCGGTGTTTACTTCAGCGACCATTTAGCTATATATGTATACACAGTGGGTTGGAAACAAATATTCGTACACATGCAAAGTTTTAATTTATTGTATTTCCAACTAATGAATAAACATACTTTTCATATAATAAGCTGTACACAGATGCATAATAAATAAATATGCATAGAAAACAGATCAAATTCTGATTTAACAGAAAAAAATCCCATTTATCCATTTTAATGGGTGAAATATTATTCGTACAATGCAAATTTCAGATTTTAAAAATTGTAAACTGCTTTAATAATCTAGATTATTCTAGAATGTTCCCATAATCTTATCAGTAGTTATTTTTAGCCTACAAATGCAAACAGAACATTCTGTAATTGATATTTGTGCAAGAAGGTTACCATCATGGCAAGAGGTAAAGAATTGACAGATTTGCAAAAAGAACTGATTGTTAAGCTCTGAAAAGAAGGTAAAAGTTACAGGGAAATCCCAAACAACCTGAATATTTTATTTGCTACCATTATCTCATTCATTGCAAGGTATAAAAAACTCAAACTGTTGAAAGCCAAAGTACAGGTGCTCTACGGAAGATTTCTGCAAGATTATCGAGTAAATTAATGCGTCCAATTAAACAAAATCCAATGGTTACTCGTCGAGAAGTTCAGGATGATTTGATGTCGTCAGGAATCTGTGTCAGTAAACGGACACTGAGCAATGAAATGAAATATGGATAATCTAAAGTCACGCACCCATCGGAAAACTCCACTGCTATTTAAAAGAGACGGTGATACCAGATTGAAATTCGTTCGTGAACATAAGGATAAGGAAAATCGTATTGGGAAAAAGTATTATGGACCGACAAAATCAAAATTGAGTTGTTTGAACGTAATTCTAGAAAAATTATATATGGAGGAAAGATGGTGATTCCTTCAAACAAAAGAACACAATTCCAACAGTGAAATTTGGTGGTGGCAGCATCATGGTTTGGAGATGTTTGTTTTTTGCAAAAGGTATTGGCACCATATCAGTAATAGATGGCAGAACGAATGCCGCAGCACATCAAAATATTTCATAAGCAAATTTTATGATTTTAGTTGAAAATCTTGAACTTCCCCCTGATTTGATCTCCCAACAAGATAATGATCCTAAGCACACTGCAACATCTCTGAAGAAATGGCTTGCTGAAAATAACAAATATCCTGGAATTGCCAAGTCAGTCTCCAGATTGAAACCCAATCAAGAATCTGTGGCGTTATTTGAAAATTTAAATTTAATCGAGAGCTCCAACAAACATCCAGAATCTGAAGACCATATGCGAGGAAGAATAAAAGAAAATACCAACTAAAATTTGCAAAACATTGAGAGCGACAAAAACAGATTGGTTGCTGTAGAATTGAATAATGGCGATTCTACAAAGTATTAAATGAAGATTATGTATTCTTTTTTTTTGTATTATACGAATACTTTTTTCATCCATTAAAATGGTAAAATGGGATTTATTTCTATTAAATCATTTTTTGTGTTTTCTATGCATATTTAGTTATTATTCATCTGTGTACGGTTAATTATATGAAAAGTATGGTTATTCATTACTTGGAAATCTGATAAATTAAATATTTGTATCTTTACGAATATTTGTTCCCCCCAACTTTATATTTTTCAATTGATATATATATATATATATATATATATATATATATATATATATATATATATATATATATAATGTGTGTGTGTGTGTGTGTGTGACATGTTTTGTGGTACAAAATTTTGACTGCCATAAAAAGACAAAAATTATTTTTATTACCACTCATGATGATGAACATGTAAACATGTGTAAACAGTAGTACTTCGTAATGCGCCCCCAACTAATTTCCATCTAAGGAATATAATTTTTTTTCAGTACATATTGTGCATCTTTTTTATTGATAATTCTGTTGAATTTATTAACCTCGATTTAGCTCTGTTGACCGAGGTTCGAAACCGGTTAGCCTATCTCGTTTTTCAGTTTTACTTTTTTATCTATTATTATCATGAGTGGTAATAAAAATATTTTTTGTCTTTTTATGGCAGCTATATATATATATATATATATATATATATATATATATATATATATATATATATATTAAAGACATTTATATTATGTTTAACGTTCTTTTTATAGATACAAGTATTTAAGCAAATGCTCTGTTTTATAATAAACAGTATTAAATAATATTTACCGGCCTGAATGTCGGACTATGTCCAATTCTAAAATATATATATATATATGTGTGTGTGTATGTATTTTTCTATTTAAAATTCACCTTTATATTTTTGTTTCTCCTTAATGACAATAGGAGCGAAAGATTTTTTACCTTTTCCTCTTCAAACCTCGATTTGTATACACAATATATGTTCTTGTACAAGCCAATAATTTCATGATAGAATTGATATTAACCAACCGATTTTATTAAAGATTTTCGCGTTATATTTATATATTCTATATATCGTTTCAAATTCATTTCATAGCATCTATTCTTATTTTTTTAAACATTGCTAATGACACGTTTGTTGAGTGTCTGGACTTATTCTGTAAACAGGGAAATGTAATTATTTTTATTTCACAATAAATCCAAAGACATCGTCCACAGAAATAGATATCTGATGAATACAACAATATCTATATCTGTCTCTATTTTTGAGATCAAGTATTGTAATTATTTACATTGTTCGGAGTGTTGTCCTCTTTTTTGTTGCCATATTCACGACATTTCGGCCGTTGTAGGTGATTGGAATTTCGAACTGAACCCTTCATTTCATCCACTGAGGTAGATTGATCTAGTTCCATGTGCCATGCCTCTTTCGCATGCCTCAGTGTCAGTAATCTTCATGTTTTGTTCACCTCAGCTGTAGCCACGTATTTATCTCAAAATCCTTTAGGATCAAGTCACTGGATTCAACCAACGCTTTTATCCACTGGGCCATGAGTCATTGAGGATGGTAAACGGAATTTTAGGGTTTAGTTCGAAATTTCAATTACCTGAAGAAGAGGGCCGGGGTCGACAACGGCCGAAACGACGTGAACATGAAAAAGAACATGAGGACGACAGTCTAAACCATGTAAATAATAATAAATAAAATAGAAATCAAAATTACTACATCTGAATAAAATATACTTTTTAAAATATTTTTTCTTGGAAATCTAGGCGTTCTATAAACTTAAACTCTTTCATAAATTGATTTTGTTAACTTTTCTATTCTTTAAAATTAAGTATTTCTTGAGCCAGTTTGTATTGCTTCCAAGAAACTTCGACATTACTTTCTCATATCCATTTCTTGGAATCATGAACCACAGATTTTCCAGTGGATTAATATCGAGACAGGCCGGAGGCCAGTCCATTAATTTCGTATCTTTCAAACTATTATCTGGTAAAGGAAGCAATAGTGAAACTAGCAGTTTATTAAGGAGCATCGTCTTGCATGAATAAACTTGTGCAAGAATATGAAACATGAACCTTATTTAAAGTGAGCTAAACATACGACATAATAAATTTAAGAAAAGTTCAAACAAAACACAAAAGTCTTCGTATAAAAATCAATTACACACACACACACACACACACACACACATATATATATATATATATATATATATATATATATATATGAAATTATTAGAAGGATTTGAGATAATCATAATTAAGTAATTCATCGAGTTTTAGAAGAAACTTCAACAGAATGCAGAAAGCACTGGACGGCCGTTTCGTCCTATATTTGGGACTCATCAGCAGTGCGCATCCACTACCAGGAATTGAAACCCGGACAGTTACGTTATTAAGCAAAAGTCATACCAATTAATTATGATTATCTAAAATCCTCCTAATAATTTCTTGTATATCCTTGTTTGAACCGGTTTCTAATGGAGCGGCTTGGTGATAGTAGTCGTGGCTCTCGTTAAAGGAACTTGGATGAGTTTCACCACGTAATATGTGAATGAGCGGCGCTATGTGGAGTTTAATTTGTTACCTCTTCGTTACCGGGTCCCGTGGTACATTTGGTATGACGTTTGCTTAATAACGTAACTGTCCGGGTTTCAATTCCTGGTAGTGGATGCGCACTGCAGATGAGTCCCAAATATAGGACGAAACGGCCGTCCAGTGCTTTCTGATTTCTGTTGAGGTTTCTTCTAAAGCTCGATGAATTACTTAATTATGAGATATATATATATATATTCTCAATACAAATTTTGCATTTATCTACTTGCAAAAGACTGTCTATAAAAAACAATATAAATTTTGCAATTATCTATTTGCGTGTCACGAGCCTGAAATGTTCGTTTTGTTACTTTAACTTTCAGGAGTAAAAAGAGATCACGTGACTGTTTTTTTTATTCTCGGGAATACTTATAATTAATTTCTATTGCTATTTTTATTTAGCTCAAGGAGTGATAACTTTTTGCCTCTTGCTACAAACTCTCCAAGTTAAATTTTATTGGTTGTTCCTCATACCTCTCAAAACACTTATAATCTAAAAACTTAATTCTCTGCATATATCTAGATATCATCATCAAATTCTAATATCTAAACTACTAGCCCAAAATTTTGCTCGGATTCTCCCGTTTTTGTCCTGTGGGTTTTGTTGGTTGGCTATTTCTAAACAATATCCAAGCACTAATTGTCTATCCAATGTAGTTCTACAATCATTACTAAAACTTCATGTTGGGAGATCAGTTTTCATGTTTCTCTTTGTAATGTTTGCCTATTTTCTCTTGTTTTAGCCAAGAATCTTTAATCTTTTCCCCTGTTTTATATTAGCAACAGAAAATTTCGTGGTCAAAAAATATTACTTCCTTTTATTCTTATTAAAATCTCTAAATCTAAAATTGCAGCTGCTTTAGTCTTAGTTTTTGATTGTTCTGAGAACACTTTACGCTTTTTGCAATTCATGCAGTTGCGTTGTTATTTCTCAGATATGATATCTTTCATGAGCTTTGTCAATCTCATATATATATATATATATATATATATGTGTGTGTGTGTGTACATGCGCTGTTATTATTTTTTGTTTTCTATTTGAGTTTTCTTTTGATCAGATGGCAGGCTTTCTGTTGTTTGTACCAAAATTTGATTTTTTTTGTGGGCACACACACACACACACACATGTATATAAATATATATAGATATAATTATTTATTCGAAAATTATAACATACATATGTTATAAAATCACTACAAAAATAGCCATTTTGTTTCAAAACTTCTGGTGTCTTATTCTACACTCAACACTATCACTTGATAAGACACCAGAAGTGTTGAAACAAAATGGCTATTTTTGTAGTGATTTTATAACATATTTATGTTATAATTTTCGAATAAATAATTATTTGCTCTACTCTGTATTGATCACTCTTTTAAGAATAGTATTTGTTGATTATTGGAATTTATTCCGTATACACCAATCCTATACTTGTGTTGTATATATATATATATATATATATATATATATATATATATATATAAATTGGGGAAAATGTATGACAGACTGGAAAAAGTTTACTTATGACGTGTTTCGCCCTTCAGGACTTCATCGGACTAAATTTGTTATGTTGGTAAATGAAGCATTATTTTTCTACATTGAGAACATACTAATAAAGTAAAGAAATATTTTACATGCCGTCCCTCAAATCCTAAAGAGGAAAGCTAATCGATGTGACAAAAAAGTTTTCTTTTACTCGCAATTCCAGGACGTTATGTTACAAAAGGCAGTGTCTACAATGAGTCAGAAGCGCACGTTTTCTCTCTGGTTTCTATGAAAACACGTTCTCTCTTTTAAATACGGCTCCACTGATTGGCTGTTTAGTGTCACATGACCATGAATGTGCAGCCAAAACTGACTGGTGATGAGGAAAGACTGGTTGAATTATAGCAATTTAATTGGGAAAACATTTGGATTTTTATAAAATCTAACTTCGTGTTTAACCTTTGTGAACCGTTTAGGAAGATATTTCTCTTATCTACGATTTGCTTTGGACATTTCACTGTGTTGTGGTAGGATCCACCTAATCTGCATAGGTGACTATCAACTATATAAATAATGGTTGGTACCGGAAGAGGGAGGAGGAATCACGAGATCCAACTAGAGACTCTGATCGACTGCGACTAGTCAACACATTCTCCAGGAACGTCTTCCCAGAAATATACAGAAATACTATATGTACTTATTGTGTACACTTTCTTGTTATAATACATTCTTGTTCTAAGTACATTTTGTGTTGCATTATTATTCCATGAAATAGGCGAGATTCAACAATGAGTCAAGACTCAACACACTGAAATCAGAACCGTGATAGAGAACTTTGTTATGACACTTTTCATTTAGAAAACAGGCACGTCTTCTGTAAATAACGGTTTTGTTGTTTGCTTCAGTTGGATACGTCAAAAGAGAAACATACAATCGAGACGCTCGGTATTTAACCCCTTCCCCGGCGTAGACGTGTATATACGTTTTTACAGTAAGTGTCTTTTCCAGACACTTCCGAAACATAACGTTCAAAAACCAACTACAGGCGTATTTATACATCGATCTTGGTTCTTTGTATGACCTTGTGAGCTTGAAACAACTCCAATTGTAAAATCAAACGTATGGTAGAAGTGTTAGCCACCGCTCGGCTACTTCGAAGTTAATTAGTTACTATATTAAAAACAAAATAATTAATCTGAAAATGAATGTTTTTTTTCCTAAAATAATTGGCGGGAAAGGGTTAAATTTTGAATTCTGTTGTATTTATTTAGATGTTAACCTAGCGTCATTAAGCTTATGTTTGTAATTACTCTGCATTTTATTATTAGTAATTAGGTGAAGAAAGGAGATGTGTACGAGGAGGTATATACTGAGTGTAGGGGATTCTGAAATTAACGCACTTATACATTTGTACCTTATTCAGTTCCATACTTTTTTTCATTTGAGCTACATAATCTAAGTCGAGTATCTGGCCAGATCTATTACGATGAATGACTAATGCATTGAGAGTATTGTTTTGCAAAAATATCTTCTATTTAAATTCCCCTATATACAAGTAGTCGTCGACTTACGACATATGCAACTTACGACGGTTCGATTTACGACGACGACAAAATTTGAAACAATGAACCCAAGCATTGAACGATTTGCAAGGATGATGTGTTTAGTCCACATCGTGTAATTTATGATGAGAGAAGAAAAACAGACGATCCAGACGAATCTAACCCAGTTTATGAAACTCGTATCTCCTCCTGATAATAAATATTAAACGGATAAAAATAATGAGAGAGGAGAAGAAAAAAATAAGTGAAGATAGAAAGGGAGCCGCAGGAATGTGGAGATGAAAAGAGTGTGAGAAAAAAGAAGAGTTGAATAAAAAAATTATTATTATTATTATTATTATTATTATTATTATTATTATATTCTTGACACCAAAATAACAAGCGAGACTGTCGATAATTAAATGACAATAGTTAAATTTTATATATAACCAACTAAATTAAATCATATTTGAATTGGTATTTTAAAAACTTGCCTGAAATGATTCTGGTGAAAGGTTATTAGAATACGAATTTTTAAATGCAGGTAGTCGTCGACTCACGACATATGCAACTTACGACAGTTCGACTTTACGACGACGATGATACAATTTGAAACAATGGACCCAAACATTGAACGATTTGCAAGGATTAAACGGATAGGCATGATGCGATTAATCCATATCGTGTAATTTATGATGAGGAAAAAAGACGATTCAGACAAAGCTAACCAAGTTTATCGGAAGTCGATACGACTTCCGATAATAGATCTTAAACGGACGAAGACTATGAGCGAGAAGAAGAATAAAATAAGTGACGATAGATACAGAAGAAAGAGAGCCACATAAAAGTGTATTATGACGCACTATACTATATGCACGTTAATTTAACACTGTGCGACTTACGACCAATCAGTTTTACGACGGGTCTGTCGGAAACAAAAGCCGCCGTAAGTCGACGACTACCTGTAGTTTGGAGACATTTTATTTTGTAAATTCATGTTTATTGTTATTATTTTGTTCTGTGTAGATTAAATCACTTACCGTTTTAATATCTTCATCATAGGTTTTCTCTTAAGATTGGTTAAAGTATTCTCTATTATTGTTGTTACGAAGTTGGTTGGTTTTACGACTTGTCATTTATTTAGTCATATATGTGTGTGTGCTTGTGTCAGTATGTGATAAAAGGGCATACAAATTTTTATATACTAGAACAATGTAGCCCTCAATATTTATATGAAGTGGACAAATACAGTGGAAATACTTTTAAACTCTTTCAGTAACCTAGTTATTTCCTGTTCAACGCGTAGCAGAATGCCTATAAAATATTTCAAAATAGAAGTGTAGAACATTCTGAAAACCCAATGAATCAAAATATATTTTGCTACCCACCAACTCTATCATAACTACAATTGAAAAGGATTTATCTAAGATTAACATAAAATTTGTTAAAACTACTTCTAAAATTATGAAAAGCTTCATACAAAATGAACTAAAGCTTGAAGGCTTTACTCTATCAACTGTAATAATTGCCATAAAGAATACATAGGGGAAACCTCAAGGAATTTAAATAAAATATTATATTTACCGTAAATTGCGGCGTACAAGTAGTTTTCAAGCTTACAAAAACTATCCAAAGCTAGGGTTTCGATTTATATGGCGGATATAAAATGCGAAGCATTACCACCGAATTGTAAGCAAATATAATCCACTAAAACTTTGGTGAATATATTTGTCATATTAACACAGAAATTAATATAAAATAATGAAATAGTGACACAAATTCAATATTCTATAAACACTATACCACACATTTTCGACCGGTAATTTGATCAGGTCGCCCGAGACGCATAGATAAAAAAAAATATCTAAATATTCTTCTCTTGCTGATAGATTTTTTTTTACTCCTGTGGCAGTGGAGACTTCATGGGTTATTGGCCCTCGTTCGATGGCGTTCCTTCGGAGAATTGGCGCGATTGCGTCTCGATTAAGGAACGAGCCTCGCGAAACGGAGTGGCTCTTGCAGCGTGTCTCTCTGGCGACGGTTCGAGGTAATGCTTTCTCCATCATAGCGGCTGGCAGAGGATAGAAAAAATTGTTTATAGTTACGGTGTTCTGGAATTGTTACCACACATTGCGTTCAACCACTGATATACGAAGTGATGACGTCACTGGATGTTTGTTTACATCACTGATGCAAATAGCGGATGAATGATACTGTGTTTTAAAATAACATAAGATACAGAGTATCACTATCACTAAAGTACCTTGGATGATGTGTAATTTACGATATTAATATTTTAAAGAAGTTGATGTTGGATTTAATGTTTTTATTTGTAGATCTGACGAATTTTAGATGTTCGCTAATTTACACCGATACAATGTACGGTAACTACCGGTGTGCGCTGTAGGTTTTTTGTTATACAATACATATAGAAAGATATTACGGTTTGTGTCTCGATATACAGGAAAGTGGTTATTGTATACTGTAGCATAACTTTATTTACCAGTAGGCCTAAGTTTTGGTTCACTGGTAGACTACCGTATATTTGGAGGTCGACCCTACACCGTGGAAACTGTTAGATGTAGACGTCTCTTCTACTCCAATAGCTTCATGTCTCGCACATCTCGCCTATGGAACTCCCTTCCCTATTCCTGTTTCACTGACAAATACAATCTCCAACGGTTTAAGTGTAGCGTCAATCGACATCTCCAGTTGCCTATCCACTTCCCTTCTCCACATCCTTTCATTTTTCATTCCTATCTGCTCTCGCTCCGGATCTTCTGTGGCCCCCTTGCCTTGATCGACCCACTGTCTTTCTCTTTCACCACATCCCCTCCCTTGCCACTCCTATCTGCTCTTCCTCCAACCCTTCTTTAACCCCTTGCGTGATAGTGGCCTCCGGCCTTGCTTGGGGTTACGATTGATAAAAAAAGCAATTTACTAAAAACGAAAATGTATAAAAATTGCTTTAATCGGGGTATCAGCAACAGTATATTTCCGTCAAAATTCTTTCAACATTTTATCTTTCTTAGCAGATCTTCTATTGTCACAGTGTGGGATACTTAATAACAAGTGATAAAAACATAAACAAATGGGAAAAAAAACTAAATGAAAATGGCCAGATTATATGCCCAAACACATATTATTATAAAATATTAAAAATCAAGCGTTTTCTTTCCTTTCTGCGGATGCGTAGTTACATCAGCGTAAACATCACTTTCGTTCGATGAAATCCCAAAGGACGAAACACGT
This sequence comes from Acanthosepion esculentum, assembly GCA_964036315.1. Taxonomy (NCBI): domain Eukaryota; kingdom Metazoa; phylum Mollusca; class Cephalopoda; order Sepiida; family Sepiidae; genus Acanthosepion; species Acanthosepion esculentum. The sequence goes on from OZ038476.1 coordinate 133,130,822, forward strand.
CACACTATTTTTACACTTTGCCATTAATTTTCCTTATATATATATATATATATATATATATAACATTAGTGGTCAATATATATATATATATATATATATATATATATATATATATATATATATATTCACAAGAGGATAGAATCCAGGTAGAACTCAATGTCCAGGGCAGAGTAAGAATATAATATAAAAGGCTCAAACACTAATATTCCATAGTTATAATTTATTACATTGGAATCGTAATCACGATCCAATTCAACAGACCTAAAATTCAAAAGGATTCTTACACTGTCCTGGAGATTGAGTTTTACCTGGAGATATATGAAGAAATATAGTCTTAAAGTGTGCTATATTTATGGGATAAAGTGCTCAATATCAGAGATAGAGCGTGTGTAAATCATCTAGCATGAAACAGACTGTCGCCTCTAAGTGTTGACTTCTATGTTCACTTTTATATATATATATATATATATATATATATATATATATATATATATTGCTTATAATTTATTACATTGGAATCGTAATCACGATCCAATTCATCAGACCAACAAATTCAACATTTTTGAATTTGTAGGTCTGAGGATTTGGAGCATGATTACGATTCCAATATAATAAATTATAACCATGGAATATTAGTGTCTGAGCCTTTTATATATATATATATATATATATATATATATATATATATATATATGGGAGTAATGTGGCATAAGATTTAAAAGCAATAGGGAGAGTGTTTGTCTTCTAATTTTCTAAATATTTGTAACGAATAGGCTCAGTAAGGAAAGTCGCCGTAGGGCAATAGTGAACATGGTTTATTGAGGAGCTAAGGGCTTTTTTCTTTTTTATGTTTTTAAAGGTGGATTTGATATTCGCTTTTGTATCGTTTGGCCCGCACTACTATTAATAACAGGGTTAGGTTCACCTATCATCCGGTTAATACTCCACCCTGGTCTTTAGAACAGGAGTACACGTTTATCCCTTGTTTCCTGTTTGGGATTGGGTTTCCAGTTCCTTATAAAGTCTACTTCAATTCTATACTCCAAACGTTCGTCATTTCCTACGCTAATGCAACTCCTGAAAGTAACCCTCTACCTTGAGTGTCTCTTGAACCTTGTACTGGATGAACATTAGTAAAAAAAGAAAAAGACTTTCTGTTCTTCATAGCTCTAAGCAACATTGGTTGTAATATATGTTTTTTTTTGTTTTTTTTTGTTCTTTAATGAATGGCAAAGCGAGGTCAAATTTTTGAGGTAGGTCATTCGCTGTTTCTTTCTACTTTTCCCGTCTTCATTACAGTACCTTAATTATTCGACATGATTTTCCCCCTTCCAATTCTAAGAGAAGAAAGACTACCATTTTCTAGGAGCGCCACTGATAAAAAAAATATAATCTTTCACCTCCTGACCGAAAACAAGAAATACATTTACTAAACAGGCGTCAAAAGAGGAAATAGGTTTGTGACGTTAAAATAAAAACTATCTTTCCAAGAGGAAGTGTAAGGGTAAAACACACACACACACGCACACACAAAAAAAAAAAAACAATAAGCAACCAAAACCCAGATTGATTTAGGGATCACGAAATGAAATGGTTAACGAGCTAGTGCTGTAGATAATTACTACTGTTTAGTTATATCAGCCTTCAGTGGGTGTCCCAAATTTCTCTCCCTGAGCTCCTCGAAGCTAAGTTTTACTAAACTGTATAGCGTGATTGCTGTAGTTAAGTGAGTGTGATTCTCACTGTGTATTTAATTCCCACGGCCTTGTGCCAGATTAAGGTAAGTTTTGCATATAACTACATATCTGAAGCCAGAGTTTTCCAAGTCTCGAAACAATTAGCCATTCTTTATTAGTGATCACTCCAAATGCTATGATTCTGACCGGATATATCATCCAACTATTTCTAAATCGTCTGCACTGTCCTCAGGTTGACACCCAAACACTCTGAAATGTTCGGATTAGATTTTCCGACGCAAATGCCAAGCTGTACAGCATGCCGTTTCCAAATTTCTGGCAGAGTGAATTGGGTCATGGTGCTATTTTTCTCACAGATGGTGTCCGATTGACCTTACTATACCGTGCAGTCGACAAAATCAAAAACAACAATGCGCATGCGCAAAGTTTGACACAGATATACAAAATGGCAACAAGTTACTCCTAGGATTTGTATTTTCAAAAGTGTGTCTTAAAAGTAAAACGGTGAAAATTTTTAAAGTTGATTATCCCTCGAAGGCCAAATCAACACACACTTAATCGAGTAACAGATATACTGGCCACTGAACAAGCAAAGACATGACTTCATAAAACCTAGATTATATTCCGTAGTAAGTAAAAAGTAGTGATTTTATTAGATAATTTCCGGGCAGTCTTGTATATAAGCTAGCGAGCATCCTAATTTGACGTGTTTTGTCTTATATTTTAATCATTTTACCCGAAGCAAGTCGATAAAGCCAGTATGACACAGGGGCTCACTGAGAATGAAAACGAACAGAGTGAAAGAAGAGGAGAGTAGGTTACTGAGAAGAATTGACAATTAAAAGAACAGCATTCAAGTCGGTAAGAACTGACAAATAACGTTGCATTTATCTAAGTACTGACCAGGCTCGATGCTTTATTTCTGTGATCCAACGTGATTCTGCGTTTTCAGCATGATTTCACCGCAAGCCCTGTGGACTGGACAGCAAAAAAGCTGGAAGAGAGTTCCACAAGCGAGAAGTGAGAGAAAAGTAACTATTAGAACAGAACTTACAGTTGCATCGAGCCATTTCAATAGTAAAAATGATGAAACCAAGCTGCAAACCAAGTCTTCTTTTATGTACCGTTACCCCTCAGGACGTAGGCGATCATGGCTCTCCACTTTCCCCTATTCCTTGTAGATCTCAATATGTTTTGTCAATTTATTACTTCTTCCAAACCCTGTTCCGTCATCCACTTGCTTAAGCCCGTTAGGTATGTCACACGTTGCAATCACTTGTCTCTCTTTCCCTCTATCAGTCCTGTGAGTATCAGATTCTCCAGCCCCTCCTTTCTCATTACGTGTCCCAGATATTTCAGCTGCTTCTTCCTGGTGTTAACTATAAGCTTTCTCTTTGTTTGCGTCCTCTCCAAAACCTCATCGTTGCTCACATGTTCGATCCTTGGTATCCTCAGCATTCTTCTGTAGAACCATACCTCCGTTGCCTCGAGCCTCTTCTACCTCTTTGGGGAGATTGTCCAACATTCTCTGCCGTAAAGAAGGACAGATATCACGTACCAGTTCAGTACTCTTTTCTTTGTTACCAACGAAATCCTCCTGTCTCGTAATACTCTGCTTAGCTTTTGGAATGGGTCTTGGACCACCCCTATACGTCTTCGGATATCAGCGCCGCACTTACCGTCCTCTGTCAGAACACTTCCCAGATATTTAAATTTCCGCACCTGCTTGATTTTAGTGTCTCCGACCTGTAGATCTCATTTCGGGCTCATCTTTTTACTGATGACCATGCATTCTGTCTTCTTGTAGTTTATGCTTATTCCTTTCTTCTCGCTCTCCTTCGCTACCTTTTATAAGAGGTTTTGTAATTTCTTTTCCGTGTCTGCTATCAGTAATATGTCATCTGCGTATCTTATGTTGTTAAGATAGTGATCACCAATGATGAAGCCTGGTAGGATTTCCAGTTCTCTCAGAATTGCTTCGCCGTATAGGTTGAATAAGTCCGGTGAGAAGACGCATACTTGCCTTACGCCCATTTCTATTTTTGTATGTCTTCTGATCCCATTTCCTATCCACGTGCAGGCCGTTTGCTGCCAGTATACGTTCTTGATTATTCTCATATATTTCCCAAATATATCAAAGTTGATGAGAAGTTCCAACATATTTTGTGGCGTACTTTGAGTAGACAAAATTCATGACGTCGAGATAGCAAAGAGGAAAGCTCACTAGAATAAACGCCATGAAAATATTTGTAGAAAAGAAAATGGAAGCTGCGTTACGGCGCTGGGAAATTGATGCCGTGTAAAAGTAAATCCGTTATCTTTGTCACTAAGTGTGAATGTCTAGTCTTTCGATTGAATACTGCGTCAGAAGCAAGAAAAGTGGCGCGATCAAGCGCAAACGTCGATCACATGACCAGAATAGAACCAACTATAGGCACGCAAGAGCAGAAGGCAGTGCCTCTGTCTCCGCCGTCTGGATTTGTGCCTCTGTCTCTGCCGTCTGGATTCGTGCCTCTGTCTCTGCCGTCTGGATTCGTGTCTCTGTCTCTGTCCACTAGATTCTTGCCTCTGTCTCTGTCCACTAGATTCTTGCCTCAGTCTCTGGCGTCTGGATTCGTACCTGTGTCTCTGGCGTCTGGATTCGTACCTGTGTCTCTGGCGTCTGGATTCGTGTCTGTGTCTCTGACGTCTGGATTCGAGCCTGTGTTTCTGCCGTCTGGATTCGTGCCTTTCTGTCCGTCGTATTGATTCATGCTTCTGTCTCCGCCGTCTTGATTCTTGCCTCCATCTCCGCCGTCTGGATTCTTGCCTCTGTTTCTGCCGTCTAGACTATCCGCCTTCTGGATTCGTGCCTTTGTCTTCGCCGTTTTAATTCCCCCCTCTCTCTCTCTCATATATATATATATATATATATATATATATATAACTCCGTGCCTCCATTTCACTAAAAATTTATTACTGTTTACTCCTCAGTTAGATTCGAGTGTTGAACTTTGAAACACAGTCTCATCTAAACATAGTAAATATCCACATACATCGTACCAAACACTCAAAACCACGTAGATATAAATCTTTAGACAAATAACTCGAGAAAGCTGCTCACAGACGCAGTGTTGTATTACAACGCATGCAAATATTCAAATTCTTCTCTTCATCTACCAAACAATATTAAAGCAGCCATGTTTTTTTTTTTGTTATTTTTTTTCTCCTCTTCACATTTGTAAGTCGTAACCATTCTTGACACTTATTCTGGGCCGATCCGATCACGTTCCTATTGTGTCGACAAGATCTTCCTTCATGAAACACAACCTTAGGCCCATCACTAAGATGAGAGTGGGATATTGCACCATAAAAAATATACAAAGCCGGATATAACTAAAAAGATCGGATCAGAAATATTTTTCTTTCTTTATTTTTATTTTATTTTTCTCTTTTTCTTTACCGCATTCAAGAGCACCTGATATCATCCAAGCTAACCATTGACATTAACTTAGATTAATTCCAAGCCCAAATCTACTTACTGGGATACTACAAACTGTGGAAGTTAAGGGTCGGAATTATTTACTTTCAGCAGCCTGCTTCTGAAGTTAAGAAAAGAATATCGACCCTAATCATACATGTACATAAAAATAGATGAGAACATATATGTATGTGTGTGTGTGTGTGTACACTGACACTGAGTGATTATGAAGAGAAATATTAATGTCGCGCGGTTCAATGTGTTTAAATGAATAAAGATTTAAAAATGACTGAGTTGAAGTAAGAATTATTTTGGTACAGAAAATGTGCTTTAAAATCTTACAGATAAATGCTCGACAAAAACTGATTTAAAATTTCTTTATTCGTGAATATATAGCGCCATCACATTGATATCTCACTTCATAGTCTATCACTATAATTCATGCTTTTCTCGTTTGTTCCATCACATCCATTTAAACAGTAAAAATTAAGTAACGTTTGATTAATTCATATTCCAGCTTTCTAAAAAATGTCTGGATGTAGCCAACAAAATCTTTTCTACTATACTAACATATGTTTTTGAAAATGACTGAGATGGTAAAAAGTACTTTAAAAAAACAAAAATATGAACTACTCAGAGGTTATCGACAAATTTGATCCCAATGTATGTCATAATGGAAAAATACAAAAAAAAAAGAAAGGCTGACGTAATGTGAGTTAAAACCGGAAATTATTTGGATGGAATTATTGCCACATACACACATATATAGAGAAACTCGGATGAGTTCCACCACGGAATATGTGATCGAGCTGCGTTATATCGAGTCTGATTCGCTACCTCTTCGTCACCGAGGCCCCGTTGGAACAGTTGGTATGACGTTTGCCTTGTAACGTAACTGTCCTGGTTTCAATTCTCGGTAGTGGATGCGCACTGCGGATGAGTTCCAAATATAGGACGAAACGGGCGTCCATTCTGTTGAGGTTTCTTCTAGACTCGATTAATTACTTAATTTATATATATTTATATATATATATATATATATATATATATATATATTTATGTGTGTGTTTATATATATATATATATATATATATATATATATATATATATGCATGCTTGTTTGTACGCTTGCTAAACGAAGCTCAGATACCACACATGTGAATTATAAAATCGTTTTTTTTTTAAATTTACCAGATTTAATTTAGATACTTTTTTTCCTTTTTCAAAAAAAAAAAAAATTAAAATTCCCAGCATCCCTCGTTCGTGCGCATGTGTAGTTGCACCAACATAACAAATTAAGCCAAGTCTGTCTATATTTCTGAGATGAGGTATTATGTACAGTATTTACATTAGTCGGACTATTGTCCTCACCTTTGTCGCCATAATTGTCACAACGTTTCGGCCGTTGTACGCTCCGGCCTTCTTCAGGTGGTTGGAATTTCGAACTGAACCCTTTTATTTCGATCACTGGGGTAGACTGTTCTAGTTCCACGAGCCATGTTTGATGGGTGTCAGTTATCAGTTATCTCCTGCTAATTTTCCCTCTGAAAGTTCTCCACTGCCTTAACCGGGTATTGAACTCACACTCTTTGGGAACTGTAAATTAAGCCAAGTTTCCAGGATTGACTGATTTGATTTGTTATATTAACAATTTTCAAGTTATCTTAAAACCAAAAAATAGTTTTTGTAAGTTTTCTTTGGAGATTATAATGATTTATTAATACAAAAGTCCTACTTATTAACCCATAGTTTGGGGGGGGGAGATGTGGATTCATATACATTTGCCAAGGGTATTTGCGCGCAAGATATGACGAATCCGACTGCAACTGGAATTTGGCTCTCCCTTATCCATTACGCCACCCGCACACCCTAGCTGACAGTACCTGGTATTCCTAAGCGGTTACCCATATAGCTTCTGACCAAACTCGGCGTTGCTTAACCTTTACGATCAGATGAAAACCTGTGTTTCAACGTGATATAGATGTAAGCCAAATTTTCAGGAGCTGAATTGTCTTTGTCGTGACGTTTGTTGTTGACATCATTTGCCGAACCGTTTAAACCGGATGACATAGATTTATAATTAACGTAAGGCGCCATAATTTTCTTGAAGCAATTTGATCTTTCACATTAAGGCTAACTTTATGAATAACTTTATTCTCTTTAAGGGCGTCCCTCTCTTAAAGTTTCACTTTGACCTCGATAGAATCCCGTTCAAATTTTCAAGCGAATTCTCTTAAGGTCACCTAGATAAGGATAAAAAAAAATTGTGACCCCCAGATGACACCAGACGTAGAAAGGAATCTGCGGGTGCTGTGATGCGACCTCTGACATTTTCGCCGCCCCCGCTCGAAGATGGAGGGGCATTAATGTTTGTTTACAGAGATCAAACAAAGAATTTCAAATTCTATCGCGAAAATGGTTGTTGTCAGTGATTCTCCCCATTGGTAACTCATGAGCAAATTGAGAAACGAGAAGGGGGTTATTGTATTTATGTTGTATGTCAGCCAAAACATCGAAGTTCGCTTTGATTTTCGTATCTTTTCACATAACTGGCATTGCTTCTCATATCTAGGAGATAAAAAATGAAAAAAAAAAATCTCGTGAGATTGACAATCTCCAAGGACCACTAGCAAGCTGTCAGCAAATCCCTGAGTGAAAAAAGATTGATCACCATGGGCTGGCATTGTACAGACTACGTGCGGCCTGTGTGTCAGGGAATATGGCTTTTTTCCCTGTCATTCATTGGGTTGCGAGTTGGTCCCACTGTGTTTCTTACTCACACGAATCGTTTTCATACTTGATGAACAAGAATGGCGGCGGCAATCGCCATGGGAACGAAATAGTCTGACTCGTTGGGATGAAGGAACATGTTTAACTTGTATCAGTCAGTCGTATTGAGAAAATACATAAGATAAACACACAGTTATACATGTCTGGTCTCATAAGAATATATACACTTAAAGGTATAGCTGAAGTATTGGAGCAGAGAGGCAAAGAAAAACTTAATCTTTATTCGCAGACTTACGATTAGGGAGTTAGCTTATTTAATCAATACAAGGCTAAAGTTCTATTATTTTAGTTGCTTTATTTTTAACTGTAATTCGAATACAAGGCTAAAGATCTTTTCAGGGTTACTATATGTTGTTCTTTGAAGGATTCACAGGGAGGGTGTAAGAGATGCATATTATGAAGGTATGGGGGGTAGATAACAGTTGAGTCCAGACTTGAAGTGATGGGGGAAGCGTCCTATTGGGAATCTTGTTTCACAATGCAACAGTTCTGCAGAAGTTGTCTGAGAGGATTTTCCTCCTTAGAAATGTCATATGAAAGGAATGGAAATTAGTTGACTCAGTAGGTGTGATCTGGCGGGTCCTAGTTGTCGAGGTCCAGGCTGGTGGAACCATGATATGTAGTTTTCACGAACATCTGCCATGAAAACCGCAATATAATACCCGCAATACACTATTTACATTATTCACCTTTGTTGCCATATTTGTACGCTCCGGCCTTCTTCAGGTGGTTGGAATGTCGAACTGAACCCTTTATTTCGCTCGCTGGAGTAGACTGTTCTAGTTCCACGTGCCATGTCTAATTATCAGTTATCTCCTGTTAATTCCCCTCTTCAAGTTCTCCACTGCCTTAACCGGGTATTGAACTCACACTTTTTGGGTCCTGTCACTGGATCTAACTAACGCCTTTATCCGCTGTGCCATGTGACCTTGAGGACATCTGCGCATGAATTTCCGTGTATTATAAAACTAATGTCATCAGCAAACATTTTTTTACCAGTGCTCATATTGCAATTATTGCTGTTATCATTGCACGTTTTCTTTTATCAGAGACAGGGCCCAAAGAGTGTGAGTTCAATACCTGGTTATGGCAGTGGAGAACTTGGAGAGGGGAATTAACAGGAGATAACTGATAACTGGCATCCATTAGACATGGTACGTGGAACTAGAACAGTCTACCCCAGCGAGCGAAATAATGGGTTCAGTCCGACATTCCAACCACCTGAAGAAGGCCGGAGTGTACAATCACGTTGTGATAAATATGGCAACAAAGATGAGGACAGTAGTCCGAATAATGTAAATAGTGTACATAATACCTTATCTGAGAAATATAGACAAATACCCACAATGTTTGTCAAACGCTTTTGGATTCTGTCAAGGCTGTGTAGTAAGGAGTGGGTAACTCCAGTCATGATACATCTCGGAGGAACTACTCACACCGTTAGTCTTGGGTAATCAATAATTATCACGGGTCTCATATAAAGAATACGTTCTCAGTACGATTCGAGCTCGCATTGCCTTTCCCTGGAAGGAATGTTGCACCGTGACAGCATCTATAACGCCTAATCCACGAGAGTCCTACAGCAAAAAGTTAAATCTAACCATATAAACTTTTGTTCTTTTTCTCTCGATAGTTGGCGCCATATTTGATATTGTTATAACGTACATTAGCATTATTGCTATTAGTAAAAATACATAGAATTCTTATTAAATGAAGATATATATTGTTTAACGAATATTTAGTTCAACTTCATTTCTTTTGATTTTCATCTAGTAGTATTATTAGTAATATGAACTTGAATTTTTATTATATGTAGCATTGTTAACTATTATTAACTTTTGACGAGTATTTCTTTCATCTTAGTTTATATTGTTTTTTATCTACTAGTATTGGAAGTAATATTATCTTGACTTTTTATTAGATGAATCATTGTCAGCCATTATTAATATTTGACTAGTATTTCTTTCATCTTAACCTCTATTGTTTTTATCTAGTAGTATTAGTAACAATGTTAACTTGAATTTATATTCGTTGAAGCCTTGTCAGCCATTATTAATTTTGGTCTCGTACTTCTTTCATCTTAATCTCTGTTGTTTTTTTTTATCTTGTAGTATTAGTAGTAATATTATTCTGAAGTCGATGAAGCATTGCTGACCCTTATTAATTTTTCACTTGTATTTCTTTTATCGTAATTTATATTGTTTTTTTTTTTCATCTAGTAGTATTAGTAATAATATTATCACGACCTTTTATTAGATGAAGCTGTCAGTGATTTTTAATTTTTGACCAGTATTTCTTTCATCTTAATCTCTATTGTTTTTATCTAGTAGTATTAGTAACAATATTATTCTTAATTTATTTTAGATGAAATCTTCTCAGCCATGATTAAGCTTTTACCGATAGTTCATGCATCTTAATTTTAATTTATTTTTATCGCAACAACCTAGGTCGCCATTTTACAGCCACTACAAAAACAGCGTATATCGGAAATAAAGGAATATTATTAAATTTAAATCAATGTTTCATCGAATAAAATCTTCAGGATAAGATTAATAGTTTATTTCATATTGTGATTTTCTATCCACATTTTTGGGACACACTTTTGGCACGGAAACATTGCCGGATTTCAGCATGGTGTGTCCTTATAACGATTAACGACGCCATGTTTAACAATAAATCACATAGACTTGATTAAGGAATATTTGGTCTTATATAGAGGATTTTATTTTAATATGGTGTTACCCATCTATATTTATATTTATATGGTGTCCAATTTATATTTATATGGTGTTATCATTTTATATTTATATGGTGTTACCCATTTATATTTTTATTTATAAGGTGTTACCCATTTATATTTATAAGGTGTTACCCATTTATATTAGTATGGTGTTGTCGTTTTATATTGTATTACCCATTTATATTTATATGGCGTTTCCAGTTTATATGGTGTTAACCATTCATATTTGTATGGTGTTATCCTTTTATATTTATATGGTATTACCAATTTATATGGTGTTACCCATTCATATTTATAGGGTGTTATCCTTTTATATTTATAGGGTGTTACTCATTTATATTTATATGGCGTTATCCTTTTATATTTATAGGGTGTTACTCATTTATATTTATATGGCGTTATCCTTTTATATTTATATGGTATTACCCATTTATATTTATATGGCGTTTCCAATTTATATGGTGCTACCCATTATATGGCGTTATCCTTTTATATTTATATGGTGCTAACCATTATATTTATACTTATATGGTGTTAGCCATTTATATTTATATGGTTTTATTATTTATATGGTTTTTATATAGCATTTTCTATGCGGGTCATTAATGAAGCAGTCAACGTGGAGATTTTTAAATATTAATATCTTTGTTTTCGATCGTAGTTTTGGAAGTAGCTATCAGTAGTTTTTGCAACATTATTTATTTCTTCAATTCAGCAATCCCCAAACTTCAACAAATTCTTTCTTCCCTAAAGATGGAGATCATCGCTACTGAAACATTACCCTAATTTTTATGAGTTCTATGATCGGATTCTATCTATGCTAATTATAGTGCATTTCATCATAAGAGAACGATTCCGTTTTTTATTCTCTGAATCTTTTTACTGCACCATATTGGTAACATGATGACTATTGTTTTCATGAAGCAACGGTGCGATTTCCTTGACTGGAGAAAAGATATTTCCATTCCAGCGCGAATATTTGCATCAGCTGCCGCAAATATTACTGGATTTTCCTCTTGATACTTGCCTAATTTTCCCATTCACATGCCAATTAATCACAGACAGCTCTGCTCAACTGGCCACTTTCTTTGGAAAAAAAAAAAGCCCCGCCATCTTTCCATAAGCCGGTGTTTGCCTCGCAGGCAACTGTTAGTTAGTATGACGTATCTTCACCTAACAATGTTTTCTCGAAGCCAATCGACAGCTGAAGTTGTCAAAAGAATTTCTAACAGAATACCTTCAAGAAAACGATCGAAATTCCTCGATTCAATTTCGTTTATTCTACAGCGAAGTAAAATATTTGAGACAGTCCTGACGTCGCGCCAAAAGTAACGTTTCTTTCTTTATTTTTTCTTTTAGGATATTCTCCATTCTACACATCTTATCTGATACACCCACTTATCAGTTTCTGGCTGGTTGGTTGATTGGTTGGTATATTTATTGAAAGCTTGAAACTGGATCAAGTATGTCAATATGAGCTTCAATTTTATATCTTCGAACTAATAAATCTTAAACATATACGAATGATAAGGAAGCTTTGTAAAAATCCATTGGAACTGCTATATAAACCTCGTGTTAAAGTATTTAGCTTGAAAGAATGCTTTGTGTCATTGTGTCATGTATTTTTTTTTAATGTAGACCAAACTGGGACCAAAACCATGTTATTAAATCGAATGGACAATGGTCTACCACTTAAATGATCACACCTAAAATTCTGCTTGTTTGGGATTGAAAAATCTAACACTTAACGAAATAAAAATGATTATTCCAGATGTGTTCAAAGTGTTATTTGTGACGAAGAATCTCGTTTACAGTCGCTCTCTCACAGACGTGTCGTCGCCTCCCTCTGACTTTTCTACAAATATTTTCACGGTAACTACTCCGACGAGCTACATTCGCTAGTTCCCAGACTGCATGAATTTAAGCGTGCTACTAGGTTGGCATCTCAGTCCCACCATTTCACTGTCGAAACAATGTTACATGTAGCCATCTCTTCTAATCCATTAGCTTCATGTCTTGCTCTTCCTGTCTATGGAACTCCCTTCCTCTTATTGCTTACCTATAATGCCCAACTATTCAAATGCAATGTCAATCGATATCTCCAGATGCCTTGATCTATTCCCGGTCCTTCTCTTCATCCTTTCCTCTTTCACGCCTTCTTACTCTTGCTCCCACTCTCTGTAACCCCTTGCGTTCTAATGGCACTCCCGCCTTGCTTGGGGGGAAAAGTTTTTTTAAAAAAAAGAAAAAAAATAGAAATATATACACTATTGTCCTCATTTTTGTTGATCGTGGACCTCCACAACTTCATGTCTGTAATATGTATCATTAGAAGATTTTTATACAGAGTTCTACCTTTACTCATTAATTTCCTTGTCTTCTAAGTTGTGCTGCTTTATTATTTGTATGAACAACTGAAAGCCTCGTCCAGCCTTCAAATCCATCCAATATAGCTCTACATCCATCAATAAAAATTCTTGTTGAAAAATCAATTTGCATGGACTTCTTCGCCCAACTTCCAGGTTTTTTTTTTCTCTCTTAATTTCTGGGATGAAGAGTTATTATTTACACTATTTACATTCGGATTCGTTTGCTCATCATAACGTTTATCATAACTTATAACAACTTTTCGGACGTTGTACCTTTCGACCTTCTTCAAGTGTATATCGATCTGGGTAGCCTACAGGAAATTCTGGCCTTTACTTCATTAACGGTATAGACTGTTCTATTCCACTGCTCATGTGCAGAGATTTCTCGTCTAGTTCTTATTTTGAGTGCTGCTCACCTTTTGCTTATCCAGTCCAAATAGCGTAAATAATAACAATTCCACATCCCAGAAATTAAAACAGACAGTGCTTGTTACTATTGGGATTCATTTCCGAATAATCTTATTTTGTTGTCTTTCTATATTTTTGTTGTCGTTTTCATATTCTGCGACCCTTAGCAAAGCTTTCTCTGTCAGGAACAGGGAAGAAGCTTCTAGTGACGTGTGAACTAGAATCTATGAATAGGAATCTTCATTTGAAAACTCAAGATAATGAAGATACATTTTTCTTTCTTTAATACTTGTTTTATTATCACTTGTGCTTTCATTTCTATAACAAAAATGAATTGGCACCTCCCCATTTGTATAGTTGTTCTCTGTCTTTGTTACTCTCGAGTATTTATTTTAATATAGATTTCTTTCGAGTTACACTGTTTACATTGTCTGGGATGTTGTCCTCATCTTGATTATCATATTCACGACGTTTCGGCCGTCGTACGCTCTGGCCTTCTTGTGATGATATACGTTGGAATTTCGAACTGAACCCTTTATTTAGTCCAAGATGTGTAGATAGTTCTAGTTCCACATGCCATACATTTTCTTAGTTTCAGTTAATTTCCTTTAGCTAAACTCTCCAGGTTTTTGATCTCATCTGCTGTGACCATGTATTGAACTCAAAACTCACTGGATAAAAGTTTTGGTTGAAGTAATCTTGAAGTGACTTGACCCAAATAGTTGTGAGTTCAATCCCTGACCACATAACCATTTCTGTCTTGTTCAAATTCGAATCATATTTTGGATTGTAAGAATATATATTTTTAACGAGTGAATATTGCATTAAATTTTTTGTGGAGTATAACAGTCAATATTTCCAGATGAAAGTTCCATTATTTAACCCATAGCTGGGGGATGTATTCATATCTTTCTCACGGTTATTTGCGATTAAATGTACCGAACCCAATTCGAACTCCGCTCACCGATTTCTCCTTACGAATCGTTACCCAATACACCAGCCGCACATCTCATGTGCTGAGAGACAGACACCCAGAGAGAAATAGATTGCATGCAATAATAGTTATTTATTATGGTTAGCTTAGTTTTGGTTACACGTAAAGGGTACCCATTGAGGATCGAAGTCAAGTATAGCGTACCCAGCGAGAACCTAGAAAACTGTGTGGTACCCTTGTAATATTAAAGATAATGATACAAGTAAGAGTTTTGCATTGTATCGTAATATATTTTTCTATAGGCAATTCTATTAAAATTCATGCCCACTTGTCGTGTTTCGAAATACGTTGCACCAATATTTTTTTTCATCATTCTCTTGATTATATCCTCCTTAATCATGATTCAGATATTACTTATGAAGTCTGGTTTCTTTGCCCGTGTTTACGTCTTAGTTCAAGATTAGCTTCCTACTGATTTTTTTTATTCTATTTACTATCGAAAATCGATATTGTTGGTCGGTAAAACCATCGGCCAGATACGGAATTATCATTTGTTAAGAGAATAACGATAGATACCGTATTTTATTCTCCAGTCTTGTCCGGTTCTTAGGTACGAGAAGCTGACATCTTGATTTTCGATGTTTTCTCGCTCAATAAATGATTTCGATCATCTGAGCCACTTGTAAGTCAGATGATTTAAATTCTGTTCCTTGACAGTAGATGAAGTGGAGAACGTCGTCTCTACGAGAGTCCCGTTGACAAATTGCCGAGTGGATTGCTTACCTAATTTAGATATGGCATTCGTCGCTGTAGCTAACCTTTACGGCTCACGGGCATATCACGTTGAAACACCGGTTCTCGTAGAACACCAAAGCTAAAGAACACGCCAGACTGGTCAGTATCTAGAAAAGTGACCACTTGGGAATACTAGGCACCGTAAGCTTGGATCTGCGGGTGGTGCAATGGATAACTTTTGGGAATTGGAAATCAGAGAGCCGAGTTTCAATATTAGTTGGGTTCGTTATATTCAATTACGCACGATTACTCTTGGGAAATGTGAGAATTCAAATTTACAACTAGTTATGGGTTGATTAGTAGGACTTATACTAGTAAAACATTGTTATTAGCTAAAAAAAAATAGAATATAAAAAATACTTTCTGGATCACCTAAAAACGGGTTGATAAGCCGTAAAAAAACAAATAGCTCAATCAATTTATGATGATATGGCATCTGGGAATATAGATATTTGCCGAGATCATGTGGGAGTAGAACTGTACGTTACAGAAGGAAATTATTCCTGCGCCAAAATGTCACGTGGAAAGACGATGCTTGCTTAGAAAATCAGCCTTGAAAATTCTGGTTTTTAGTTGGGCTTGAAAAACTTGCCTCTGCTGGTACTAAAAGTCAATGTGCATTATTCAGTCACGATAAAAGATTGTAATGTTGTAGGTTAGTATTGTAGACAGTAAAATTATAGATCACATTATATTTGATGATGACATCGAAATAAATTATTCTAGAACCAGACATTTTTATGCGGAACAGGTCACAACGAATAAGCTTTACACAAAAATGAATATTAATGTGAAAGAATGCCCCTTCACATCCCATACATCTTCATGTGTATAACTTGGAGAATTATTAGTATTTTCTTTTTTTTCTTTTCTAGATGTAATGTTGATTTGTTACCATGTTTCGGCCTGTGTGTTCTACTGCCTTCTTTAGAATTACAATAACTACTATATTTGCTATTATATATGGGCCAGTGGCTGTGTGGTTAGAACGTTATCTTTCTGAATCTCACCATGGTCGATTTGTCAGGAAGGAAACTTCCTGATGTTATCGGACTGGATCGAAGTCGTTCCCAGCGTGCGGCACCTTTGGAAAGTACCTGAAAACCATACCACGGGTTGACACAAGCCTTGTGAGCGTAGACGAAACTCTGCTAGCGCGAAGCAACAAGTCATCGTGGCCGATGGCTAGAGCGTTCTGGCCTTGTTCAAATTGTTGATCACGCTCGATAAAATGCTCTCTCCCAGAAACTGTAACTAAGGCCAGTTCAACATAGTTGCACAGTTGCAGTATAAACCACAGGTGTTGAGCAAACACAAGTGTTCCTGAGCGAGCGTCTGCAATAGGGATTGGCTAGCTGGTCTAGTAGACGGGTATCCAGGAATACGATTGGCCAGCTATTCTATATATATATATATATATATATATATATATATATATATACAGAATAGCTGGCCACTCGTATTCGTATACTCGTATTATATATATGTTAGGGGTTTATTCCTTCTCTCCTGTTTAGGATTTGGCCTCTGGCTCCGTCTAAAGTCTTCTCATTCTCTTTAGTCCTAGTAGCTCTTTACGTCTTAGTGACATTATCACTCTGCTTGGGGTGAATTGATATTATATAATATATATATATATATATATATATATATATATATATATATATATATATATGATGAAAATCTAATTTTAAGACATGATATATTTAGGGGTAAAAGTGCTCAATATCTGAGATAGAGCGCATGCAAATATAAAGACAGCGATACTCACTTTCCTAGAGAAACACAAACTACTAATAAATGATTATAACTCATATTAAAATGCTGAAATGAACACATTTTTACTGTTACATAAAAATAGACAACTAAAAACGAATACCTTTTAAAATGCCACCATGAAAAATGAAAATATATGCACCATGTACAACGCGGATGATGTAATAAACATTAGACAAAGCCAATACTTTAAACTAAACAAATAATATAACCAAACCCCGAAAAAAAATCTAAGTAGATAATAAATAAATTAACAAAGTACGAATGCACATATAAAACAGAGGTAAATGTAATAATCATAATCATAATAAACAAATAACTAAGTAATCAATAATAAATAATGCGTAAAATCTAACAAACAACATTACAAAACATCTACGAATAACTGCATTCTGATCCACAATTATTTCCACTCAATAGCCTCGAAAATAATTTTAAATATAAACGTTACCGGATACACAGTAACCGTTAGGATAGTACAATATACCTTGCTATCCATAGTGCACCATTGTCCAGCATATATAAATTCATGGCTTGAAGCGTTCAAGAATGAAACCGAATGAATGTCGCCGCTTGGCATTACCCACTTATATATATTATATTATATAAATATTAGTCTTTAGTAGTGCTTGATCTTCTTTCCACTGATCCAACGCAGGATGTAACTTATAAGCAGCACCGTACTCAGAGAATGAATGCAGAAATGCCGGGAAAAAAAGTTATGTTTTAACCTAAGTATGGAAAATGTCACACTGAAATCCGAAGGTGTATTGGAATAGCGAGAGACGCTTGCCAAAAGTTAAACAAAGGATTATGAAACAAGAACATTTCGTTAAAAAGAAAGTAGATACTGAACTGTTATGTAATATCGGTTCTTTATAGGAGTGAATGCTTTACAATCTCATTGCAGATGGAGAAGAGAATGAAGCAACAGAGATATGGTTCTACAGTTCCTGAGAATACCATGTACTGAAAACGTTAACAACGACGAAGTTTTAGAAAAACGGAAACAAAAAGGATACTTATATTTAATATTAGAAGGAAACAATTGAAATTTCTAGGGCACATAAGGAGGAAAGAAGGCTTGGAAAATCTGACACTGTCAAGGAGACAGAGGAGAGCAGCTACCTAATGAGCTTGTGCAAATGGTTGACGGAATAAAGATTAAAAGAAATAGCAAAAAAACTAACTTTATTAAGAGTTAAAACCGATAGAAAGTTGCGGAGAGCCATGTTTGGCCACGTCCTGAAGGGACACGTCTCATAGAAGAAAATTAATCTACGTGTCTTTTGGACAATTCAGTGTTCAAATTTTGGAGCATCGAGTGTAATATCTGCTCATGTATTGGAAATTCCAATATAAATTAAGGTGGATATTTTTTTTTAATACGGAATGAGTAAACAATCACTTTATTTAGTTTTTACGTTGGTGTTCACCAAGTATAAGACTTGGGGCCACTCAAGGTAGAAGGTTACATCGTAAGAGGTACAGCTTATGCGATTATTGTGGAAGATAATGGTTAACCCTGGACATAAACAGGCTAAGATTATAGTGTTCGAGAAAGCAGCGTCTTAGGAGTCAGTCCCACAACGCAGTGCTTCGTGGGAAGAAGCTGCTTGAGTGGAACTTACATCCCACCAGGTGGTTCGCTACAACGCGCATGACATGGCGAGTCTTAGCCGTGAAGGTTATGACTGGTGTAACTAAGGAGTGTAGTTCATCTGAATAATCTCAGTGGAAATAACGATAAAACGGCGAGAGACTTGCAACATCTCGTCTGTGAGAAAAGGGTTGCGCAGTGGAAAATAATTCGTCACCTACAAGGACACGGCGACACTTTTGGACTCTATCGGGAGCGGGAAGTGAAGAGTGGGCAGCTCCCGCCCGTATATGGCAGCAGTACACCATTTTCAGCCTGATCTGGTTCTTGTAAAGGTAGAGGATAGAAGGAGGAGTCAGGTGCTTACTGGAGCGGTACAGAGAACCGATCATTTTTCCAGCATCTTTACAGATCGATTGTATTTATGAGTTCCACTTGAGGTCAGAGTTGAGCTTAAGTCCCTATAGGCACTCAAGGAATGAGGATTTCCTGAGTGAACACCCGCCCATCACGAGTGGGGAAAGTTCTGGGTTGTCAGACAATGATGGAATGTAATTAATTTGTTTTTGTTTTTAATTGTGATGCTGATGTACACCAATCATGCCTTACTTGTTCTTTTGCTCTGAAATTCTCACCATCTGATGTGAGATGCCAACTTCAGATCCTTCAAGGCGCTCATTTTCCTTTGTGGGAAAAGTAGAATGTAAGATATAAAAAAAAAATATAATGCTTTGTTGAACAATATATACCCCAAGCCACATGAAGGCTACCTAAATATAGAATTGAATATCTTGTCCTTGAATCGAATTGTTAAACTGCCATATTATTATACAGGAATAAAGTGTCGCTGCCGACACTGGAGTTTGAACATAGATCGCCAGTGAGGCGATTCCATTTTTAATAAGTAGATATTAAGGAAATGTATATATTGAAATTAGCGTGGCGTCTAATTGATCACCATTTCTAGTCTATCCTCTTTTACTATACGGATCACTATTCTCTATGCTATTCACTATACTACTTCTCTATAATAATCACTATAAGGATTACTATTCGGTGGTTACTTTTATTATTAGTGCGAGTGTGATTCGAAGGTGCCTGGCACCAGTATTATTCAACGGCGTTACTATAGTTGTATCTGCGATTACAAAGTCTCTACTACAACGAGCATTACAAACGTGACAACTAGTATTCGTTGAAATTTCAAAAGTGGCAACGAGTGTTCGTTGACACCACAAAACATATAAAAAACTGAGCATCCACATGAAATTTTAAATTGCAGAAAGGAGAAATATTTTAGTATCGTTTTTCTATATATTTCTTATACACACACACACACACGCTTGAAATGGGCTGTAGGCTGGAAAATTACTTGTTACCCCCAAGGACGCAAAGATGCATTTTTGCACTCTGTTCTGAGTGGAAAGAGAAGACTGGGCAGCTCCTGCCCATATATGGCAGCAGTACTTTATTTTCGGCCTGATTTGGCTCCTATAAAGGTAGCGGAAAGCAGGAAGAGCCAGGTATTTACCGTAACGTTACAGGGAACCGACCATTTTCCCAACATCTTTAGCGATGGATTGTGTGCACGAGTTCCACTTGAGGTCTCGGTTGATTTTCAATCCTAATTGGCGCTCAAGGCACGGGATCTGCTTGAGGCAACATCCATTCATCGCATTTGGTGTAAGTTCTGGGCCCGATCGGTGATGGTAGAATGTCATTAGTTTGCTCTTTGAGGAATTGAATGTGACTAGCTAATTGTCCATAAAAATCTGTGTCGTATAATGGCTATCGTAAAATCCGATTTCAATTATAAATGTTAAAATCAAAATCCGTTAACGGTATCAATTAGAAGTTTCTATAAGAAACCCATTCATTCCCACAGTCCCCAGAATCGGTCAGTATCTATAAAAATGTCAAACAATTCATTTTTGCACTCTATTGTAAGTGGAAAGTGAAGACTGGGCAGTTCCCGCCCATATATGGCAGCAGTACTTCATTTTCAGCCTGATCTGGCTCCTGTAAATACCTGGTTCCTCCTGCTTGCAGTAGGAACCAGGTATTTACCGTAACGGTACAGGGAACAGACCATTTTCTCAGCATCATGAGCTATGGATCGTATGCATGATTTCTGATATCAATTATAAATGTTAAAATTAAAATCCGTTATCGGTATATTAATTAGAAGTTTCTATTAGAAACCCATTCATTCTCACTGTCCCCAGAATTGGTCAGTAGCTATAAAAATGTCAAACAATACAATTTTAGAATCATTTTGCCCACCTCGCAGTAATTCGAAATAAAACATTTCCTTTGACTCATACCAAATACAGAGAATATAACCTGCGTCTATTTTATGCGACATGTTATTTTAGAACGTGGGTGATAATGGCTTTCCACAACTTTTCTTTTCATCCTTAGCAATGTTTTGTAACCTAGGGAATACAGAATAATCACACGAAGGATGGTAATGAACGATAATACTTAGGACATGAACAACACATATAAGATTCGCCAGCGGCGCGTAGAATAAGTAGTCAAGTGAATTCCACAATGAATCTACAATTGTAGGATATCTACCAACCGCCCCACGTTGTCAGGTGTGGCACAAGGCCCAATGTAATGTGGGGTATTCGAGTCGGTAGGCACGGCCAAAAATTACCCTTCGACCTTGTATAAAATGGGGTCGGGTAGCTGTTTCCTGAGACGAGTCTCTGCCCTTCGACATAGCCTCGTCTGGGAATCCGAAGACAGAGAATTTGACCAGCATAGCTGGAGACGAATCTCCAACTGCAAACCAACATAAAGTGAATGAGGACATACCCATTATCGTCCGTAGGTATGCTACAACACTATCCCTCTCACCAATGTTCTGCCATCGATTTACGCAAGCAAGTATTGTGTACATAACTCCCTGCTTTCTTCCGTATGTCATGTGAGTGTCAAATGCTCTAAACCGTCTTTCCGCATTGTGTATCCCAGTAATTTCAACACTGTTTCTGATTGTAAATATAGAGTGGTCCGAAAGTCTTGTCACGCCTATACAATATAATTTTCTATTTCAGATGGCTGACACGAGCTCCTACGATTTAGAAGAGAGTGTTAGGGTGACAGCACGTTCAGAATCTGTATATTTCCTTTTCGTTTCCTTTCTCTTTAAAATTTCCTCGTTGTTCACCTGGTTCGCCGGCGGTATTCTAAGCTTTCCTATATAGAACAACATACTTTTTTTTTCTTCTTTTTTTTTGCCTAAAGTCTCCTCTTCATCTTTAAGAAAGTTCTCCAACGTTCACTATCATATAGGAGGACTGATATTACAGAGCTGTTCAGCACACTTTTTTCTTTGTTTCTAATGAAATTCTATGTGAAAGTCTCTCCAAAATCTAACCATGTTTGCCTTCGTCATGAATTGCCATAATAAATATATATATATATATATATATATATATATATATATATATATATATATATATATATCGCATCGTCAGTCATGAATATATATAAAAAATACTTCTTTTCTACGACAAACACAAAAAGCGAAAAAGCGGATGGATGTCTTATTTTTACCGTAATTTTAAGTGGAACCAATGTTTGCTGCTTGTGAATATCAGATAATAATAAATATTTATTTACTTTTGTCATGTATCTGTGTGAATATTAACAACTATAAGTTGAATTGCTGTTCTTTCCAGTCAGATCACTTTTATGACGTTAGATATATTGACAAAAATTTGATATTTTTCTTTTTTTAATTTATTTTTTCTATTTCCAATTACTTATTTGCTTATCTTCTGAGCGAATATTCACTTTGCCATTGTTCACAGATTTTCGTCCTCTGTTATTTTACCGACAAATGCGTTAATGTTTAAATAGAAAAAAAAAGCATATACACACAATAACATTTTCTTTATTTTTTTCTTCTGTTTCTCGTGATTCAGCTTCCGATTCCGTTGTATTACGCGGTCTTTTACAAACACGCGAATCGCTTTCCTATTCATTATTTATTATTAACAGCATAATTGTCGTGTCTCCCTTTCTCTTTGAATTGACGTAATTCATCAGCCATCTTTAATTCGAGAACTTTCAAGCTGTTTCCGGTTTGGCTCACGTCGATCAAGAAAAGCTCTGAAAAGCCCGACGTTTTATTTTGAATATCGGATTAAAAGGAACAAGTGTGTAAATCAAAGACATTTTCTAGTATCTAGAATCCGGAAGTCTTT
This sequence comes from Acanthosepion esculentum, assembly GCA_964036315.1. NCBI lineage: Eukaryota > Metazoa > Mollusca > Cephalopoda > Sepiida > Sepiidae > Acanthosepion > Acanthosepion esculentum. The sequence continues at coordinate 133,153,611 of OZ038476.1, forward strand.
CAAGATTCATGATTTTGCTAACCAATCTGATCCATGTTGAGTTTAATCTATTAAAATGTCCTTCTGGGCACGTTACCGAACGAACGTTCGTTTTCCGACAGTGAGTCCCGTGTTCTAAACTCACCTTCATCGATTCGTCAGGGAAGTGACTTTTGCTATTATCGGCCTGCGTGCGGCACTTTTAGAAAGTGCCTGTAAAACAGTCAACACGTGTTGACCCAAGCCTTGCGAGTGAAAATGGGTCGACGGAACTATGAGGCGACCGATTATGGTTAGGCTGGTACAAAGTCATGTATATAATAAAGAGTGTTTCATTAAGAAGGATTATATATAAGTGTGTTTAATTAAGACGGATCAAAGTCAGCAGTAAATAAATCGGTGTAATTGGTGAAAATTTATTTATTTCTCTATTGGATCTTGTTATTTAAGTCATAGCAATTATGTGTGAAAAATAATCTCGCCCAAATGTCCGCCAAGGCTTCCGTTCCACACCCCCATTCGATGGTTAAGACATTTGACGACGTCTGTGCTGCATAGTTGCTCCTCAATCCCACCAATATGACTTATTATCTCATCCTTCAGCTGTTGAATTGTTGTTGGCTTGTTAGCAAAGATCTTCCTTTTGAGATGACACCAAAGGAAGAAATCTAAAAGCGACACGTCGTGGTGGCCAATTGACTTTGATGTTTCGAGAGATAATACGACCTGGGATCTTCCTCATTGCATTTCTGTTTGAACGTTCAATTTCGTAATAGGCTTTGATAACTTTAACACGTTGTTTGATTATTAATATTTCCATGGCTGAAAATGCCAAAGAATTAAGTTGTTAAATCTGAAAGAAAAAGAAAAAAAATCATTATACGCTTAAACTTAATTCACATTTAAAATCGGTCCAAGTTATTGGGACAGCCTTTATATGATGAATAAAAGATAGACCGAAGCAAATCAAGTTTCACCCTAAAAGTGAAGGATTGCCAGACAAGGGACAGTCAGTATATACCACAACCGCACTCTCACGGAGACTGGTGGCACTCTCGTCCGATAGCTGGCAACCTCTTGAACGAGAGTGCCATCAGACAACACTTTCATAAACAGCATATGGATCATAGCAACATTAGAGAGCTACTCACAAACAATACAAAAATACTTGTAAAATCAAATAGTAAAAATAGTCTTATGATCATTGAAGCAATACTCGTTCAACAAACATAACCATCAATAAATAAAAACAATTATAGCTTTCGAGCCCGCATCCTTAAATGATAATAAAAAAAATCAGGTCCCACCTGCTTTGCGCTGCAACACTCTGGCCACGTCACAACACTCACGAGTTATACGAAACTCTCTACCTACTCCGATGACGACTTAGAAAATTCGAAAACTTGGGCCATATTACTTTTACCTTTTCTTTCTGAAATGAACTTCGACCAGTTTCTGATGGAATTTCCTTCTTGTCTAACAAGGATTATTAGTAATTTTGAAAAGTCGATCATTAAAATTATACGACACAAAATATCTGTTGTCTTTGATAATATTTGCGTTAAAGAACGTTTGCTGTCGAAATACACAGAATGGATACACACACATATACACACACACACACACTATATATATATATATATATATATATATATATACTTTGGTTTGATTGATCTTTTTAGCGGCATATCAACCACTATAGGCTATTTAATACCAGAATCTAAATATTTTGAACGCAACTGTATGCCTTCAACTAAAAATAAAATCTGTTGTTTCTAATTTTTTAGATAATAATGTATTGCTGGTATTTTTACTATAAAAAGGTATTTTTGTACTTTCATAGGGTTTTGTTTGGCGGAGGCACTATTTGCCCATCACTGGGACCCTAACAGGTGCTGCCACCTCGGGTCAGGGTGGATCTGGGAACAACAGGAATTAAGAGGTAGTTCCACGCTCCTTAAAACGTCCAATCCTTAGAGGCCTTGATGCTGGATGTAGTTTATCTACATACCCAGGAGTAATATATATATATATATATATATATATATATGTATGTATTAAAGCACAAATAAATTATCTCATGCTCTATATTTTGTGGTATATCAAATCCTTATTCGCTTAGTTTTGGCGCTTTCATTTTTGCATTTTAGCTTTTATACCTGCTTGCTGTCTCCCCGTTCTTATGACCACGATCACTTCGCATCTGTCTGTTCGTGTTCTCGTTGTAGTCGACACATCTTACTGTTGACCTTTAACAACCTTTATCGCAATATTTCTGGTCACATTAGTCAAAATATATAAGTCTTCGTTCTTCTTTCGATAAGAGTTTTCGAATTGCTCGCTCCAATGAAGCGTAGGCATTCCATTATCTCACCACCACTGTTACGAATCATTTTTTCTCAAATCCCTTTTACCGCTGCACAATGAAACTTCAAGATGGTGTACCCTTGACTCGTCTTTTGTGTCCTTGTGACGTTTTGATGCCAGTCTGGCCAGTTTTCCTAGCCGCCATTTTGACATCACCAATCAATTTAAGACGATGCGACGCCAGTGTGTCAATATGGCGAACGCGGAACAGCTTCATGTGTCGATCGCACTTCTCTCGAACGCTGGCTATTAATAAAATGTCCGGTGTATATAAAGAGAGGGCATTGCAGTCATATTGCTTGTAACAAGTAAATGTGCAGATATTTATTTGGTCTCTCAGCGCAGCACCTCGATATGTGTATTAGTGCATAGGCACGTTTGCTGTTGAATATGAAATGAGTTCGGATATCTATGCATCGGAAGTATACATAGGTATATGTGTGATGCACAAGAAAGAATGTAATTACAAACAATGATTCTGATAAGTATATTTTATATGACAAACCTTGATGGATTACTTTGTGGTGAGGTTGTACTGATGGTATGTTGGGCATGTCTGTGTGTACTTCTTATATATGTGTGTGTATATATAAATATATATCAATACAAAATAATATATATATAATTTTATATATATATTGAGATATATATATATATATACCAATATATATCAATATAAAATAATATATATATAATTTTATATTGAGATATATATATATACCAATATATATATCAATATAAAATTATATATATATTATTTTATATTGATATATATATTGGTATATATATCAATATAAAATAATATATATATAATTTTATATTGATATATATATATATATATATATATACCAATATATATATATCAATATAAAATAATATATATATAATTTTATATTGATATATATATATATATATATACCAATATATATATCAATATAAAATAATATATATATAATTTTATATTGATATATATATATATATATATATATATATATACCAATATATATATATCAATATAAAATAATATATATATAATTTTATATTGATATATATATATATATATATATACCAATATATATATATCAATATAAAATAATATATATATAATTTTATATTGATATATATATATATATATACCAATATATATATATCAATATAAAATAATATATATATAATTTTATATTGATATATATATATATATATATATACCAATATATATATATCAATATAAAATAATATATATATAATTTTACATTGATATATATATATATATATATATATATACCAATATATATATATATATCAATATAAAATAATATATATATAATTTTATATTGATATATATATATATATACCAATATATATATATCAATATAAAATAATATATATATAATTTTATATTGATATATATATATATATATATATATATATATACCAATATATATATATATCAATATAAAATAATATATATATAATTTTATATTGATATATATATATATATATATATATACCAATATATATATATCAATATAAAATAATATATATATAATTTTATATTGAGATATATATATATATATATATATATATATATACCAATATATATATATCAATATAAAATAATATATATATAATTTTACATTGATATATATATATATATATATATACCAATATATATATATATATCAATATAAAATAATATATATATAATTTTATATTGATATATATATATATATATATACCAATATATATATATCAATATAAAATAATATATATATAATTTTATATTGATATATATATATATATCAATATAAAATAATATATATATAATTTTATATTGATATATATATATATGTATATATATATATATATATATATATATATATATATATATATATATATTGAACAATAAAAAAATTAAAAAATTAAATTCTTCAGACACACCGTGTTGTATAATAATATTCTTTCGTTATTATTATTTCATTTAGATTCCTCGACTAGTTTCGGGCCATCATCAGAAGAAAAATAATCTTCTGCTTACTGGTAGCTGTGAACTACCGAAATGAATGTCTTGATAGAGAAAATGAACTTTTGTCTGTAGTTTGTCTCTGTTAAGTGTGTGTGTGTTATTTGGTTCTTAGATGGTGAGTGAGTATGATGTGTATATTACTATGGGTGTGTGTTATCATTTGGCCCATTAGGGAGGGAGTGAGTATGATGTGTGTAAGTGTGTCAATATGTGTGTTTTCGTGTATAAGTGTGAGGCCTTAACACCTCCGTAAGCATGTCTATCTTGTGTGGGTGAGAAATGTGGGTAGGTTTTGATTTGTAGGGTTATATATTAATACTATCTATATTGTTAAATTTATGGTTAAGCCCGACTGGATAGTACGTTTTTAAACGTTGTATACACTTATTTTCATGGAACTCTAAAACCTTCTCATGTTATCTGCTCTGGACTTTTCTATTCTCTCAATTATAGTGAATTTGGCATGGGTTTTAAAATCGTGTTTTTCTAGGTGGAAATGTTGTTCTACAGGTAATAATCATTCATGGGGAGTCGACTTAATTCAATTGAGATAATTATTAATTCTGTCGTGAAAGGGCCATTCAGATTTTCCTACATAATGTTTCTGGCATAGTGTGCATTCTAGGAGGCAAATTATGTTATGACTTCTACAGTTAGAGTCGTGGTAGATTTTGAAAGTAGATTTGGTGACTGAGCTGGTGAATGAATTTGTGTGTTTAATGTGGTTACAGCATAATCTTCTTTTGTTGTTACATGGTTGGGAAAATCCTGTTGTTTTTGTTGTTGGTTTATTACGGATTACCTTGTCCCCGGAAATGTCGTTACTACCTATGATTTCTTTTAGGTTCTTAGGTCTACGATATGCTAGAAGGCCGGATTCCTCAAACAATTTTTTTAGGCCTGGTTTGAGATGTAGTATTTCCCGGCGACTTTTAATTATTTGGGATAGTGGGGTTGAAATGGTTACTAGAGGGATGCGCTGGGTTTATTTTTAATTTTGTACATTAGGGTGTCTTCTCTAGGTGTGGAAATTGCTTTATTTATTTGTTCCTTGATGAGGTGTTGTTTATAGCCCCATGTGAATTGATGCTCCAGATTTTCAATGTGTTTATTTAGTTCTTCATTGTTGGAAAATATCCTTCTGAGCCTAAGTAGCTGTGAATAGGGAAGTTTTTCTTTGGGGTGTTTAGGGTGGAAAGACTTAAAGTGTAAATAGTTGTGGGTGTCGGTGATTTTAGTGTGTAGTGTCGTTTGTAGTTTCCTGTTTTCATCTATGTAAATGCAGGTGTCTAAAAATGTTACCGATCTTGTGGATTTTTCATAGTCAAACTTAATTGAGTCATGCACTGGTTTTAGGATCATGAGGAATTGGATAAGTTTGTCGTTACTGCCCTTATATACAAAGAATATATCATCGATATATCTTGCATATAATACGCAGTCGCTACTGATGAGGGGATAGATATGGATCTCCTCAAATTTTCCCATGAATATTGTAGCATATGATGGGGCTGAAATGGTGCCCATGGCACAGCCTCTTACTTGAAGGTAGTGTGCTCCATTGAAGTTGAAAGTATTCAATGTAAGAATATTCTCCATGAGTTTTATGATAACTTCTTGGTGGGGGGTCTTGTTTTCTTCTTTTAGTAAGTACTTCCTGAACGGCGGTTAGCCCTTCGATGTGTTTAATGTTTGAATATAATGATCTTACGTCCATAGTCACGAGAATAGCGTTCTTTGGAACTGTTTGTATGTGGTTAATTTTGCTCAGTAGATCTGTTGTGTCTCTGATGTTGGATTTTACTTCCTTAGCTAGGGGCTGTATGTAATGGTCTACGTATTTGGTCGTGTGGCAGTTGAATGATGAAATGACCAGCCTTCCTGGGTTGTTGCTTTTGTGTATTTTAGGAAGGAGATAGAAGCGAGCAGGTGTGATGTTTATGGGTGTAAGTGTTGTGCATGTTTCTTGTCGATTAGATTTTTGCGAAGCATTATGTTTAGTAAGCTAGTTAATTCTTTTTGGTATTCGGGAAGAGGATCTGTAGGTAAGCTTTTATAGGTTTCTTTGTCGGCTAGTTGATTGTTGGCCTCTTTAATGTATTCTTTGATTCCCCAGATCACTGTGGCACACCCTTTGTCAGCTTGTGTTATGATTAGATCATCTCTATGTGTCGGCGTGTCAAGGGCTATACGTTCCCCTTCAGTAATATTGTTACGTGGCAGCTTACTTGCTATTGTTTTCTTTGTCATTTGCTACGGCTATTTCAAATGTTTGTATAGTAATGTCTGTGTTGTGTGGGGTGTATGTAGTATCCTTCTCTTTTAATGTATCAAGTATGGACAGTGTGTGATCATTGTCCCCGTAGAGGGCTTTTAGTCGTATTCTTCTGAAGAAGGATTCCAGGTCCTTTGCCAAGGTGTCTTTATCAAAACTTGGAGGACTAGGGCAAAAGCTTAGTCCTTTATTTAATAGACTGAATGTGTTGAGTGAAAATTTATTGTTACTTAAATTTATAACTTGTCCGTATGGTTCAAGTTTGTATTTGCAAGCATGGCAAAGTTCTTACGTAAAAGCTCGAAAGCTTGCATCATATGTCTTATTAGGGATGGTATACCCCCATCCAAGTGTCCTGGTTGGGGGCTTATCCCGTTTTTTTAAGGTTGAGTGTGTTTGCTGTTGATTGTCTACGAGGGGCTAATCTGGGTGGTCTGGGATGTCTAATGGAGTTATGCGTTCTGCGGAAGGACTGCTGTGTTTTGGTTTGTGTATCTTTGTACGGAACCCTAATAATGTCCGCGTAAGTTAGTGTTTTGTTTTGTGTGTGTGTTTGATTTGAGTTTCTAGCTATCGTTGATGGTGGCGGTGTTGTTATTGTTGGTTTTGGTGCTGGTGGTTGTCTGTTGCTGTGTTTATTTGGTTTGTTTTGTGTTTGCATTGGGTGTGTGGTAGTGTGGTGGTCATATATATATATATATATATATATATATATATATATATATATATATATATATATATATATATAATTTTATATTGATATATATTGGTGTGTATATATATATACACACACTCACACACACACATATATATATATATATATAATTGGTATATCTATATAATTTATATTGGTATTTATGTGTGTGTATATATATATATATATATATATATATATATATATATATATATATATAATTGTATATTGGTTGCTATATATATATATATATATAATTGTATATTGGTTGCTATATATATATATATATATAATTGTATATTGGTTGCTATATATATATATATATATATAATTGTATATTGGTTGCTATATATATATATATATATATAATTGTATATTGGTTGCTATATATATATATATATATATAATTGTATATTGGTTGCTATATATATATATATATATATATATATATATAATTTTATATTGGTTGCTATATATATATATATAATTTTATATTAGTTGCTATATATATATATATATAATTTTATATTAGTTGCTATATATATATATATATAATTTTATATTAGTTGCTATATATATATATATATATATATATATATATATAATTTTATATTGGTTGCTATATATATATATATATATATATATAATTTTATATTGGTTGCTATATATATATATATATATAATTTTATATTGGTTGCTATATATATATATATATATATATATATAATTTTATATTGGTTGCTATATATATATATATATATATAATTTTATATTGGTTGCTATATATATATATATATATAATTTTATATTGGTTGCTATATATATATATATATATATAATTTTATATTGGTTGCTATATATATATATATATAATTTTATATTGGTTGCTATATATATATATATATATATAATTTTATATTGGTTGCTATATATATATATATATATATAATTTTATATTGGTTGCTATATATATATATATATATAATTTTATATTGGTTGCTATATATATATATATATATAATTTTATATTGGTTGCTATATATATATATATATATAAATAATTAATATCGATATATATGTATATATAATTTTATATTGCTTGAGATATATGTGTGTGTGATGTTATCCGGGTAACACGACAACTATTCTCCCAGAACATGAAATCGGCAAGCAGATAACATTTACACCCAATGTAATTTCTTCTAATCCGTCATTTCTACCACTGTATCGATGGAATAGATTAATATATTTAAATATAGATTAAATAGCAAGGTATTCTGGCTATTTAGCTTTATGAATAGTTGCATTGATGATTTTAGAGTAAGCAGTGTGGGTGTGAGTAGTGAAAGAATAGATCAGCTTCTTTGAATGTGCTGTATTTTATGTTCACTTCGGCTCCAATCAGAGATTTGTAAAATATCTGCAGCGTTTCTGATTGGACGAAAAATATTTATGATGTGTTGCTGGCAATTATCTATTATTAAATAGAAATTTATCACAAATGATACAAAAAAAAAAAACTATAGGATTATTTTTAGAGGAACACTGATATCAGAATTAAGATTAATTCGACAAATACCTAAATAAATTCTGTGACTCATGATGTATATTATGACTTGGCTTCGCGAACGAAAATAGTCTATCCCATCTCTGTTGCTGTTTCGCAGATCGTTCACAATCTTCATAAGGGACAGACATACCCCATCGTCTCGACTGTAGAAGTTCTGGCAACTGGTGGAAAAGGTCGAGCTTATTGACCTTCCTTTTGTCATTGGCTCATTTTTATGGCTTTATTTCGCCAGACGTGTTCCCTAATGACCATTAACCCCTCCATATCACTCGACTGTTCATGTTTTTGACTGATGCTAGTTAAATCTACAAGAGACGGTTTTTTCGTAGACGTTCTTCTATCCTATTAGTAGGGCTTCATTTCTATCTCCGCCCAGAAGCTAGTTTTCAAGTTGCAGCATTTTTGGAATACGATAAAGTGACCGTCAAAATTCTATTTGGAAGAGTATGGAAGGTAGTGGAAACTTACAAATCTGTTGATTAACTGATTCGTTTTCTCCGACTTATCAACCCTTTGCAGGTTATTTAAAACAAGAAATATGTTTACATGGTAAGGATTTCTTTTTATATAATGATGGTTTAGTGTTACAAGCTTACTAATTTACTCATAGCTGGGGAGAGAAATGGTAGTTCCTACCTTTTCCAGTGGTATATGCGCGTAAGTGAATATAACGAACCCAACGGGAATTGAAACTAGACTCTCCGTTTAACAATTCCAAGCCATTACCGCACATCCACGCTTACTGTACTTGGTATTCCCAAGCGCTCACTCATCTAGGTACTGACCAGGCTGGGCAGTGCTTACCTTCAGTGATTGTAAGGGAACCGATGTTTCAACATGATATGACCGTAAGCTCTGAAAATCTGTATGCGACGCTTATTTTCGTAGCTAAATATAGATTTGGTTACCTCACGAGCAATGACAATAGCTCAGGGGAATCTGTTATACACTAGCAGGGATTTGGGCACCTCGAGGCGGTCTAATGGTAAGCAAGCTTGTCTCGCTAGAACAATTATCCTCACTGGGTACCCCCTACCTTCGGCCTTGTGCCACATCTAAGCTACGCTTGGTAAATCACTACTCTAGTAGGGATTTTCTTTCTCTCTCTCCTCTCCCCTTTAGTCACGTGGTCCTTCCCTCATTTATCGGGTCGTCTGCAGCGACAGACGTCACATCGTAGACTCCAGATGCAATTTCGACAAACAGGACATCTCGTTATCATTAAAAGAGACCCCAGACTATTTTCCAATTTCAGATAGGGATATTTTATACACAAATGAACAAACCATGCATATAAGTATTTATTGTTTTTTTTTGGGGGGGTGCTTTTATAAAGTTTTCTGTTTCATACATTAATAATGGTTTGGTTTTATTCACTGGTTGTATCCCAAGTTTCATGACCTTTCTCACTCTCTCCCTTAACCGGCTTCCCAAAAAGTTATTAACATTTTACGACATGGTAAGTATGATAATATCTGTCGTAAGATTCAGTAAATATGACTACATGGCTTTGTCACAAAGTAGTTTATGAATTTACCGTTAAAAGTTCCGATTGTATTTAATCACAAACGGTTGAAAAAGAATAATTCCCGGAACAAGGGGAGATAACCGCGGTCATAATTTAGTGCTGGCTTCATTTGAACTTGATTTATCCAGCAAACAATTCTCTGGCTCTCCACCTCCCTCTATCCCTGGCAGCTCTCAACAAGTTCCTTTCCTCTGTTTCCTCCCCCAGACCACATTGTCATCCACTTGCTTATGTCCGCCAGGTATATCATGCGGTTTTTCTCTTGTCTCTCTTTCCCTCTATTCGACCCAGGAGTATCAAATTCTCCAGGCCCTCCTTCCTCATTATGCATTCCAGAAACTTCAGCTTCCTCTTCCTGATGTTATGTAAAAGCCTCCTCCTTGTTTGCAACCTCTCTTAGATCATATCATTGCTCACACACTCGGTCCATGATATCCTTCGCATCCTAGGACCACATCTCTGTCGCCTCAAGTCTCTTCTTCATCTTTGAAGAAATCGTCCAACATTCTCTGTCGTAAAGCAGGACAGATGTCACGTAACAGGTCAGTATACTTTGTTACCAAAGAAATCCTGTCTAGCAATACTCTGCCTAGCTTCTGGAATGTGTCCCTGGACATCCCAATAGGTCTACGGCTCTCAGTGTCGCACTTACCGTCCTTTGTCAACTTGAAAACTAGAAAACCTTTTAAAAGTTGTTCTACCGTTCTCTGTCAGCTTGAAAACTAGCAAAAGTTGTTCTAAAACCCATTTTTCTGTCTAGGTTGAACAACATCTCACAGGGTTAGTATTTAAGCTGTAAACGTTTTAGGAAAACCAACTACTGCAATTAGGGATATAAGGCAGTGATGTTTCTTCTCACCGGACTCATTTAAACTATACATTGAACTGATTCTGAGAGAATTAGATATCCAACTAGGACTCCTTATTAGCAACATTACATATGAAGATTACATAGTGTTGGTAGCAGACACTAAAAGAAAACTAGAAACACTTCTACAGAAGGTAGTAAATGAAGGCGAAAAAAAAAGGAGAAAAAACATCAGTTGTAAGAAGACGGAATGTATGTTTGTCCGCAAAAGGAACAGCCCAACATACTAACTACCAAGAGTGAGCGCGAACGTAGATCCCTACACTTAGAAATAGCGCACCCAGGTCGCCCACATTTTGGGCGATCGCAAAGGTGAATCCAACTGGAAAGGCTTCGCTCTGGGATAATTTGGTATGTTTTTTAGTAAATATAAATTCTTTTTAATTTGGGGGTGAATTAATATTTTGGGTAGAGTTAACAGTAAAGATAGACGTTTTGTTTAAGAGAAAGAGGTTGTAAGATTGAAAAAAAAAGCATCCAAGACCACGTGGACGCTTTTAAACTCTATCAAGGCTGGAAAGTGAAGATTGGGAAGCACAATTATAGCAGCAATATTCCATTTTTGGTCTGATCTGACTCTTGCAAAGATAGAACATGGTAATTGGAGTCAGATGCTTTCTGGAACTATACAATGAACTCACCATTTTTCGAGCATTTTTAGTTAATATTTATTACATAAAAACATATTCTATAAATTTTATCGCCATAGTTAATACTATTTTTATTAACAAAATATTGACTTGTCAAATAAAATGTAACAATTTTCTTTTCTTCATATTAATCATAGACTGAAATCAGATGTCTACTTGGTGCAGACAAATCTTTTTATGAAGAGATCTGTTGCAGGGTTGTTGTGGTCTAGGCTGGACCCAGTCATGTCCTTTTCCTGTATACGATTCCGTGATGCCATGTGCAACCAAAAGAAAATGTATATCTGGGGAAACAGTCTAGTTTGGAAGGCGACTAATGCCTTTGTCGGTCATATGAAAAGACTGGGCGAGAGTGGAAATCGATTCTTGATTTATTGTATTGCGATAAAACGATTTCGATGTGGCTGGCGACAAAAGATTTCCTTCCTTTGTTTCCTTACCAAGTTCTCTCTCTTTCTCGTGTATATATATATATATATATATATATATATATATATAGGGTTCCCTCAATGCGTTTTCTATTAGTGCGCTAAAAACTTAATATACCAAAATTTGATTCGTGCCTACATAATACTCAATTAGTGCGGTAAAACATTATTCAGTGATTGAAAATTGAATTTTTTTTTATATAATTACCGATTAATTAAAAATTTTCTAAAATTAAAAAGGGAAAATCGGTAACTATTTTGTTTGCCAAGTATTACGTTATCTCAGTAATTACAGTAATGTTAAAAATGGGCCGTTATACATCAATGAATTCTATAATATAAGCCGATAATAAAAATACATATTTGAATATTTGTCTCTGTTAGATTTTTTGGAATATTTTCAGTTATTTCATGTTTATTTTGAAGGAAATTTCTGATATTTTTTTTTTAAATGAACGATTTGATTAGATACAGAAATTTACATTTATTAAAAAATATCGATATAAAAGACGAATGCATTTACTATGGAAAGATTATAACTTTTCAGGTTAAAATACTAATGATTATGATATGTTTCGAAAATTTGAAGTCGCAATTTCTCTATACCGCCAATTATATGAAGAACTGAAGACTACCAAGCGGCAAACCACTTTATATAAGTTTTTCATGGAAAATCTGCTTAATTTATAGCATTTTTATTGTATCTTTTATATGTACCTATATTTTAATGAAAAAGTTTGCAAATTAGAAAATAATTGTTAATGAAACTAAAATTTGAGGTACAAATTATATAATTTCTGATGAGTTATTATATTCGGTTAATGTGTTTCTTGTAATGTACATATTAACTGCACTAATCGAGGGATTACTGTACACACACACACACACACACAATATATATATATATATATATATATATATATATATATATATATATATAAGTGAACATTGAAATCAACACTCAGAGGCGAGAGACTGTTTCTTGCTAGACGCAACGTCCATATTTATAATATATATTTATATGTATTACAATAAATCACTCATACAAAAAGTAAATTATAAAGTTAATGATATAAATGGCGAAATCCCTTTGCTAACAAAATTTTAAAGATGCATTAAACCTACCAATTGAATGTTAATATCCTTGTTTTTTTTTAAATTATAAGCTGTACAATGTCTTTCTAAAATACGCAAGATAATGATATAAAATTCGCCATTTTATATCATTAACTTTACTAATTTACTTTTTGTATGAGCGATACATTGTAATATAAATTGAACTGCAGCATATATATATATATATATGTATCCCCTACATTGTGTTCGACCGAGCAGAAAATGGTTAAAACAAGGCGTAGTATTGAAATACTATCAGTAAAATCGGTTGTGGTTAGAAGACTTTTTACGATATTATTTTTAGGGCTTTGTGGCTTGTCCTTTCACCTATCCTTTGTAGTTCTTAGTAAGTTGTATGCATTCACCGTCCCTTCCACTGTCTATTCTGCCATCCATTCACACAAGCTTGTTAGGTAGGTTACTCGCTGTTTCCCATTGTATCTCTTGCCTCCAGTGTGTTCTGCGAGTGTCAAATTCTTACTGTGACAGTGCCCTACCGATATTTAATTACCTTCCCGCTGGTCGTAGGGTGGCGAGGTTAACGTGAGTGAAGCACTCGCGTAGTTAAGAACAAATTCTACCCAATTTCGACGACAATATTTATCATGAAACATACACACATAATTTTATATATATATATATATATATATATATATATATATATATATATATATATATATATATATAGGAATTATAGAACATTTGTACATTTTCTACACACACTGTGTCCCAAAAAGAAAGCACTTATTCAAACACAAGAAAAACAAAAAAGCTTAATCGTAGTACCTTTTCTGTCGTATTTAATACAATATATATATATATATATATATATATATATATAATATTTCTTTGGACAAAACTGACAAGGTAATTTTGTTTACATTTTTAATGTTTTTCTTGTATATGTAAATATGTTTTGGGGGGTGGCGTTGTGTACTTAATATAAGATTTGTCTAAAACTCTCTTGCATCCGAACGCGTTTGGCTCATATGTTAGCCGAAAATTGAAAAATAGCATTTAAAAGCACTCGCTACCAACAGACTTTTATTGTGCAACTTTTATATCAATTTAATTCAGAAAATAAAACACTTGTAAGTATTGTGACGTTGTATCTTTGTACTACGCTAGGATACAACCCAAGTTTACTGACGGTAAGTACTTGTCTGCAGGAAGCAACTGGTCGACAGCATTTGAACAGCAAAATAACAATTACTATTTAAATTTATTTTAAATACCAATAGAAAAAAAGAAATAAATAAAAATTAAGGGTTGTAGACTATATGCATCTGTGGAATTAGCTTAGGTGAAAGACGTTTTGCTATTTTGGCCGCAGTCTTTGTTGACAGAGAAGTTCCATTCAGTCCTCGGCCATTTTCTTTAGATAGAAGTAATTTATCATGAGGTTGCTAGCGCATTCCTCTGTAACTTGACAGAGCAACTTTGCTGAGTAACATCTTGGTAGAAAAAAGATGAGGATATTTGAATTTGGAGCTAAAATAACCAGGTTCTCATGACCTTTACAGGGGCAATCATTGGTCCTTTCTTTAAACATTCACGTCCTTGTATGATTATGTACCTGATAAACCTTGTCTTTCTGATTATTTATTGTAAATTCAACAACGATGTGTCCAAAAGTAATGCAATATGTTTTATTCTAGAAGAAAAAACGAACGTAATCAAACACATCGTACAGCAAGATATTGCTACACATCACAGTTCCACACCCCTACTTCTTAACATAGCCCCCCCACACCGTTGATGTAATATTCTGAAGTTGTCTGTAAATCTTAGATGAAGAAATTTAATTGTTCTTATTTTTTAATTATATTTCTTTTATCTCTTACTTTTGTTTTTATTGTAAGTCTCAGACTATTTTTATGATCACGATCGTGAATCACCCAACCTTTGAGTGTCGTAGGGTTACTGCGTGTGCTGCAGCTGTAGCAGTAGTGTTGTATGTTGGGAAAGATAGCCTGACCGAGCCCCATTCTCAAGCAGGTTTGCATTCACTTTTCATTTTATTAGACTAGTTGCCAACCAAGGATATAGGACTAAGCCTGTTCTGCCATTTACAGAGCTGGTGAGGGAACAGATGAGTTCATGACGATCGTTCTAATATTTGGACGTAAGTGGCTATTAATCAAATGGTATGGAGGTAATCTATACTGTTAAATAAACCATATTTCATATTGTTTACTAACAATCAGAAGATGTTAAAATATAATATTCGTAATAAAATTTAAAAATGAAAAAGTTTACTCTGATTATATTTTTTCCTTAAAATGTGTTGTATATAATAATTTATTTGAATGAAAGTTTTTGTGTATTTCTTGAATAAATCCTTCCTGCGATACCAGAGATTACAGCGAACGCTCGTCGTCATAGATTTAAGTTGAATGGCTTCTGCCTGCCAGCGTTTTCTAATGTCTGACCTGCATTCAAACGAGACACGTCCTGGTGTCCAGCTATAATGTAAACCCGGGAGTAAACGTCAATGGCGAAGTAATAGAGAACAATATTTCACCAACAACCAATACAATCAATCGTCTGCAAGTGACTTCCCAACTATCTGCATTTCATCGCTTTTAGCTGAATCAACCAATAATAAAAGAAGTCAGAAAAGACTACGAACGCATAGTCACAGATAAAGATGGAGCCATCCTCTCTTCTTTTCTTTCTTTCTTCCTTTTTTTTCCTGTCGATAAAACAAGCAGCGAGATTACATTGTGACTCGCCAGGGAATCGGGTAACTGGACGGAAGTGAATGAGCAAGCCTTACCCTGGAAGATACCACTAGGAGGGTTTGTAGTTATCATGGAGGTTGGTTTCTGCACGTGGACTAACTAATCGATAGCAGCAAGCCTGGCTAGCTCTCGGCATCAAGTTTATTGATTTGTTTGCGGACGCCTGACCAACCCTAGTCAATTTACCTATCTATCTGTATATCTAGCTAGCATTCCCTTTGAACGATGTTTCTGTGTCGACTTATGCTCGGCTTCGGGCTTGCATAATTACACTTATACGCGCAAGTGGGCATGCGCACACGAATACTTGCCTGCTGACCCGCCGTTGTGCGGTTTTGCCAATAATTGCCAGAAGGATTTCGCATTTCGTTGTGTCCGTTTGTATACATGGATTAGTCGCAATATTTTCTTTGGGTTTCATACAGAAAATGCCAGAGAAGATAAATAATTTAAGGAATTTGAATATATATATATATATATATATATATATATATATATATATATATATGAGCCGAGTTCGAATTCCATTCGAATGCATTACATTCACTTACGTGCTAATACACTTTAGAAATGTATGAATCCTCTTCTTCTCCCCACATCTATGGGTAAATAGCAGGACAGACCGGGTTCTATAGACTTGGATGGCAACTGGTCAAGAAGAAAGACAACTCTGAATTCAAAACCTGCAAAGAGTCGTTTGGAAACCTTGTGACACGTAGTGCACCAGGTCTCTGTATTCAGCCCTTCAAAAAGTGTGGTTGATTCTGCACAAAGCCTTCACCACTATAATCAAATCATATGTGCTGTTCTCTGGGCTGTCGGTTACTAAGAACTGGGTTGCTTCACCCTCATACGTCGAATACGACGGGAGCGTCCAGCATTATATATATATATATATATATATATATATACTTTTGAAAGCCCGACATTACTAAATTTGCAACTTTAATTTTATATATATATAAACGGTTCCAGTAATCCAATAAATTAATTCACTCAAGTTTTGCCCTTATGCTTATTTACGAAGCTAAGTTTAATCTGGCATAAGGAAACGTTCATGGGATACCCAGTAAAGATTGAATACTCTCTATATGCTTATTAAGCATGGCACCACGATAAGAACAATATTTATGCGTATACAGACACACGCACACAGTGGATCTACTGAAAAGTTATCATCATGACCCATTTTCCAAAACTGACCAATCAGAATTTTGTGCGAATTGCTTCTTGGTCTGTATGAGAACATTTTATTACAGGCTTTTAGTGTTTTTCCGTGGAAACACATACAGATATACCAGGGTTGCTCAATGGGATTACTTTTGTAAGTCCAGCATTGCTAAATTTGCAAATTCTCCATTACCAACTGTTATAGCAAATTCATATTTTTGTTTTAAATAAGCTAGACTTACTTGAGCTGCTTATGAGAAGAAAGTCATTCCAAAATTTATAACTCTTTATGTTAAAATCTAGTCCAGTTTTACAGACCTCTACTTATAGAAGTATTAGTTTATAAACAAACAAGTGGGGGAAATGTGTTTCGCAAATAAATCATTAAGCAATGCCCCAGACCTTTTTGCCTTAATAGATTCCATACGTTAATCTAAAAAACATACTTTTAAACTAAATTTCCGTATTAAAATACTTTTGAAAATATAGCTCAACTAAATTTAGAATTTACCATCTTGCTTCTTTCAGGGTAACATTGTTTAACCAAGGCTACTTATGAGTAATAAGTCAATTCAAAGTTTAGTAGTACTTAGCTTTCAAACGTTTCCCAATTCGTTACTTGGTAGATCAATGTGGTATAAGGATTTTGCGAGAGACAAAACAGTTATCCCCCTTTGACTAACCCTTTAAAAAGCTGAAAAATAGTCACGAGAATAAAATGCCGTCACGTAAACTGTACGAGAGATCGTTAGGCGCGAAAGTAAAAAATCCTCTTTTTTTCCTGGCAGTCGAAGTAGAAAGAAGTACGTATTCCATCTCGTGACAATCAGCATAAGATAAGTACCAAACATTATATTTTATTTCAGATATCAAATCCCTTACAAAGAAATACATGCACAACTTGTATGAACATTTCATATATAAATATATATATATATATATATATAATCAAATGTTTTTATATGAAGACTTTTATGGTTTATTTGAACATTTTTATACGTTTATGTTGTATAGCTATTCGCTTTGGAAATGAAACCAAAAGTATATATTCACGCACAACAAGGATTTTCCGGTTAAAGTTAAGGTTCACAAAGGCAAAGACGGGCACACTTGAAGAAGAGAAGCAACACATCTGTATTAAATATAATAATTTTTATGTAGAGAAAAGGGTGTATGCACAAAAGGTAAAAAAAAGGCTTACAAATATAATGTGTATTTGCGGACTTAACTGTTAGGAGAATGTCCAAAGAAAAAAGATGGACTCTGGCTCCTGTAATCCATTAATGTCAGAAGGGACGTTTCCAATCAACGTGTTGTGACTTCGGCTGTCAGTTGCAAAGGAGGAAACTTTCAGAATCAAGTTTACCGCATTGCCCCAAGAAGGGCTCCTGATTGGACAGAAGTTAGCCAATCAGAGTCCCGGAGTAGTAAGGGCTTCAAGTTCAAGGTGGGTCTCTTAATAATAAAGGGTTATCTCTCTTTATTAGACTTTTCAAATTCTTATAGTGTCAATCCTGTTGATGACAGATTATTTTATGGATGTCAAAATCATTAATTATTTTCTTACTCATTAATCAAACATTTATTGACTTGAAAAATTTTGTTGGCAGTTACTCATTGATTTTAACCTTTATATATTTATAAATAAAATGTTATTTCGACATACCCCTATGCTACCAGACTAGGCAACTTTTGAAAGACCAGAGATACACAATTATGAATTTCACTACTTGAGATTTGTTTTGTTAGTTTTTAAAATAAGCTGCGCTAAACTGGCATTCTAAGACAAAGACAGTTCGCAATTAAGTAGGACTTGACTTTCCACATTGGTTCATTGTAGCCCAATTCGGTAACCAAGAAACCCAACTAAATAATATATGCCGATGTCTTAACCCGTATTCTTTATTTTAAAAATGACTAATATTAGCGATATGAGGTTAGCGTAATGGTTTTTGCCGCGAAAAGTGGAATTGGCTAACCTAATTTAAATTCTTGCAGAGTCCGTTGCGTTCGATTTCTCACAAATTCCTTTGCGAATGATATAAATCGATCCCTTCTTCCTCATCCTCAGCTATGTATAGCAGAGTTGCGATAGATGGCAACAAAGCTAGAAAAAGAATTACCCCGAATTTTAAAGAGTGGAGTCAACAGAAAAAAGCCCTGGTATCTTTCGGATAAAGCCATCGTAATTCACAGGTTTCTTTTTCTAATCATCCCAAGCAAGGCGATAATGCCACGAAGATGCAAGAGGGCTACTGGGAGTGAAAGAAAACGAAAAAGACTTTAGAAGGAAACCCAGAAAAGAACGGTTAACTCTCTACTCCTGTTCAAAAGACCGGTGAGGAGCGTGAAGCGGATGAAAGGCGAAGCTATCTAAACAAAAACTGGCTCTGTGGACAGCCTTGATCGCCCCCCCCGCCATTGCTGACGGAAATGTTGTTTTGATTGTTCGGTTTGTTTTCTACGGTTTGTAAACACTTTGCAGGTTATTTCAACCCAGAATTGTAAGAATATTTTTTTAGATAATGATAATTTTAGTGATACAAGTGTTACTAATTAACCCATAGCTGGGTAAACAGGTGCATCCATACCTTTCCCAAGAGTACTTGCGCGTAAGTATAACGAACCCAACTGGAATTGGAACACACGTAATTATTTTTACTCCAACTGCGCATAAAACCTTACAGAATCTGGTATTCAAAAATAGTCATCCATCTAGGTATTGAACAGGCTTGACGTTGCTTAACTTCGCTGATCGTACGGAACAGGTATTTCAACGTGATGTGTCCGTAAGACTGAAGTGCGTGTATTTGTGTATATGTGAGTAATAAAGTGTGGGACCATTGCTTGTTTTAAGAACTAAAGTTTGATCCATTGTTACGTTGGTAGATTTTACATGTCAAACATTGTTGGATTATTTAATGTCGAAATCGGGTTTGGGTTTTGATATCCTCTCGTACTCATAGATATTTCGGCCGAGTCATGACGGTCGTACCTCAGCTCATTCCCGTACCTCAGAGAAACAAGACTTTCCCCATCATATGCGCCGTTCCAAGCAATGCTGACACCTGCCTACAGCCAATGATGCTAAGCATCTCCAAGACAGAAAGATTCCTGGAATTAGTTCCGATTGCGCCAACTACAAAAGGGTTAACGTCAGCTTCAGGTTCGTACATGTCTATGATTTACCCTGCCGGGTCTTGGTACCTGTGTTACGCGTTATCGATCTTCTTAGATTTATTTATTTCTTCTTCTTCTTCTTTTTGTTTGAGATCACGAGCATTTACTTTTACCCTTCTGCCGGGTATGCCATCGCCTTATTCTATTTTTATATATCTTGTATATGTATAAGTCTACTATTCGTCCATTCTTAAAATAGTGCTATCACATATGGTCCGGTGGCCCTGCTATTCACCTTGAGCTTCTTCATAAAATCCAAAGAAACATCAATAATATTGCTCCTGATCTGCCGGCGCGGCTTCAGTTACTTTCCCCTCGCCGTAAAGTTGCCTCTCTGTGTCTTTTCTATAAATACTTTCATGGTAATTGTTCGGATGAGCTCTTCGCTATGGGACCTAGACGTTTTGAATTTAAGCGCAGTACTAGACTGACATCAAAATCTCATTAATTTACAATTCAGCTGGCTAGATATTGCTGTAAGTTCTATGCTAACAGTTTCTTTTCTCGCACTTCTCGCTTGTTGAAACTCCCTTCCAGCCAACTTTAATCTGCAAAATTTTAAATGCGATGTCAATCGCTATCTACTGTCCTCCTGAATGCTCTTTTATTTTCCCGCTCATTATTAAAATTTCTGTTCCTAATTCTTCCACACACCCTTGTATCTTAGTGGCTTTATTATCTTGCATGAGATGATAACGGTTAAAAAATTTCCCCGCTGACAGCACAGTCCTCTAGAAGGGTAAGAGCCTAAATTATAGGTTATTTTTATACGTGCCTAACGTGTTCATATTGGTGTAAAGGAGAAAAAAGGGATGCATGTAAACTAGAAACAATTCTGTGTCGAAAAGAATGAATCATTGTCCGCCGATATTCTGTCCTATTGTCTTGTTTTCTCTAATAAAACAAGTGAAAAAAATAGAAAACAACCAGTTCAAATAATCTGAGTAAAATCAAATAAACATTAATAATTTTGTTGCTTTTTTATCGTAACTTTGCTCATTCTGTCAATCTACTGCAGGCGAATAGACTGAAACGATTGGAAATAAAGGACAAGCTCTCTGTGAGACTCGAACTCGTAACTGCTCTCTTAAGCGACTGAGTTAAAATAGCTGAACGACTTGCTGAAGATCAAATCTAACATTTTAAATACGCAATAATGATTTTCCGTCCTGGGTATGACGATAAACTACATCCACGTCCTGGGTAAGACGATAAACTATGTTCAACTGCAAGGCCTCTGATCAGGGGGTTTTGAGCAGCGTGGAACCACTTCTTAATTGCTGGTGTTCCCAGGTCCACCCTGACCTGGGGTAGTAGCATTTGTTAGGGTCCCATCTATGGGCAAATAGTTAACACCCAAACTTGTGTAAAAATAGGTTTTAACACCAGAAATACTTTTTAATAAAAAAATTATTACCAGTAATAATTTTTGAAGGAAAAATTATTATCAGCAATACTTGAAAAAAATACCAGCAATACAAACAGTTATACTTTCTTTGAAAAAATATGACCAGCTATAGATTTCTTCAAGGAGGAATATTCCCAGAAATAGATTTTTGAAGAAAAACATATTACCAGCAATAAAAATTTTGTCGGCATTAAATAACCCATTGAGGTTGATATGCCGTAAAACAAAACAAACCTTTGGCTGGTTCCCAACTAAGGCGAAGGAGTTTATTCTTTCATCCTATTTAACCCATAGCTGTAAAGGTAGAAAGATATACAGGGTGATTGAAATGTAACTCCCTATTTTATGCATGATGGACTCTCCCGTCTAGAAAAAATTATAGTTATACGGGAGAGTCGATCATACATAAAATGGGGAGTTAATTTTCAATCACCTTGTAGATCCATTTCCACGGAATATTAATGTTACTGTTGGAATTTGAATTAGAGTTACCGATTCTATTTTTAGGTTTTTTAAACATGTAAACCGCGTGTGTTTAAGCCAGCTTATATTATTATATAGCCTCAAAGTTTGCGCAATCCAAAACTTACTGGAGATGAAATTTAAAGAATAGCCCATTTTGGCAACTCTGGATCGGCACGAATCACTTGTTAAACATTGATCCATGATGAGACCATTCACAGCTGAACCATTAAAAATGCTGCAAGTGGCAACACATAGATGTTACGTTATTTCCCTACCTGCTCTCCTCTTTCGAAGATATTGATCTTCTTTGTTAAGAAGTCTTCGAACTGAGCTGGTCTATTGTTGCCTAGTAGAAAGGGGTTTATAGGATATTCGCAACGTAGTTCTGGTAGGCAGACAACACGATTGTAGGAGGAAGAATAACGGAGTGGGTGGAGGAAAGGCGGGAGACAGGCGGAGTAAGCTATGTGCAGTCTCCTTCTATAGTTAATAACAAACAGGGTTACTTTCTTCGTTTCAAACTTGTTTTTATTTATAAACAGCAACAAAAAAAAAAGAGGAGGAAAAGTGAGGAACCTCGAGGCCCAGATTGATGATTCGATTTTTCTCGCTTCTCTCACTCCCTTTGATTTCCCTTTAGTTCGCCTTAGCATCATGCCTCTCAGTTTTGTAAATGAGTCATCGAGATTGCTGGTCCAATCAAATTCAAGGTTTCTATTACCAAGTTTCAATGATATATAATCGGCAGATACACACCTACCCGGCTGTGCGTATATCACACACACGCGCGTGCGCACACACACATTTACATACATACATATATATATATATATATTAATATATATATATATATATATATATTTGTGTGTGTGTGTGTTTGTTCAATAGCATCATTTGATAAGACACCAGAAGTGTTGAAACAAAATGGAGATATATCAATATATATATATATATATATATATATATATATATACATTTGTGTGTCTTTTTTTTCAATAGCACCATTTGATAAGACGCCAGAAGTGTTGAAATAAAATGGATATGTTTGTAGTGATTTTATAACATATTTGTTCTAATTTTCGAATAAATAATTATATATATATATATATATATATATATATATATATATATATATGGGGGGGGGGTAGGCAGATACCTTTCTTTTAAACATCTTTCATTAAATACCGCAGAAAAGGAAGGTTTAATTAATTGTTATAAAGTTTTTTCCCGCATCCTTATGTTTTTTCCCCGTTTTGTAAGAGAAAGGGAGTAAAAAAAAAATATCACCTAATTTCTCTGGTCCCAAGCGCTTTCGGCCACGTCTACAGCCATTTTCAAGTGTGTTTTGTCTCTGGTGTTGTTATTTTTCCTTCATGTTTTGACTGTTACGTTGTAATTTATTTTTGTGTTGTTTTCAAAAGTCGCGTTCATTCCGAGGTCTGACTTGTTGCGCGCGACTGGAATTCGCGTGAACATCTTTCTATTAAAAAAATAACTTTTAACACCCAGTTTCCACTGTTAAATAATGTGAAGTTGTTAACAAGAGAGAAATGTTTGATATACAGGGCTTCTTTAATAGCGAAATTTTTAATACATACATATATATATATATATAATATATATGTATATAAGTAAACACTTAGAGCCCCTAAGTGTTCATCAGTGTTCACTTTTATATTTACATTCGCCGTATCTCTGATATTGAGCCATTTATCCCATAAATATAGCGTAACTGAAAACTGTATTTCTCCATGTATATATATATATATATATATATATAAAAAAAATTTATAAGGAAAATTATTCGAGAATATGAAATATTATGATAAAAATAAGCAGACATAATATTTGTAATTTATTCAATCAGATATGTCTAATATATATATATATATATATATATTTTTTTTTGATGATGATCGCTATATATATATATATATATATATATATATATATATGTTTTTCTGATGATCGCTATATATATATATATATATATATATATATATATATAAATATATGTTTTTCTGATGATCGCTATATATATATATATATATATATATATAAATATACGTTTTTCTGATGATCGCTATATATATATATATATAAATATACGTTTTTCTGATGATCGCTATATATATATATATATATATATATATATATATATATATAAATATACGTTTTTCTGATGATTGCTATATATATATATATATATATATATATATATATATATAAATATACGTTTTTCTGATGATTGCTATATATATATATATATATATATATATATATATAAATATACGTTTTTCTGATGATCGCTATATATATATATATATATATATATATATAAAAATATACGTTTTTCTGATGATCGCTATATATATATATATATATATATAAATATACGTTTTTCTGATGATCGCTATATATATATATATATATATGTTTTTCTGATGATCGCTATATATATATATATATATATATATATATATATATATATATAAATATGTTTTTCTGATGATCGCTATATATATATATATATATATATATATATATATATATATATATATATATATATATATAAATATATGTTTTTCTGATGATCGCTATATATATATATATATAAATATATGTTTTTCTGATGATCGCTATATATATATATATATATATATATATATATAAATATATGTTTTTCTGATGATCGCTACATATATATATATATATATATATATATATATATATATATATATATATATTTTTGCTCATTTTCTGTGCACGCGGAATTAACAGGTGTATGTGTTTACATTTTTCTAAGTCATAGTCATCAGTTTGAACATAAAGCTCAAAGCCTCGGTCAGAATGATTTGTGACTTAATGATGCTACAAATATCGCGGGCTTCTGAATAGTTTCGTATACACAATTTTACTCATATGGCATGGCCCAACATGTTGTATGGTTTTTCAGGAACTTTCCTCTGGTTGTTCAATCTATGTTCGCTTCCTCAGACCGCTGAAATGAAATTGGACATGGCGTATTCAAATTCCGCCTGTTGGAGTTTGCGCTTAATTAATCTTTAATTTACACTTTAATTGCCTTTGGGAAATTAATGAATCGAGCTCTCTGTTGCTGGTAACATGTAACCCAGTAGTACTTATCACATGTCATTTGGAGAGGAGATGGGCGTCGCAAAATAAGCCCATTTTCGAAAGGAATACAATATTTTAAGTATTATTAATGTGCTTATGTTTCTGAGATATATATATATAATGAAAATAATTAATGGATTTATTTTTAATCCGACATTTTTAGTAGTGTAGTTCAGACGTTATTTTTAGGAGATATTTTTATTTGAGTAGACTCCTCAATTTATAAAAAGAGTGTATTACGTCTACTGGCATCCTCACTGGAGAAAACTTAAAAAATTGAAATGTACCCTCTGGTAAAAAGTTAAAAAATGTCGGAACATTTTCCTCTAAATATATAAACACACTCTTTGTTTTCAAAACCCAAATTTTACAAAGTATGCAGTTAAAAGTTCTCAATGCAATACAATGTAGAGCTTAGAAAATGTAATATATATATATGTTTGTGTGTGTGAGCTTGTGAGAACGCAAATTTCCATTTATTATGGATCTGTGTATGTTCATTGATGCAGCCGCCTTGATAGGACCGCGTGTGTACGACGCGTTCAGAAAGGTTCTCGACCAGACGTAGCAGCCTTTCTTAAAAAAACAACAAAAACAAACAAAGAAACAAACAAAAGAAGACAGTTGGTCATTTGGTCATACTTGGGGAAGTATCACCTCGTATATAAGGTGATATATATCCTATATCTGTGCGCATGTATATGCATAAGATTTTCATGGCGCTGTGTGTACATAGTAACAATGAGGGGAAAAAAATATTAAATTTCACAACAAAGATTTATTGCAATATATTCAGTTTCCGTCAGCTTGCGGACTTATACACGTAGTCCGATGGTAAATTATGTAAATAACGTTTGTTCATGTGCGTGCGTGTGTTTATATATATATACACACATATATATATATATATATATATATATATATATATATATATATATAATGTATAATATATTAATAAGAGAGAGTCTATTGGCCTGCACATACGAGAAAAGCACGCCGGTCAAACAGTGGTTTCTCCTTTATTTAAAAAAAAATAGGGAGTTTCCATTCCCCAAATTTCTGATTAAGTTAAATAAATAACAAAACATGTCAAATTTATAAAGATTTTCTACTTGTACCTTATTTCATCCTGTCTATCTATTTATCTATCTATCTGTCTATCTATCTATCTATCTATCTATCTATCCTATTGCATCGATCTATCTATCTATCTATCTATCCTGTTGTATCTATCTATCCTGTTGTATCTATCTATATATCCTATTCTATCGATCTATCTATCCTATTGTATCTATCTATCTATCTATCTATCTATCTATATATCCTATTCTCTCTATCTATCTATATCGTGTTAACCAGATATTTTTTATTAAATTGAAATTATGTAACGGTCAGTCTCTTCCCAACACCTGAAGATTGCGTTGTGCATGAAAGTTCGAGCCGTGCTATCGCTGAGGGGGTAATATGTCTATTTATTAATATATACTTAATAGCTCTGTTATATTACATCGAGCACTGTTTTATTAACACAAGCACGCAATGTGCGATATCTTATATGTATATATATATATATATAATGATTGATTAATTGTACGTCACTGTGTGGGTTTCTCTTTTTGTTCGAGATATGGTCCTTTTTATATTTAAAAAATCATGTTTTCTTGAAACCTTTTTTTCTTAGTTTGTTTTCCATCTACTTTCTTTTCCTCGACGTTTCTACACTGGAAGGTCACGTGGTTTTGTCAGTCTCCTGAAATTAGCCATTTCTATCCGATACGTGTGTCCATCTGCCGAAATGCCATTTAATTTTCTGTCCATGTAGAAAGAGCAGTGGCACGGGATGAAGGGGAAACTGCTACAGCAGTCAGCACGCGGTATTTCTGACGGCATGATATAGTAACTCAATTTGTAAACAGTGGGTATTGCTGGGTGTTTAGGTGGACCCAGTCAGGACCTTAATTGCGATAGCCGGTGTCAGTAAATTATCGTCATGAGTGTGTCTTTGTGATTGAGCCTTTTTGTTAGGCGACATTGGCTATAGTCACACGCACACATCATAGGTAATAAGGAAGTGTCTGTGTGCGTTTTTTTTTCTCTGTGCGTAAGAATAGAGTAGCCCCTTGCCAAGTACTTATTAGCCAACTGATATTTTCATCGTTTATGTGTCAAATGCTTTGACATGAACGATCATGGCTCTCCACAACTTTTGTTGCTTATGTAATTTTCGACTCTTTAGCCTTCTTTTGCGATGTCAATACGAGACATGCTCAGTACCACTCGAACCGAACAAGCTTTGTGTAAAACTTTTTTTAAATTATATATATTTTACAGTAAGGTTTACCCATTACAAGACCCGCGAGCCAGTCGAGGTAGACTCTATACTTGAACAGGTTAAGATTGTTGTGATCGGGGAAACATCTTTAAAGTCTCTTTCATATATATATATATATATATATATATATATATATATATATATATATATATCCTATTTACATTGTTCGGACTGTTTTCCGCATCTTTATTACCATATTTACGACGTTGTACACTCCGGTCTTCTTCAGGTGATATACGTTGGAATTTTGAAACGAATCCTTTCTTTACTTCGCCCAGTGGGGTAGATTATTCTAGATCCACGTGTCGTGCCTTTTCTGGATATCTCAGTTTCAGTTACTTCCCTTTAGTAACGCAACTCTCCAAGTTTTTGTTCATTTCTGCTGTGGCCAGGTATTGAACTCACATCTTTTTCGGTCAAATCACTGGATTAGCTGAACCAACGCTTTTATCCAGTGGGCCACATTTATTTTAGTATGTTTTGCAACAAATGTTGCATTTTGGTATGTTTTGCACTAAGCCACTAATCCGGCTATCTATTTATAGTATCCTTGATAAAATACAAAATACATCTGCAATGTTATCAGTCCTGATATAGCATCTCGGCTTCAGACACTTTTCCACCGCCGTACTGTAGATGCCCTGTGCCTTTTCTATAAATACTTTCATGGTAATTGTTCGGATGAGATCTTTGCTATGGGACCTAGACGTTTTGAATGTAAGCGCAGTGCTAGACTAGCATCAAGGTCTCAGCGATTTACAGTTGTGCTGGCTGGATGCAGCCATAAGTTCTATGTTAACGGTTTCTTCTCTCGCACTTCTTCCTTGTGGAACTCCATTCCGTCTCTATGTTTTCCAGACAACTTTAATCTGGCAAGATTTACATGCAATGTCTATCTAATGTCTACCTGATTACTTTCTCTCTTCCTGACCCTTATTAATGTTTCTTTTCCTAATTTTTCCACAATCTGTAGCCTTTTATGTCTTTGTGGCTTTACTAAATATAGATATTTCCATGGTAATTTGTTTGATGAGCTTACCTAGACTTTATGACTTTAAGCGCAGTACTAGATTGGCGGCAAGGTCTCATCATTTTACAACAGTTTTCACTCCTTCATCCACCACCATAACTTTTGACCCTGAGTGCCTCTTTCATTGAACCAAAGAGATGAAACTCTTTTGTGAATGTTTACGTGAGTTTCTCCTTTGGCAACAAAGAATTCGATTTCTGCTCATTGCTTCTGACAGACTTCCAGCGGGTGAGCCATTTTCATATCAGCCCATTTATTCGTAAATCTGGAAAGAAATAAAATAATTAAAGATCAAGTATGTATGTGCCATAACCTTATGTCGAATAATTTCGTAGAGAAATTCGCTCCCTATGACAAAAATTCTATTACTTTTTGACTCGTTCTCGTATGCCTAGTTGGTGAAAGAAGTTTAAATTATTTCAGAACACAGGTGTTTGTGAAAGAATTCAAACGTAGCCTTTGAAGATACATCGACTTGTTACTGTCTTCTTGGAGAGAAAAAAAGAATCGATAGTGTTCAACCATTTCTAATTGTGATTCTGTATGTATTTAAGCTGATAGGACCGGGGAGCAAGTAGCT